>CM060696.1:4437486-5037486 GCA_030686995.1 Artemisia argyi | reverse complement strand
ACTGGAGCACATGTTTTACAAACATCCCAAGGTTGTGCTCGGAACCTGCTGAAAAAGGAGGATGAAGTTTCTACTTCTTAATGGTTAATTTCTTTGAAAAAGTGCTAAGCAGGAGCATGAATAAAGAGGAACCACCTATGTGAATGTTGAAGTTTTGCCGCTTCAGGGAGCTTTGGACTTTTGGCTCTTACAACATTTATGAATTGGATATGGACACATGGCTTGTATAGTGTCAGGATAGCTTTAGAGTATTGGAAAGCTTGTGTGTATATTATTTTCAGGTATTCAAATGGGTTGAAGGGTTCAATTCTTAGAACACCCCGATTCTCGAATATTTGGAATGGGTAATATACTAAGATGAAAATTCAATCTTCAAGACATTTTTATTTACGCATTAGTTTTGTTTTGGTTGTTTTCTCATGTATCGGAATTGCACTAAATTGGGGAGGATTGTTAGTAATTTAGTGTAATTGAGAGATATAGTCATGATACTTGAAAATGGGTTTGAAGGTACGGAGTGTACACCCATCAAGTGAATGACATCCCGGACCCAAAAGTGTTATTTGCCTTAATCCGTAAATGTTTTGATAATAATTAAATGGTAAAGAATATTAGAATATTCTTTGATTAAGAATATTCTAAGAATATTCTTTTTAATTATTAAACTAAGAAAAAAATATTAAAGAAATATTCCTTGGCATATTCTAAGAATATTCTCTTTAATTTTTAAACTAAAAAAAATATTCAAAGAATATTTCTTAACATATTCTGAGAATATTCTCTTTAAATTTTATCTAAAGAATATTCTAGGAATATACCTTAGCATATTTTAAAAATATTCTTTTTATTATATTAAGAATAGAATATTTTAGAAATATGCCTTAGCATATTCTTAGAATATTCTCTTTCTAGTTTCTATATATATAGAACTTTTCATATTCATATGAAACAGACAGTCACACAAATTTCTTTAGTTTAAATCTTTTCTTTCGAGTGTCTCTTGATAAGAGAAATAGATACATGAGAAAATAGTCAAAACACTAAATACTCTTTAGCGAACGGGTTCTTATATATTGCCAATATAAAGAACAAACTCTCTGTCTTATCCGAAAATGATATTCGTGTAACCCAGACAATAAGGGTCGAATAATTACTTTTGAAAAGTGATACC
This sequence comes from Artemisia argyi, assembly GCA_030686995.1. Classification (NCBI taxonomy): domain Eukaryota; kingdom Viridiplantae; phylum Streptophyta; class Magnoliopsida; order Asterales; family Asteraceae; genus Artemisia; species Artemisia argyi. Next base: position 5,036,315 of record CM060696.1, on the reverse strand, counting down.
ACGATTCAGTGAGATATCCGGTTATTGATTATCTTTACCATGCTACACGAAAAACCAGAAAAATATCCCAACATTTAGTAGAGTGCAATTACAAAATCACAAATGGTTGGACCTTGGGTTAACAATCTTGGTGACGTGACTACTGGGTTGAGCATGTTCTTAGATTGAACAAGACAATATAGTATATATCTACGCATTAAATGTTTAGGTTTAGAAATGTGACTATAATATTTTAATGTGGTTATGAGACGTAAACATGAATTTCAGATAAAATGAAATTTCCATCGCAATATATATTTTGGCATAAAAGACAAAAAAATGTAAATCTAAATATGGTAATTTTCCATCCCACTCTCTTGCCTAAAATGCTTGTATCTTTTTCACTACTTAGTATGAATCCTTGCAATAAATTTGCTTGTGGTCCATGCATAGCAGCCACATGCTGCCAAGCCTGCAAATCGGATTAGACACATGGGCTATTATGCTATTTGTTAATGACCACAGGTTGCCTATCTCCACGGGATATCAAATTTACAGCATCAATGATTCAATGTAGTTCTTCGAGTAAGTTCTTCCATGTCATCAAAATTATAATTATTTGATTGGTTTGTCATCAAGTAACTATTTCAGGTTGGGTCTTTGCGGAGTTTGAATTAACATGTCTTATAATTTCTTTTCCAAAAGTACGTGGTAAACCGATGGCAAAAATTTCTTAATGATTTGGTGAAAACCGTGATAATACTAGAAGAAAACGTCATGCGCACCAATCTAAAAATGAAAACAATTAACTAGGCAGAAAATGAAATACAAAAAAGTAACTATCTCGTGCAAGCACGAAAAAGGGTCGAACTACACTATCTAATTTACTAATGCGTCGCGTCACCGGTAGGGGTGTCATATGGGTCAACCCGACCCGACCCGAACCCGAACCCGAACCCGAACCCGAAAAGACCTTATAGGGTCGGGTTGATTCGGGTCCAATATACCTTATCAGGGTTATCGGGTCAACCCGATAGACCCGATAATCTTATCGGGTCGGGTTAGGGTTTTAGCAAGTTTGTTATCAGGTTATCGGGTTAACTCTCCCCTACTCTTTAAAAGTTCCGCTCTTGATTACAACTATAACTGTTTGCCGCTTTAAAACTCGTTGTTATATGCGGGTACCCACCTAGTATTTAGTGAGCCAAATAATGCCAAATGCACTACTTATTTTTTAAAGTGAGAATAGAAATTAGTTTAGGATTAAAATCAACCAACATGTTTCTAACTTATAGCATCTTTAACTATTTGCTACTATATCATAGGATTCCTAATGTCAAACTTGAGTGGTTTGTAAAGACCCTTCGTTGGTTGCTCAATGCTCATACGCTCCACAACTCATAATAGATAAAAAGTTATGTATGTTTTATGTTGAACTATATTCTCACACATTCAGATTTCTCATGCTCTCATTGTTTCAAGAAGCAATCAACTAGCGGTTCATCATACTGCACCTAGGGCCGGCCCTGGCTATGGGCAGGCCGGGCGACGGCCCAGGGCATCAATCAAACAGGGGGCATCAAACTATTGGTTTTGTGCATGACAAGATATGAACAGAGGGCAGATTTACTTCATATTTTTAACTTGTATGTTGATGTGAATGTATTCTAAAACTTTATTACAATACTTGATTTTAACATGATACGGAGTATAAGTGAAGCAGCATAAGTTTAGTAAATTAAAAAGAAAAAAATAAAAACAGGGGAGTTGCAGAGAAATGGGTGAAGAAGATGATATATTTGTATAATTTTCAATTCTCACCCAAAGGTTTAGTGGTTTTACAATTTTGTCTTAATATTTTGGTTTTATTTTTTTACATAGGTACAAAACTACAAATGGTTTTACAAGGCTTTACACTTTATTTTTGCTTTTCCAATTTTTGAAATATCATTTATGATACTTTTTTATTCTCAAAGTTTTAATTTATTCCACGTATATATTAAATATTAATTAATGTTATTGATATACGTACTCATCTATCAATAGATTAATTATGCAATTTTCTATATCCAAACGTTTTTTCGATATGCATATTTTATAAATTAGTTATTTTTTATTGGAGCCAAATCGCCAATGCTATAGTTAGAGTCATTGTGTTAAGCAAAAGGTGATTTTAGAAAAAATAATAGTTAGTATTATGGCTATACATTTGCAATTTTGTTTACTTATAACCGGAGCGGATCTTAGTGGTGACTACTCGTAGCACGTGCCACAAAAGGGGTTCATATCTTTCTGTCGTACAGGGCTTCTAAATTATAGAGGCCTCAAAATTTTTATATGATATGGATATACATTTTATAAAAGTGGCTATGCGGCTTTCTACACATTAAGTTTTTACTTGTTGTTTTATAAAAGTGACTATAGAGGCCCCAAACTTTGTCTGATAATTTGAAACACTTGATGTTTTTACTTTTTATACATGAAGTTCCATATTTATTAAACTTTCTATGACATATACAAAAATAGACCAAGCCGATAATTGTGCTACGTATGAAGATAATTTCTAGATACGCCCATGCTTATAACCAAACTTTACCCGTTGACAAGTTAATTCGGTGATTTTAGAAGCTAATATCCTTTTGTTTGTATACTAAACCTTTTAGAAATAGTTTATTAGGGGCATCTTGCTATCACCTCGCCCAGGGTAGCAAAAAACACAGGACCGGCCTGCACAGTACACAATATGTTTTCAACATGTACACTTATCAAACATTAGATATTTACGTAATTAATTGATGGACTATTGGACTGCATGCAATAAAGCTAGTAGAATAATCCAACCACAATCATTCATACACTATTATACCACATGCCAGAATTACAAACAATATCTTTAAGGCATTTAGTAGAGTGCAATTACCAAATCAAAAATGGTTGGACCTTGGGCTAACAATCTTGGTGACGTGACTACTGGGTTGAGCATGTTCTTAGATTGAACAAAGACAATATAGTGTGTATATATATATATATATATATATATATATATATATATATATATATATATATATATATATATATACGCATTAAATGTTTAGGTTTAGAAATGTGACTATAACGAGTGGCAGTAACCCGCCGCGTTGCGGCGGGGGAATTTACAAAAGTTTGCATTGTAATATGGTAGACAGAAGCATTTCCAACAATCATATCATCCTGGCAAGCATCTTCAACACTACATGCAGTCCACAAAATGCACACATAAGTACCCACATTCAGTAAAAGGCCAAGTACAAATAATGGTCAACAAAATAGTTCACGGTTTTGCACTAAGTAATCGAGCAACCTTGGGAACCTCAACGCGGCCGGCTATTATCCTGGTGCAAATTGTCAGAAGTTTCACCAGTGGGTGTTCGTGCCTAAAGTAATGACAGTTATCAATAAATTAGTATGACATAATCTGCAAGGCTGATTTGATTTAAAAGGAAAGAAGGAAATTAATAGCTGGTGGATCAGTTGCACACTAACCGATATTACGAAGTGGAATGGTGATAGTTGATAATCGTTATGAACACGCGAAGTAGCAGATACGTTTTCCAATAGTTCAGTGGTATCTGCTAAGATAACATAAAAGTAAAGGTCACTAACACATGAATTGGTGTTTGTACAATGCTGGCGCCAATTTTAAAGTAGTGAAATAAGGCGACCACAATACTTACTTCTGACATTCGGGCGGCGGTGTGTGTTGGTTAAATCAGTAGCAAGCCTCACATTTTTGCTACCAACATGAAAATTCCTTGCAACAGGTCAACCGCACACATCTGAATGTCAAGCTGGTTGGTATGCGTCTATAGGGAAGTATAATTTGCACAACAACGCAGTCAAACGTCTCTGGTGTGAAGTAAGAGCGTAAAAAAAAGAAACTAACACGCATGTGTACCTTCATTAGGGCGAGTAGCAATCGGCCACTGTCAATTTCACAAAAACCTGCAGACCTGTGGCGAATGATTCTTTGTTATCTCTTTCTCTCCTCTCGGCCTGCCTGAAAAGAGTTCCCGAAAGTTGAGTATAAGCCAAAAATAGGTTTTAGATGCTATATATAACCAAAGAATGTTCTAACTATTAACAACTCACGTACATGTAGCACCTACTTAGCTTAGAAACATTATACCTTGGAGTCAGGAAATGTAGGAAATGGCCCTTCTGTTGCCTCCTTCTGCGGCATGTCCATTATGTGGCGCCTACACCTGACAGATATGCACATTGAAAGTGTAACGGAATCAAAACTGTTTACAATATATTTTTAGTGCTTACCATGAACAACCCTAAACGCCAGCCACGTCACATTCATCCATCGACTTTTTCACAGCGCACACGGACCTCAAAACACCAAAAAAACACCTTTATTTTATTTATTTATGTATCTTTAACAAAAAAAAAAAAAAAAAAAAAAAAACCCTTTAACCAAACCGGATTTAAAAGTCGATTTCATTGGAAGAAAAAAGAAAATTACGAAAGAGACCAACCACCAATTCGCATACCTTTTTTATTTTTCTTCCAGCACCGACACCCCAGAAAATTGAAACCCCAACTCCCCCGAACCCTGGCTGCAACCGTTATCGGGATAAAGTTAGACACCGACAAACACTTACAATAACCAAATCAAAATAAACAAATATAACCATAAAAAACAGCATACCTTTTTGATACGCAAATCAACCACTAATCTTCCGAAACCAAATACATCGAGAAGCCAAAAGAGTTAGTGATACCTTTTTTGGTTTGCAAAAAATAAATAAAATAAAAAAGATGAGTTAAGGTTGATAAACTTACAAACGTTTAATGATAACCTTGCGAAAGTTTTGGGATTTGGTTGTGTAACTTCAGAGAGGCGGTGGAAGTGAGGGTAAGAATACGGGATCGTTCTAGAAAAATGCCGATGTATTATCTTCTTATCCCAAATGAAGTCCCGTTTTCTTCACATCGAAGATATCAAATAGCCAAAAGCTTAGCGTGATTTTCTTGGGCTACGTCATTGGGCCATATGCAATCCAGTAACAGGCCTAATCTTTATTATTATTTTAAGAGCTCCATTCCCAAAGTCCTCAAGAAATGTACTATACGAGTGGCAGTAACCCGCCGCGTTGCGGCGAGGGCATTTACAAAAGTTTGCATTGTAATATGGTAGTTATCTGAAAGATAGTAGGTATCAGTGGCAGCTGGCAGAAGTGGCATATGAACATCAGCTGAGCCTAAAGCATTTGAATTTTATAATGTTCGTGAGTTAGGAAATGCAGGAAATGGCCCTTCTGTTGCCTCCTTCTGCGGCATGTCCATTATGTGGCACCTACACCTGACAGATCACATTGAAAGTGTAACGGAATAAAAATTGTTTACAATATATTTTTAGTGCTTACCATGAACAACCCTAAACGCTAGCCACGTCACATTCATCCATCGACTTTTTCACAGCGCAAACGGACCTTAAAACACCAAAAAAATACCTTTTTTTTTTTATTTTATTTATTTATCTTTAACAAAAAAGAAACCTTTAACCAAACCGGATTTAAAACTCGATTTCATTGGAAGAAAAAAAATTACGAAAGAGACCAACCACCAATTCGCATACCTTTTTTATTCTTCTTCCAGCACCGAAACCCCAGAAAAATGAAACCCCAACTCCCCCGAACCCTGACTGCAACCGCTATCGGGATAAAGTTAGACACCGGCAAACAGTTACAATAACCAAATCAAATAAACAAATATAACCATAAAAAACAGCATACCTTTTTGATACGCAAATCAACCACTAATCTTCCGAAACCAAACACATCGAGAAGCCAAAAGAGTTAGTGATACCTTTTTTGGTTTGCAAAAAATAAATAAAATAAGAAAGATGAGTTAAGGTTGGTAAACTTACAAACATTTAATGATAACCTTGCGAAAGTTTTGGGATTTGGTTGTGTAAATTCAGAGAGGCGGTGGAAGTGAGGGTAAGAATACGGGATCGTTCCAGAAAAATGCCGATGTATTATCTTCTTATCCCAAATGAAGTCCCGTTTTCTTCACACCGAAGATATCAAATGGCCAAAAGCCTAGCGTGATTTTCTTGGGCTACGTCATTGGGCCATATGCAATCCAGTAACATGCTTAATCTTTATTATTATTTTAAGAGCTCTATTCTCAAAGTCCTCAAGAAATGTACTATATATAGAATATAGAATATTTTAATGTGGTTATGAGACATAAACATGAATTTCAGATAAAATGAAATTTCCACCTCAATAAGGCTGAGCAAAACCGCCCGCCGCCCGATAACCGGCCCGATTCCGACCACCCCGACGGCCTGATTCCGATCCTGACTAGTAGACGGGTCGGGAGTCGGATTGGTTTTCCGGCGATTTCGGGAATCGGGCTTGTCGGTATCGGGTCGGGACGGGATGAAAACCGGAAAACAACAAAGAAAACCGACAAATTCGACCGATCCCGACCGATCCCGACCGTCTCGATACCGATCCGACTGGTTTCGGGTCGGGAATCGGTTTGGTTTTCCGGCGATATCAGAAATCGGGCTTGTCGGTATTGGGTCAGGAGGGGTCGGGACCGGCCCGAAGCTCACTCCTACATCTCAATATATATTTTGGCATAAAAGACAAAAATTGTAAATCTAAATATGGTAATTTTCCATCCCACTCTCTTGCCTAAAATGCTTGTATCTTTTTCACTACTTAGTTTACCAAATACACAACAGATTGAAAGGTGGGTCACCCAATGATTATCAGTATGAATCCTTGCAATAAATTTGCTTGTCGTCCATGCATAGCAGCCACATGCTGCCAAGCCTGCAAATCGGATTAGACACATGGGCTATTATGCTATTTGTTAATGACCACAGGTTGCCTATCTCCACGGGATATCAAATTTACAGCATCAATGATTCAATGTAGTTCTTCGAGTAAGTTCTTCCATGTCATCAAAATTATAATTATTTGATTGGTTTGTCATCAGGTAACTATTTCAGGTTGGGTCTTTGCGGAGTTTGAATTAACATGTCTTATAATTTCTTTTCCAAAAGTACGTGGTAAACCGATGGCAAAAATTTCTTAATGATTTGGTGAAAACCGTGATAATACTAGAAGAAAACGTCATGCGCACCAATCTAAAAATGAAAACAATTAACTAGGCAGAAAATGAAATACAAAAAAGTAACTATCTCGTGCAAGCACGAAAAAGGGTCGAACTACACTATCTAATTTACTAATGCGTCGCGTCACCGGTAGGGTTGTCATATGGGTCAACCCGACCCGAACCCGAACCCGTAAAAACTTTATAGGGTCGGGTTGATTCGGGTCCAATATACCTTATCGGGGTTATCGGGTCAACCCGATAGACCCGATAATCTTATCGGGTCGGGTTAGGGTTTTAGCAAGTTTGTTATCGGGTTAACCCGCTAACCCGATAAGACCCATTATTATATTAAGATTGCATATTTAATTACTTAACAAAAGCCCATTTATCATAATGAATTAGTCAAAAAAGTAAGCCCACTTAAGAGATAATACCATTTGTACTTGCCCTAATGTAAACTGTTCATTTTCACAATTTCCAAACACAAACTCTCTCCACAAATGGTTTAGATCATTGTTTCTTATTTCAAGTTCCAACAGTGCCAAAATTTTAATTCAAGAAAAGTAAGGTACTTGTTTCATCTTTAGTTGTATGTTAAGATTAGCATCTACGTGACGTTATGCTATGTTACATAATTTGGAATCCACCAATTGTTGCATTATTAGTACTCCCAATGTTACATTAGCTATACTACTAAAAAAATTTTTGTGTTGTAATTATTTTTTGACTATTGCTACTTGTTACTTTCTTAGTTTGCTAGATGTCTTCAAACTACTGTAGTGAAATGATCTATCTTTTTTGGAAAAGAATTGCTCTATTTTTTCTTGCTTACTAGTTACTTGAATGCATTTTATAATGATGAAATGATGAATGGTGAATTGGTGATCTACTTTTTATACATACTGAGATAAGTTAGCATGTTATAATGGTGAGTTGGTGACTTGGTGAAATGGTGACTGAAATGGTGAATGGTGATCTATTTTTTGTAATATTGATGTTATATTTTTTGTGCATGAAAACTTGAACACAAGGTACCGATCTATCCTTTTTGTGCCACACGCAAATCTCAAGTTAGCATTTTTGTTAGTTTGACTTGGCCTTTTTGACCCAACATGTTATTATGCACACACTGATCTATCTCTTTATTACTTTGTGATTGATTACATGTTTAACCCGATAAGCCCAACCCGATAAACCCGATAACCCGATTCCTTATCGGGTCGGGTTCGGGTTAATTTTTATTTTTCAAAAACCCGATAGACCCGACCCGATAGAGGCTTATCGGGTCGGGTCGACCCGAATGACACCCCTAGTCACCGGCAGCGATGCCAAAATACTTGATGTGTGCTTTCGTTTAAATTTAAGCCTTTATGACAAGTTTTAAAAATAGTAGTACAAGGAATTACTTTTCTAAAATAGCACTATCTAACGTGCAGAGAACCCTATCGATTGTAGTATAGTAGATTGGTAAGTCCAGGATCGTTCAACAGGGATGTCTGCAAAGTAAAATAGACGGGTGTGTAATTCAAGAGCGGTTGTTGGTTGTCCCGATTTAACTACTGATTTATGCTAAAAAACTAACCGGTTCCTGGCAGTCCAAATACACCAAATTGAAGCTTGGACGATACCTTGTAGAAGTTTACGCCATTTAAAAGAACCACGAACGTGCTTGTGTGCCTCAAGTAAATCTCGGACTCCAAACGGAAAGAAAGGCGAGAACTTACACCATTGGGTTATGGTCAACCAAACCTCTTGGGATAGCTCACAGCTTATGAGAAGGTGATCCACAGTCGAACTCCTAATTCGACCTTGGAAGGGACCCAATTCAACCACGTAAACTGAAACGGGGGGATGGATCTCCCGAACTCCTAAAGGCGTTGTTTAAGACCTACAACAGAGAAATCGTTAGCCCCTCCCCCTACGTCCCACACCCATTTATCTTCGCCTCCTGGTAAATGGCAAGAACTGAGCAGTCCAGTGGATTTGCTTGTTCACTTAATTCGGATGAGTCGACAGGAGGCGCTTCCAAGAGAAAAGTAACCAGTTGGGCCCCGAAAGTCGATCCGCCATAGAACAATGGTGGTGCGACTCGAGAGCATAGAGTGGGGGGAACCGATTTGCTAAAAGGGAATCGCACACCAAAGGTCAAACCAGAAAAGGATGGTGCTCCCAGAACCCGGGATGCATGCCGCGGAATAGCAATTCAAGTCTAGTATCCTTTTGAAAAAAGGCTGAAGAAATACGACATATATTTTTACACGGACCAGGTAAGGAGAGCTTACGAGGGATAAAAAAGCCATGACTTTGATGTATGATGAAGAGCCCAAATAACTTTTCTCTAAAGACCGCTGATATGTGCTTTCGTTTAAATTAAATTAAGCCTATTTGTCAAGTTTTAAAATTAGTAGTACAAGGAATTACTTTTCTAAAATAGCACAATCTAACAGGCAGAGAACCTGATCGATTGCAGTATAGTAGTTTGGTAAGTCCAGGATCGTTCGGCAAGGATGCTTGCACAGTAAAATAGACAGGTGTGTAATTCAAGAGCAGTTGTAGGTTGTCACGATTCAATTAAGCTAAATAACAAAAAAAGTAAATAACTAATTAAGGGCCGCAACCGCTGGTCTGCGATTGTATTACAAACACAATAATAATAAAATATACTTGTTTGAAGTCAGACATGCAAGACGGTTCATGAGTTATTCATATTTTAATTGGACTGTTGGACAACTTTTTCACAACCAGGATTCTAGTTACATTCACCCAGTCAAAGTGGTGATTACTGCCCCAAAAGATGGTACGTCTCAAAAGCCCTAAGTTGTCAATAACTTGTTGAGGAGCTTTATAAGGCGAGAAGTAATAGGTATGAAGGGAATTTAGGATCGATTTCAAGAGAGTGACCCTTCCACCATAAGAGAGTTGCTTAGCCTTCCATATAGTAAGTCTAGCTTTGAAGGCATCAACCACCGGTTTCCAATGACGGACAAGGTTCATGTTGGCTCCAACTTGAAACCCAAGATACTTAAAGGGGAAGGAGCTAGGCTTTCAAGATAGGAGCCCCGCCATAATGCCAATCTCCGATGAATCAACCCCAATGCCGAAAAGACAGCTTTCAGATAAGTTAACGCAAAGGCTGGAGGCTAAATAGAAACATCTTAGGATCCGACATAGGTTCATAGCGTTCGTTGGACCCCATTCTCCAATAAAAATGACATCATTGACATACATAATAACCCATAAAAATGAGAGATTAAAGGTCCTTAAGAAGTGCACTGAATTCCTTGGAAGACCCCCACTCTAATAACCCATTTCATAACTGAAGACAATGCCTCTATCGCTAGAATAAAAAGGAAGGGAGATAAGGGATCTCCTTGTCTCGAGCCTTTAAAGTAACAAAACTAGGGAGTAGGAGAACCATTTACAAGAACCGAAGCGACCCCCGAGGAAAGAATACCACATATCCATTTACGCCATAAATCCGAAAACCCCATTTGACCCATAATCGAATGTAGAAAATCCCAATTAAGGGTATCGAATGCCTTTTCAACGTCGATTTTAAATAGCAAACCATTCTTCTTTGCCCTTTTAATCCATGAAATGACTTCATTTGGCATCAAAGGACCATCCATAATACTTCTTTTAGAGAGAAAAGCTGATTGCTCAATGGAAATGAGCTAATGGATTACCCTTTTGAGTCTTGCAACCAATACTTTGGAGATTAATATATTAATGCATCCAATTAAACTGATTGGCCTGAAGTGAGAGATCTGCACCAGGTTCTTGACTTTAGGTACCAGAGCGATGAATGAGGAGGCACGCCTGAGGAAAATTGAACCACAAGGATAGAACTACTGAAATAATTTTAGAAAATCTGACTCGAACAAAGACCAAAACCATTTTAGGAACAGGAAATCGAACCCATCCGGGCTGGGGGCTCGATCCCCGGCACAGTCCAGTAATGTGCGTGTTGTGTCATATGCAGTATAGGGGTAATTGCCTATTTCAAAGTTTTAAATTTATATTTAGCCGACTTATCCTATAACACACACTCTAACGGACAATGTATCTGTAACACCCTAACCCGAGAAGGGCTAAAGTGTAACATTACGGAGTCAAATCAGAACACAAGCGAAATGGAGATACATTACCATACAAGGTTTACAAAGGTTATAAATGAAAACTAAACAAAGTACAAAATACAAAAGAGCAACAATGATGAACTAAGCCCAAGTACAAAATACTAAGCCCAACATCAAATACTTCTAATTGTCTCTAAGTCAAGCCAGTAGCTAATCAGGGTGAAGTCTTCTAAGCCCAAAATAAGATCTCTCATCCATAAACCCAGCTTCCTACTAAACCTGACACAGAAGAAAAGAAATGCGGCTGAGCTTACAAAGCTCAACGAACAGATATATACATATAGCAAACAAAGACAGAGAAACGATACGAAAGAAATGCAATAAATAGAGTTAGGGATGAACACTGAATCCCGGAACCGAACAGGAGCCGTACTAGTACCGTACTGAAACCATTCCGTTCCCGATATACGGTACGGTACCGGTACTACGAAATAAGGAGGAAAAAAAAAACGGGACCACTAATATGGTACGGGACCGGTACCAAATCGGGAAATTAATGAAAAAAATGAGAAAAACCCGATTTCAAGGTACCGGTACCACTAATTTATGCTCGGGAAAAATTCGGTACCACCAATTCGGTACGGGTTCGGTATGGTACCGGTACCGTGCTCATCCCTAAATATAGTCAAGAGAATCATAAGAAGTAGATGGTTAAGAAGTAGAATAAAAGGTCAAGGTGTAAGGTATAAGGTGAGTGTATGTTCAATATATTTACCCCAGGCCAAACAAATATCCAAACAATACATGTATTCAGAGGGGAGTCCTCGGAATACCAAATGTAGTAAGAGGGGTGTCCTCAAATGGGTGGAGTAGCTAGCTCCCAAAGTGTGAGGGGCTGCATGCATGCATGCCCAGTAACCGAACAAATATATATGTAGTCCATGTTTTCATCATAATAACCGTAGCCCAAACAAACAAACAAACAAAACTAGGATGCATCCACACGCCCCTACAAACAAATCATAATCATAGCAGCAGTATATATCAAATCATGGACGGTGTAGTACATCTCTCCAACCACACTAGAGTACATAACATTGGTGCATCAATGCTATGGTTGTGGCTACTCCACAACAAGTAACACCTGGGTAAAATACTGAAGGGTCAAGTAGTCAAAGTTCAATATCAAAGTGTAAGTGCCAAGTCATAATCAAAGGTTCAATACCAAAGGTTCAGTATCAAATGTTCAGTATCAAAGGTTCAATATCAAAGGTTCAATATCATAGGTCAATGTCAAAGGATGAATCAAAGATGTAATATCAACGGGTCAAAATGGAGAGGTCAAAGCCAAAGTTCGCAATCCACAAGGTTCACTATTCCAAGTTTCAAAGTCCCATAGTTCATAAATCAAAGGGTCGTAATGAGAGTATAAAACAAAGTTCAATTTAGCAGGTTCCAATCACTTGTTTAAAAAGGTTCGTAGTATAATCCCATTTATAAAGGTTTACAACAAAGGTTCATTTAGCAATTATTTTCCAATAGATGACATTTGTAAAAGTGATCTTTACTAAAGGTTTTCATAAAATCCTTCTTTAAAAATGGTCTTTATGAATTTATAAAATCCCATAGATAACTAGTCTTCAATCATATTAAAAGTGTCGTCATAAAATAGTTTCTCCTTTAAATGTTTCCATATCATAATTAAGAAAAAAAAAAATCACCTCCCTTTATATTAACCCAAAAGAACACTTAAAGTCTCACAAGGGTTTCACCTCTCGTTACAATATCCCAAAGAAAATCCAAGGTCTCACAAAGGTTCAAAGGTTAAGGTCACAAAAGGTCATTGAACGGATCATAAGAGTTCAAATGAATAATAATAGGATCACAAAAACCAGTGAAACACATCAATCATAGAGCCAAGTATGAATGATCATAACCAAGACCAAACGAAAGTCATAACACGATAATCAAGTCAAAGACAAAGTCGAGAGAGAGAAAGTGTGCACTTTTACTGAAAGTGTACGGAATATCTGTACCTTTACCTAGTCAAAACAAACCGAGACTAAACAAAAGGAGAACGGTCATTCCCGCTTCACCAAACCTAGAAGCAGAATGGATTCGAATTAAGAAGAGTCAAATTGCGTAAGTTACCTCTTTTAGTTATCTTTCCATTTTTAGTAACTTTCCATATTTAGCAACTTTCCACTTTAAGTGGTTTAAGCATTTTAGAAGACTTTCTATTTTTAGTAAGTTTCCTTATTTTGAAGGTTTCCATAAATAGTATTTTCCAAAAATAGCAGATTTCGAAAATTAACAAGTTTCTAAATGTTAACATATTCTTATAAGTTACTTTTATCATATTATCAAGTTTCATAGCCTCATGTATTACATATTTCCTTTTATGCACATTTTTTGAGATTAGGGTTTCAGTAGGTCAAATAATATGTTTTAGGGTTAAAAGTGTCAATATAACAAGTTAAGGGTCACAAATGAAAGTATTCACATTATAACACATAAACATAAGTCACATAAGCCAAAAATGTCAATCTTACACTTTATACCCTTTCGTTACAATAATTACAAATAAGTCCTTTATTAATATTTAAATTACACATATAACCATATTAATTTCCATTTTTATTCCTTTTAATCACAAAGCTAACACATTTAACCCTTATACCAATTTTCTACCATCAGACCTGGTCTCATTATGATTTCCAACACAACCCTTAAGTTTAATAATTTTCAAAACATACCCTTATAGTTTTAATAATCCATTCGATTCAAAGATAAATTCCAAAACACAAACCCGAGTTTATCCCTCATTGATGAGGCGAAAAATGATCCGTTTTTAGGGGGTCATTTAAGCCCGAATCCGACTTTATTTGATCAAATATTGCCCTAAATCGTTCCTTTTGTGATTTTAGGTGTTTGGAGAGTGAATTCTGGAAAAGAAGCTATTTTGGACGTTTTTGGAGCATAAAAGTGAAGAAAACGGCAAAGTACCAGATTTCCATGCTGAAAATACAAGGTGACGGCGTCAAGACCACCATCTTGACGGCGTCAGACATGTGGAATTAAACACCGAAGGTGGTGACGGCGTCAAAGTGGCAAAATTAATATACCGTGGGTGGTGACGGCGTTACATAGGCCGTCATAAGTGGATCAAGGACGTCCGAGGAAGTATATGGCGGCGAGGTGACGGCGTCAGAAGTTACTCTTGACGCCGTCAGACTGTTTTTCCTATATATAGTTTTCTAGTTTTTTCATTAAAAGAAGAGAAGTTTTGGTGAAACCCTAAAGACGATTTTGGTGCCTCTTTTACAGGTTTTTCAAGGGTTCTAAACCCTTGAGACCTTGCATTGTAATTGAGATAAGTGTACTTTCAATTCAATCAATATGTCTATGTGTTGGTTGTTTATCTCTTGTTCTTGTCTCAATTCTACTATGCTAGGCTAGATCTCTCTTGTGTTTGCTTAGATCTAATGAAACCTAGATGTTGATTATGTGTTGATTACTTGTCTATTCTTGTTTTGAATGAATGATTTTATATGTTAGGCTTAAGAAAACTGGCAGATCTCCAAATGGTAACATGCTTGAACGTCTTAAGAAACATGAACCGAGGCGTACTAGGTCTTTATTGGTTGTATTTAATGCATGAGCCACTGTTTACAATCCCTATAGTTGTGCTGGGTCATGGTGTAGGAGGAGATAAGAGCTCATAGAGTTGGGGAGTTATGTATGCCACCCCACGAATGGTATTAAGGAATACAATCCGTCATTCATACAAGTGTAACAAGTAATTAACATGTAAAAGATATCTAGGGAGTAATGAAGTCTAAGTAAACACAATTTCTCCAACCACTGCTCACAACCTTAGTATAATTTAGTTTATTTTCATTTTTATTATTTTATTTTGATTGCATCTTAGCTTTGGGTTAGTTGAATAGCAACTAATTCCGCCCACTCCTTCAAAACCCGAGATTTTACTTGCTTTCATAAAAATATAAAAATACAAAAAATAATCATCTTTCACCTCTAGAACTATTAATTAGGTTTTCTAATCCTAGCGACACTATTCCTAAGCTGAACGATCAATCCCCCGGTACTTGTCACTATACTATACTACAACGATCAGGTACACTGCCTGGTGGGGGTTGTAAGCTTCTCGAGATCCCTCGAGAGGTAAAGCAAGGTGCGATTCCCACGCATCAAGTTTTTGGCGTCGCAGCCCGGGGAATATTTATTGTCTAGGTTAGGATTTTCTTTTTATTAGGTCTACTTGCTAGATTCCTTTCTAGTAAGATTTTTATTTTTTTTAGGTCTTCTTTAGTCTATCTTATTTCTTCGTGCCTTTGTTTGTAACTCTTCACCATTCACCATCATGGCAACCAACGAATTCTCCAACCTTAGGATCACTAGAAGTCGTAGCACCACTAAAGACCTCGTCTTGCCTTATGCAGAACCCGAAAGAGAAATGTGTAGGTTAAGACGAACTCACTCAACACCTGAACCATCCAGCATTGCTATCGACTTTGATGCACCTCTCTCTGAAGAAAATTCAGAAATTCACATCACAACCCCGAGCTCCCACAATGAGACGAATACTCCTATAATACCTCCTCCTAAGCGTCTCAAGGATTACTCTTCCCCAACTCCTCGTGGGTTTTCCAATGCCATTGTTTATCCAAACGAACATACCAACGAGGTCTTGCATGCAAATGATATTTGGCTTGTCAAAAGTGTGTGTAAGTTCCACGGACTTGATGAGAAAAATCCGATCCAACACATCAAGGACTTCCTAAAAATCGTGGATACCATCCATACGGGTGGGACTACTAGAAACACATCCCGACTGCGATTCTTCCCTTTCACCTTATACGAAAAAGCCCAAGAATGGTATAACAAACTCCCTTCCAAATCTATTTTCACATGGGAGCAACTCATATCCAAGTTCTATGAGAAGTTCTTTCCACCTGGAAAAACCTCAGCATTTAGGGATAGGATCCTTCGTTTCCGAAAGGGGAAGGATGAACCCTTCCATAAAGCGTGGACTAGATTCAAAGATTTAATAAGACAAGTTCCACATCATGGCATTGAACTTTGGCTCTTGGTCCAAATCTTTTACGAAAATATCTCCTCTAATGACCGAAACGGAATCAACCAATCTAGGAAAGGAAGATTGGCCAATCTTAGTGCCGAGGAAGGATGGGACATGATCGAAGAATATGCCCAAGACCAGGATGACACTTGGGATGAACCTGAGTCGACTATCGGCATTTCTGAAACCACCTCGGATCGATTAAGCAAAGTTCACAAAAGAATCGATTGCCTAGCTGGATCACAACCACCTAAACTGCTGTCAAATCCTTACTTGATCTGCGATTACTGTGGAGGTCCGCATGAGGTGGAGGAATGCGGAGGAGCAGCCACAACTGAACATGCGTGCTTGTCAGGGGGAGACATTTATGCTGATCCCTCCCTTTTGCCTTTCTACCAAAATGATGATTATACCCTTTGGGGAAATCTGGTAAGGAAAAGAGAAGGGGAGGGAGGCCCTGAATTCAAGATCAGGAGCAATTTCGAAGATGACCTTGGTCACTTCACTCAAGAAAAAGACTTGCAAATGAAAGGGCTTAATGAGCTTTTTGACGAACAGCAGGAAGATGTCGGAGAATTTTTCAGCAAGCTTAACTCAGCCCTAGATAACCTCCAACCACCGTCAGGAAGAAGAAAAGATCCCATGCTCGCGATAATCACACGGGCCGGAACGACAACCAAGGACCCTCCTTACCCAAATTCGTCCCCCGTCACACTCGGTTCAGACAAACCTGGGGAGGAGGAGCAGGATGTCGGCATTGGCACCCCGGACCAACCACCCGTGACAACCCCCTCCCCATCAGCCCTTCCTAACCCACCTGTGAGAATTCCATACCCATCCCGACTAAGGAACCAGAAAACGGAGAATGATAACAAGAGGTTCTTGTCATACCTAAAAGACTCGGTTGTCACCATACCTCTCCTGGATGCTTGCTATCACATGCCAAAGTATAGCACATACTTCAAAAAGCTGCTCGCTAACAGGAAGAAGCTCGAGGGTCTTGTAACCCTAGGGGAAGAATGCTCAATGGTGACCCATCGAGGGCTACCAAAGAAGGTAGACGATCCAGGCAGCTTCACCTTACCATGCTCTATAGGACCTCTATCAATCCAGAATGCTCTTGCCGATTTGGGAGCAAGTATCAATCTCATGCCTCTCTCTATGTTCCGTAAACTAGGATATTCCGGATTGAAGCCTACCCGTATGAACATCCAACTAGCCGATAGATCAGTCAAGTACCCCGAAGGGATATGTGAGAACGTGCTAGTCAAGGTTGGGAAATTCAAATTCCCGGTCGACTTCGTAATCCTGGATATGGAGGAAGACGACGTGGTAACTATCATTTTAGGTAGACCATTTCTTGCTACCGCTCGTGCAGTCATCGATGTCTACGATGGCAAATTGACCTTACGAGTAGAAGACGATAGCACAACCTTCGACATTAAGGATTCTATGGACCTCTCCCTCGAAGCATCCAACCGGCTCTACTTTATCGGGGAAGTAGATGAGCTCACAGATATCATTGATGATTGCATCGATGAACAAATCGATGAAGGCTGGCTTCGGGACGAGAGTTTTCTGCCTTTGCTGGAGGTGGAAAAGACGGAGGAAGTTAATGCAGTCTCCTTCTACCCCAGACAAGAGGCAGCGGAGCATCTCGAGCTCCGAAAGCCCGAGAACAAGCTCAAACCTTCTATTATCGAGCCCCCTGACGTTGAACTTAAAGAGCTCCCTAATCATTTGGAGTATGCCTTTCTTCAGGGAGAAAACCAACTCCCGGTAATCATAAACTCTTCCTTGGAAAAGGAACAAAAAGTTAAACTCTTAGAGGTCCTGAAGAAATACAAGGGGGTACTCGCATGGAGTGTGCCCGACATTAAGGGGATTGACTCCACTTTTTGCACACATAAGATTCTTATGGAGGAAGATTATAAACCCACTGTGCAACCCCAGAGGCGAGTGAACCCTAACATTAAGGAGGTAGTGAAGAAGGAAGTTATCAAACTTTTGGATGCAGGACTGATTTACCCGATCTCGGATAGCCCATGGGTTAGTCCTGTGCAGGTTGTACCTAAAAAGGGTGGAATGACTGTAGTAAAAAATGACAAGGGTGAGATGGTGCCCCAGAGAACTGTCACTGGATGGCGGGTATGCATTGACTATCGAAAGATCAACGATGCCACGAGGAAAGATCACTTTCCCTTACCATTCATTGATCAGATGTTAGAAAGATTATCTGGACACGAGTACTATTGCTTCTTAGATGGATTCTCTGGATATTTTCAAATCCCCATAGCACCTGAGGACCAAGAAAAGACCACGTTTACTTGCCCCTATGGAACGTTTGCCTACAAAAGGATGCCTTTTGGGCTATGTAATGCCCCCGCCACTTTCCAACGTTGCATGACCGCAATCTTTCACGAACTCATGGAAGACAGCATGGAAGTATTCATGGATGACTTTTCAGTCTTCGGAAACTCCTTCGACCGCTGTCTTGCTAATTTAGAAAAGATGCTTAAACGTTGCGAGGAAACCAACTTGGTGTTGAACTGGGAAAAGTGTCATTTCATGGTAGAGGAAGGGATTGTGTTGGGGCATAAGATTTCAGGGAACGGGATAGAGGTGGACCAAGCTAAGGTTGAAGCTATATCTAAGTTACCATACCCCACGACTGTTAAGGCAATACGCAGCTTTTTGGGGCACGCCGGATTTTATCGGAGATTCATCAAAGACTTCTCCAAAATTGCCCAGCCAATGACTCAATTGCTTGTGAAGGATGCTCCATTCGATTTTTCCCAAGAATGCAAAGATGCTTTCGACCTCCTAAAAAGGGAACTCACTCAAGCTCCAATCATGATCACACCCAACTGGGAGTTACCATTTGAAATAATGTGTGACGCTAGCGACTTCGCTGTCGGGGCTGTATTAGGTCAGCGACGTGACAAGCTTTTCCAGCCTATTTACTACGCTAGCAAAACCATGAATCCCGCCCAAGAGAACTACTCCACCACCGAAAAAGAATTATTAGCCGTAGTGTTTGCATTCGACAAATTCTGACAATATCTTGTCCTTTCAAAGACAGTCGTCTTCACTGACCACTCAGCTCTTAGATATCTGTTTGCGAAACAGGACGCCAAGCCACGACTGATTCGGTGGATCTTGTTGCTACAAGAATTTGATGTTGAGATTCGCGATAAGAGGGGGGCAGAGAATCTAGCCGCCGATCATCTATCTCGTCTTGAAAACCCCCTGGATAAACACGATAGAAGTGAGATTAAGGATTCATTTCCTGACGAACAACTAATGTCTATCCTTGATTCGGAACCATGGTACACCGACTTTGCCAATTACTTCGCAAGTAGATGTAGGCTTGTTCTTGAACACCTGACTAAATACGAGAGGAAGAGGTTCTTTTCCCAGCTAAAATATTACTTCTGGGATGTCACTTACCGGTAGAATTAGAACACAAGGCTTATTGGGCGCTTAAGGCATGCAACTTAGATTACACAACTGCGGGGAACAGTAGGTTTTTGCAATTACACGAGCTTGATGAGCTTAGATTAGAAGCCTACGAATCCTCCATCACATATAAAGAGAGAGCTAAAAGATGGCATGATCAAAGAATTAAGAAACCCAAAGAATTTTCAGAAGGAGACAAGGTCCTATTATACAATTCTCGGTTGAGATTATTTCCGGGAAAACTTAAGTCTAGATGGTATGGGCCGTTCACGGTGAAGAATTCCTCTAAATTTGGAGCTGTAGTGTTAGTTGATGATGAGGGTAGGGAATTCACGGTTAACATACAACGTCTAAAACATTACCAAGAAAATAACAATGAAATGATTAATGAGGAGGATGTGATGTTTGATGATGAAGTCACGTAGTAACCCACAACTTTGAGTCTAGCTACAAGACTCGTAAATAAAGAAAAGCGCTTCTTGGGAGGCAACCCATGCTTTGTGTGATTTTATTTGTTTGATTGTTATTTGCTTCCGTATGCATGCTTTGTTTTTATTGTTGGTTGATCATGTTTCTCAATTAAAATGTAAAATACTTTATTATGTTGTTTGGCCTAGTCTTAACTTCAACCTAAAGGTATTTTTGCAAAAGATAAGTGTAAGAGGAAACCCCAAATATGTTTTTAAGAAACAAACCGATCATGATTCTCCACAATATTTAATGAACATGTATATGCGTATTTGTTAGAGTCAAATGCTTGTATTGAGTCATAATGAAGTTTTGCAGGATTTCCCAGGAAGTAGGACAAAGTTTTTCCAGAAATCTTCCGGAAACTTAACATAAGAATTTCTGCAGGTCCATTCTGACGGCGTCAGGGTATTGCTCTTGACGGCGTCAGGAGTTAAAATCTGGAAATTTTACCGGTTTTGTTTTTCTAACGGAGTCTTATAGTTTTTGTGAATTATTAGGTTTTATAATCTCCAGGAAATCTGCAAACTTCATTCCACAAGCATTATATCTTACTTTGTTTTCTAGGATTTAGTAACTTATATAGGATGCCGCCGATTTTACGCTAGGTTGCCTTGTCTACTTTTGTCAGGATTTACAGGTTATTTGTGACAAGAAGATGATTTATATTCTGGAAGGGAAGCTTTGATTGTTCGTTTTCTTGGAAGAAGATTTAACCTGGCCAACCTAAAATCCATACCGAGCGAATCAGGGGAGTATTTGATTTCATTCTCTTTACTTTTTAACTTTTACATTCTTTACTTGAACATTGGGGACAATGTTCATCTTAAGTGTAAGGGGAGGGTAAAAAGATGATACCTTACATATGCACTTTCGCTTGAGTTTGTTTTGTTTGATAGTAGATGTGTAATAAAACTACGAGAAATACTTGCTAGTGTAATTTTAGCGCCAAATTTAAATTTTTTTACAACATTTAGGAGTGAAACTTTAGCCATAGCAAGCGTCTCATGGATAGGAGGTTGTATGACTAGCACATAACCGTATATTCAGAAAAATTTTCCACCCAAAAATGTGAGGTTCGCCTTTAGATTTGATAGGAAAAGCATTTATTATTAGTGCTTATGAGTGTACCGGTAGCATTTAGATTCTAGAACTTGCGTTAGTGATGCATCCCGAGACCGCTAGTGAGACTACATTCGTGTGGTAGGATTTACTACATGATAAGAGGCATTAGGATCACCCTTGTGTTAAACCCGTATTATAATTACTTGACCATTTAAGTCATATTACTTGGCTAGTTAAGTCAACTAATTTTTCCCACACCCTTAGCGTTGTACTCATTTTTAGTACACGAAACCCCTAGTACACCCATCCGAGCCTATCTTTTCGTTTCTAACTTTAAGCATCTTACTTAAAGGAAGAATTTGTTACACCCCACTTAAATGTACACCCAAATCGCCTTAGCCTTCCGTGTATGCGCTCATTTTTAGTGCATTATTGTTATTTGTTAAACCCTAAGTTAACTTTCTAATTGATTACATGGTTGCTAAGTCGAGTCATATCCTTGTACATATTGTTTTGGGACGATTGGGACTCATGGGTAAGTACTTATTTTATGGAGTAATGGGGAAGAACATCATATTATTACCCCCATATGTACGTTAATCTTAAAAGTGCTCCAAGTGTTTTGATTTT
The DNA here is from genome assembly GCA_030686995.1 of Artemisia argyi. Lineage (NCBI taxonomy): Eukaryota > Viridiplantae > Streptophyta > Magnoliopsida > Asterales > Asteraceae > Artemisia > Artemisia argyi. Next base: position 5,014,412 of record CM060696.1, on the reverse strand, counting down.
CTTAATTCGAGTCATTAGATTAGTTAATTGTAAAGTATGTAAAGATTCAAGTGTAAGGGGAATGCTCAAACCCCTATGATGTATTATTTTGGATGGTAGGGTAAGAGTGTATGCAAAAAAAAAAAAAAAAAAAAAAAAAAAAATCAAGAAAAAGAAAAAAAAAATAGAAAAAGGAAAAAGAGAAAAAAAAAAAAAAAACATACGGACTACCATCCCTTTTCATTCTATGTTTATTTTATGTTTTTGTTATTTTTCATTTATTAGCTTAAGTCGAGTCTAGTCTTGGCTTAGCAACGCCATCTTGTACATGTAATTAACCGAGATTGTTAACTCGCCACCAGTAAAACTTCCTTTATCCAACAAAACCGTGTAATTCATATCCCTACACCTAACGTTATAACCCTTTAAAAGACCTCTTTGATAGTTTATCCTAGGTGCTTACGCCATGTGGTGGAGGTTTGATCCTTTCCCAAGCCTATGGTAATCTATTTTGCTATGACAGGTAGTGAGAGATATCTTCCATTTCCATAATGTTATATTACTTTATTACACCCGAGAGATGTGAGTATCTAAACACTATTTGTGAGGTGCTTGTGTATGACCTCCGTGCTTGTCTATTGGTCTTTAGTGGAACGATTATTTGTTGTAATTACTTTTATATTAGTGTTAAATGACCCCTAACTTGTCTTTTGAGTAGAATAAAAGCTCATTTGCTTGAGGACAAGCAAATCTCAAGTGTAAGGGTATATGATGAGGCGAAAAATGATCCGTTTTTAGGGGGTCATTTAAGCCCGAATCCGACTTTATTTGATCAAATATTGCCCTAAATCGTTCCTTTTGTGATTTTAGGTGTTTGGAGAGTTAATTCTGGAAAAGAAGCTATTTTGGACGTTTTTGGAGCATAAAAGTGAAGAAAACGGCAAAGTACCAGATTTCCATGCTGAAAATACAAGGTGACGGCGTCAAGACCACCATCTTGACGGCGTCAGACATGTGGAATTAAACACCGAAGGTGGTGACGGCGTCAGAAGGATTCGTGACGGCGTCAAAGTGGCAAAATTAATATACCGTGGGTGGTGACGGCGTCACATAGGCCGTCATAAGTGGATCAAGGCCGTCCGAGGAAGTATATGGCGGCGAGGTGACGGCGTCAGAAGTTACTCTTGACGCCGTCAGACTGTTTTTCCTATATATAGTTTTCTAGTTTTTTCATTAAAAGAAGAGAAGTTTTGGTGAAACCCTAAAGGTGATTTTGGTGCCTCTTTTACAGGTTTTTCAAGGGTTCCAAACCCTTGAGACCTTGCATTGTAATTGAGATAAGTGTACTTTCAATTCAATCAATATGTCTATGTGTTGGTTGTTTATCTCTTGCTCTTGTCTCAATTCTACTATGCTAGGCTAGATCTCTCTTGTGTTTGCTTAGATCTAATGAAACCTAGATGTTGATTATGTGTTGATTACTTGTCTATTCTTGTTTTGAATGAATGATTTTATATGTTAGGCTTAAGAAAACTGGCAGATCTCCAAATGGTAACATGCTTGAACGTCTTAAGAAACATGAACCGAGGCGTACTAGGTCTTTATTGGTTGTATTTAATGCATGAGCCACTGTTTACAATCCCTATAGTTGTGCTGGGTCATGGTGTAGGAGGAGATAAGAGCTCATAGAGTTGGGGAGTTATGTATGCCACCCCACGAATGGTATTAAGGAATACAATCCGTCATTCATACAAGTGTAACAAGTAATTAACATGTAAAAGATATCTAGGGAGTAATGAAGTCTAAGTAAACACAATTTCTCCAACCACTGCTCACAACCTTAGTATAATTTAGTTTATTTTCATTTTTATTATTTTATTTTGATTGCATCTTAGCTTTGGGTTAGTTGAATAGCAACTAATTCCGCCCACTCCTTCAAAACCCGAGATTTTACTTGCTTTCATAAAAATATAAAAATACAAAAAATAATCATCTTTCACCTCTAGAACTATTAATTAGGTTTTCTAATCCTAGCGACACTATTCCTAAGCTGAACGATCAATCCCCCGGTACTTGTCACTATACTATACTACAACGATCAGGTACACTGCCTGGTGGGGGTTGTAAGCTTCTCGAGATCCCTCGAGAGGTAAAGCAAGGTGCGATTCCCACGCATCACTCATCATCCTTCATTATTACATAATTAATAACAACATTAATTATCACAAAACAATTCCAAAACCCCAACCTTAAATCCATACGCATCCCTTTTTATTTTTTTCCTTTTCTTTTTAATTCATACACTTACAAAATAAATCCAAAGTGATGTTCTTGGCTTCGAATACAAGTGAACCCATTTTATATATGTCTTATATATCTTATTACATGGTATAAAAATATATTCGAGGTACCAAAAATTCTTATAGGCCGATATGGATTTTTACTCATTTTTGGGGTTTATTGTTTTATTTAAATTCGAATGGGTTATAGAACATGCATGGATCGATTCAACCATTTTATACAGATTATATAAGATATATAGGATGTTATAAAAATACTAGAAAGATTATTGAACATGTGGATTAGCATAAAGGATTTTCTTCTTCTCGGCTTCACCAAATCGAACCAAAAAAAGTACCATCGATCGAACCAGCCTTCCACGGCCTCAACCACAAAGAGCAATAAGCTCCATAAAATTTTTATGTGCCGCAAGGAATTTTTGAGATGTTTTAGGGTATTTATGATTTGTTAAATGGAAAATATAACAAATCAGGTAAATATAGAGGAGGGGGAGGTGATTTTGGTGGTAGGGTGATATGGGATGATTCCTTCATGATTTTCTAAGTTTCCAAATTATGCTTTGTGCTTATATTGTAAATTAAATAATTTAAATAAAATATATACATTTAAATGCAAATTTTGGCCCATATGTATATTTTGAGTGTTAAAAATATTTTTAGGATATTTAGAATAATTAAAATGTTCACGAAGAAATATTATATGTCATATGTTGCTAGTTTCCAAGTGTTTCGGATTTATTTTGTATTTATATAAGTGTTTTATTGAATTTTGAAGCATTAGGGGCATTTCGGTCATTTTGCATATTTTAAAATTTTGGGTTTTACAACTGTTGGAACTCAAATGTTGTTTACTTGAAATTACATGTCCATGTTTTTTATCGTACGATAATTGTTTTTTATTTGGGGCTTGTTTGGTACCCGAATACAATTTCTCAAAATTTCAAATTAGTGGGTATTTTGGTAATTTAAACATGTTATGAAAATGCGGGTTTTACAACTATCTCCCCCTTAAAAGAATTTTCGTCCTCGAAAATGAAAAGGTAAGGTGGCGAAACAAAAAGAAGGTACACCAAACTACGAACAGCAAAAGGAGTAGTTTGACTCACACAAACTCAGACCTTAAGGATTTCAACAAACAAAATGATCTTGTTTCCCACGACTTGATCTTATTGATTCAAAGATGGTTTCGGTTTCCCCACTGAAGGTACATCAAACAGAACCCAAATCAAAAGAATCACATACCGAATGTAACAGATGATAATCGTATCCCCTTAAAAGTTATTCAAGGGAAGATGTAGGATTGGGTGGGTATTCGTCCGTGGACAAAGAAATGAAGTGATCAGATGATAACGTATCGGATGATAACACTCATGAGGGTGCTATAAGTTTAACTCTTCAGATTTTCCAATAGTTTCATCTTCAATACGACTTTTCAAAGGTATTCTCAAAAACTGACAGATTTTGATTCTTAGAATCCAAAACCTCATATTTTAACTCATAACCAATTATCATGAAACGGATCCATAAAATATGAGAGGCGTATACATAGCAAAACATAGGTGTAGCTCTTCATAGCAACAAATCAATTTTATATAAGCAGAAAATAGGTTGATCGATGACATCAAATGGCAGAAAGCTCTACACAGAACTTAAGATTCTTATCAAAAGTACACAAGTCGAACGATCGCGTGTCGAGAATCCAAACGTATCAAACGTACGGCAATAAAGTGGATCAAACGTTCAGATCGAAAGAATCCTAGGGTCTCACTATTCGCAGATAGTCGCACACGAACACATAAATCTAAGTCTCTACCAAGGCACTTCTCGAGACATCCTATGAACACAATAAGTGCACTTTATATGATGTAAGTATTATCACATTGGCCAGGCGTCATAATACTAGCATCATATAAATATGCCCTCATGATGATCATACTTTATCTCAATCATTGAAACAAATCTACAAATCCACCTAACAGTACAACTAACTCCTGGGTTAGACCTATTCAAAGATCAATAACGAAACGATGTCAACAAAACAAACGAAGCTCAGAAAGACGTAACAAAATCAAACAATCATCATCCGAAAGAAACATGTCGCTAAGGCATCAATTCATCATATAGTTCGTTTCAAGAATTTGTCTCTTCTGAATCTTCTTATGTCCGAGTAGTCGGTCTTTGTCCATCTTCTAATTTGAGAGTGAAACGGGATCATTAACTTGAGTTTGGTTCCTCAAGCCTTCTGCAGTTTCTTCTTGGAATGTGACTGAGTAATGTGGATCTTTGGTATGATCTTCAATCTCCTCATCATCCAGTCTGCTTCCACTCTCAATTTATCTTAGTACAACTAAGATGAACAGGGAAGTGAGGCTGTATGTTCTTCCTCAGCTCCAGGTTCGCCGTCTTGACCAGGTTCCTGTGTTTCGTCCACTCTTCCGTCTTGCAGGGAATGTTATCAACCCTCCAGGGTAGTTACCGTTGTTTGTCCTCTTCAGGTTCTATCCAGCTCCATCCTATGGCGGGAAACTTGGTGGTTTAACAAGAATCATATCCAAAATTTCTGGGTGCCAAACATAATTCATACGATAATGTTCATCTCTCGATGAACAAAATAGCTGCAAGGGAATTTCGTAATCGTGAAAGTAACGTACGAGTCTCCAGAGCAATAATGATAGCAAAAGTTTAAGGATTCGGAAATCATGGTAAAGGATTTTCAAAGAGTTCAAAAAATCAAACGTGAAACATAGCAGAAAAATCATCAACATCTCGAATGCTTAATCAACCAACCATATAACAGAATCAAATTGAAGTTGACTTTCCCAAAGAAAGGTAGATTAACACAGCAATTTTATCGTTCCAAAGGAAAAGAAACATTCTCGTATTCGTGGTTAAACACCATCAGGCTTCTCAAAGATGGAAAAGATGAGTAAAACAAAATCAAATAACATCAGAATACTTACAGAGGACATACCAAAAGCAAGATACGAACAATAGAGTGCATCAAACACGTCATCGCCATGTAGATTCTCAAAATGCCCAAAGAGATGGAAAAAGGAATAAGAAATAGATCAGAGCTCGAAGATAAATTCAAAATAGCGTTATGCATTACCATGCAATCTTAAATGCCTTCAAACTTACTAGTGGTAAACTTAGGTGGTGTAAAACCTCTAACTCCAAAAGGATGATTCCAAAAAGGCATAGCTAAACGTAAGGCACGAATCAGAGTAATGCGGAAGAAAAGATACATAAGAAATCTCTTAAAGTTTACCCGTTCCTCACCAGTCAAAACTTAAGTTCGTGCAGGGGAATCATAAAGCAAGTCCTCGAAGTGTTTTCCTATGTTCCTACAGTAGAAGCCTAATGGTCCAAACTCACAGGTCATAGCCTAAGCTCTATGGGTGTTGAATCCGCCGATCCAAACCTGTCTCTGATAACATAATTGTAACACCCCAACCCGAGAAGGGCTAAAGTGTAACATTACCGAGTCAAATCAGAACACAAGCGTAACGGAGATACATTACCATACAAGGTTTACAAAGGTTACAAATGAAAACTAAACAAAGTACAAAATACAAAAGAGCAACAATAATGAACTAAGCCCAAGTACAAAATACTAAGCCCTACATCAAATACTTCTAATTGTCTCTAAGTCCAGCCAGTAGCTAATCAGGGTTAAGTCTTATAAGCCGAAAATAAGATCTCTCATCCATAAACCCATCTTCCTAATAAACCTGCCACATAAGAAAAGAAATGTGGCTAAGCTTACAAAGCTCAACGAACAGATATATACAGATAGCAAACAAGGACAAAGAAACGATATGAAAGAAATGCAATAAATAGAGTCAAGAGAATCATAAGAAGTAAAAGGTTAAGAAGTAGGATAAAAGGTCAAGGTGTAAGGTATAAGGTGAGTGTATGTTCAGTATATTTACCTCAGGCCAAACAAATATCCAAACAAAACATGTATTCGGAGGGGAGTCCTCGGAATGCCAAATGTAGTAAGAGGGGTGTCCTCAAATGGGTGGAGTAGCTAGCTCCCAAAGTGTGAGGGGCTGCATGCACGCATGCCCAGTCACCAAAAAAATATATATGTAGTCCATGTCTTCATCATAATGGCAGTAGCCCAAACTAACAAACAAACAAAACTAGAATGCATCCATATGCCCCTGCAAACAAATCATAATCATAGCAGCAGTATATATCAAATCAAGGATGGTGTGGTACATATTTCCAACCACACTAGAGTACATAACATTGGTGCATCAATGCTATGGTTGTGGCTACTCCGCAACAAGTAACACGTAGGTAAAATACTGAAGGGTCAAGTAGTCAAAGTTCAATATCAAAGTGCAAGTGCCAAGTCATAATCAAAGGTTCAATGTCAAGGGTTTAATATCAAAAGTTCAGTATCAAAGGCTCAGTATCAAAGGTTTAGTATCAAAGGTTCAATATCAAAGGTCAATGTCAAAGGATCAATCAAAGATGTAATATCAACGGGTCAAAATGGAGAGGTCAAAGCCAAAGTTCCCAATCCACAAGGTTCACTATTCCAAGTTTCGAAGTCCCATAGTTCATAAATCAAAGGGTCATAATGAGAGTTTAAAACAAAGTTCAATTTAGCAGGTTCCCATCCCTTGTTTAAAAAGGTTCGTAGTACATTCCGATTTAAAAAGGTTTACAACAAAGGTTCATTTAACAATTATTTTCCAAAAGATGACATTTGTAAAAGTGATCTTTACTAAAGGTTTTCATAAAATTTGATTGAGGCTAAACCGTCAACTTATATTGACCAAGGAATGGTCAACTAGGTCAAACAGCCTAGAATCAATCTCCACGGAATATAGGGTTTCCCCGGGTCGTTATGTCCCGACGAGGTGTGATGGTTATCAAACGGATTTGTGATCGGGTGAATTTGGACAGTAAAGGGATTTGTGTTTGATTACACTAAGGAATCTACAAGGAAATAGCTTAAACAAGCTACATGAATAAGACTGTGAAATCAGAAAAACCAGAAACGATTTAAACCTAAAAACGTGTACGTTCTTTTTAAATTTACGCGATCGTACGAAATAAAAAGTGAAAACTGAAATCTGAAAACCCCCAGGGGGTGAAAATGACTTTTTTACAAACTTAAAGGTAAAAGAAAATTTTTAGAAAAAGAAAATAAATTTTAACACTAATTAATTATTTAATATTAATTAAATACTATTTAATTCTAATTATTAATATTTAAAATACTAAAATACAATATAATATTAATTTAATACAAGAAAAATGAAAATTAAATTTCTAAAATTATTAAATGACTAAAAACTAATTTTAAAATTAAAAATATGTATTTTTGTCTTTTTGTGATTTTTATATTAATTAATTACTAATTAAATATTAATTACCTAATTAAACTATTTTAAATTATAAAAAATAGCAAATGAACAGTAAAAATTCTAGAAAAACTCCTAAAATTATATTATATTATATAAAATCTAGGAAAAATATAAAAACTAGGTCTTACTTAATAAAAACTAATTATGCTATTTAAAACTTAATTATTAATTAATTATTAATAAAACTAATATTAAATCTAATAAATACTAAATGACAAAATAAAAATCTGAGAAAATTACTAAAATTACTTTAACATAAAAGGAAATTAATAAAAATATAAAAATACCAAGTACTTAATAAAAATCTAAAAATAAAAATTAAAATTTAAATTATATTAAATAGAAACTATCACTTATTATTAAATTTGTTTTTTCTGGATTTTCTTTTTAGAAAACTATTTTACAACTAAAAACTAACAACTTTTGTAAAAAAAACTTTTTTGTAGCTTAAAAATAAGCACTGTGGAATCTTATTTGCTCTACAGTTGACTTTTGTTGACCAAGTAGGAAAATGAGCTCAAATGAGCTTAAGTGGGACCCACTATGGGTGATTCTGGTCTAAATAAGTTATTTGAACTTGAATAAGCTAGAAAAATCACATGGGGTCCACAAAATAAGCTAATAAGCAAAATTTAAGCACTTTGTAACTTATCTCAAATCAGAAAATGGGACAAGGTTAAGGGCTTGATTCAGGTGGGGTCCACTAGGCTTAAGGTCAAACAAAGGGTCAAACCTTGAAGCCCACCAGTGGAGGGGTTGAATGAACCAAGACTGGACAAGTGGGACCCACAAGGGTGGCCAGAAAACCACCACCAAAGTAGTGGTGGTGGACTGAGTCTGCTGATGCACAGGGCACACAGTTCCCCTGCAACTCAGTTTGAGGGGCAAATTGGTCCACAGAAAAAATTAGCAAAAATGTAACAATGCATGAATAATGAAGTTAAGCTGATAGACTATAAGTAGGAACAAGTTTCAAAGCCTGAATCAAATCCTAAAATTCACAATAAATCCTTGAATTTTTGATATTTCTGCCTAGTATCACTTTTGACTTTTTGAGATATTGTGATTTTTGACCAAAATGACTTTCAATCCTTGATTTTGTGACTAAATAAGTTGAATGAAGTTATTTTAAACCTAAACTAAGCTATACTAACAGATTTTAAAGATGCAGTGATGAATTTGTAATTCAAAAGTCCAACAGTGGACTGTTACACTCATGAGAATGAGATTTTGACTTTTGGTTGTTCAAGGTACCATTTTTATGATTCCTAGGGCCTAACCTAACCTAATACAGGTTATCTACACCAAAACAACAATACAACAACAACAAACATACACCAATCAAGCTATATCCAAACACCCCTTAACTTCTAGGTTAACACTGCAACTATGAATTTTACCCTTTAACCTACAATCTTTTTGCTTGAAACATAATCTAGGAACATTATTAAACCTAAATGAACACAAATACCACAGGAATAATAATAAGAACCAAGAAATGCAATTATCAAGTTTATGACTTACAAATGGCTTCCATTGAGATACAAGTAACCAGGGCACAAAACTTGTCCTATTCACTCCCCAAGAGTTCTAAACCCGGAAAATCCAAAAATACACCAGGCTTCTTTGCTTCAATCATCTTCCATACTTATTTTTTTTATTTATTAGCTATTTTTAGGTATTTTTGGTATTTTTCAGTATATGGAAGGAAACAGATTTAAAAAGCTAAGGGAACTTGTAAAAGCTTATTTGTGACTTATATGAGCTACAATAACCATGAAACAACAACTTTTACTGCATAAGCAATAAAATGGGATTTTTTGTCTTGAAATTGCAATTTTGAAAATTTAAACTACAAACTTGAATTTAATAGTTGAAATGGATTACAAGTATGCCGAGGATGATTAATACATTGATTTTAAACTAAAAATTTCATTGAAAAAGGAAATTACACTAAAACTATTACTAAAACCAAAATACTGCTACCTACTGCTTTTCTCTTCCTTTTTCTTGAGTTATATAATCCCTGGGGCACATCTCTCTTTTTCCCACTTCAATTGGAGCCCTTGGATGGCCTTGAATCAATCCCAGCCGTTGAATTCAGTTTTGGCGGGAAAACGGTTTGGGCAGGAATGAGTGGATTAGGTGTGGTATTAAATGAAGAGGGGGTGGGTTGGTTAATTAATGGGGGAAGGTGAGTGTTGGTGAGGGTTTTGTGGAGATAGGAGAGGAGGGGGGGGGGAACACAGAAGTGGGTATTAAGGGGTTGGGGATGGGTAAACAGTACCCTGGGTGTGGAGTTTGACTGAGGTCAACGAGGGGAAGTATTAAAAGGGTTGTAGGCTTTGGTGGGCTAAGGGGGTTATTGGATCAAGTAGGAGTGTTTTGAGGTGGGCTTTGTTGTTGGGTATTAATAAATAAAAGGGTCCGTTTGTTTTGATATGTAACACAAGGACCAATGGTGTAATTTCTAAAAATGCAAGGGTTGAAACTGTAACTTTTCCAAAGTAACCATAAGGACCAAACCTGCATTTATCAATTATACAAGGACCATTGATTTCATTTTCCACTTTTCAAAATTCCCAGGGACCAAAATTGATATTTTTCAAAGTTAAAGGACCATTCTTGTCATTTTGTCAAAACTTTTATCCAAGGGCATTTCTTGCCAAGTTTCATTTTCCAAAGGACCCGATTTTTCTTTTAAAAATATCCCACCAAGGACAAATTCTGCCAAAGTTTGAAACTCCAGGGACCAAAACTGTAAATTCTCAAAACTTTTCAGATTTTCCACCAAAGGATTAAATATGACAACTTATGATTTCAAAAGGACCTTTGGTGACTTTTCTTTTCAAATAAGTGCTCAGGGACTATTTTTGCCAATTTTTGAAAGTTGGGGGACTGAAACTGCCAGTTTTGCAAACTTTGTACATTTTTTATTTGTTTTTACTCATTTTGCATCTAAAACATATAAAACACAATTTTGGAATATTTTCAGTATTTTAATGCATTTCTGAGTGTTTTTGTATGTTTTGCAGTTCAGATTTGACCAAAAATAATGAGTGTTTGAGCACTCATCAAAATTCTTCTTTAAAAATGGTCTTTATGAATTTATAAAATCCCATAGATAAGTAGTCTTAAATCATATTAAAAGTGCCATCATAAAATAGTTTCTCCTTTAAATGTTTCCATGTCATAATTAAGAAAAGAAATTTCACCTCCCTTTATATTATCCCAAAAGAACACTCAAAGTCTCACAAGGGTTTCACCTCTCGTTACAATATCCCAAAGAAAATCCAAGGTCTCACAAAGGTTCAAAGGTTAAGGTCACAAAAGGTCATCGAACGGATCATAACAGTTCAAACGAATAACAATAGGATCACAAATACGGGTGAAACACATCAATCATAGAGCCAAGTACGAAGGATCATAACCAAGACCAAATGGAAGTCGTAACATGTTAGGATTAAAAGTGACGATCATTATTGAGTCAAATAGTTAGTTAAATATATTCTTGTAATAGTTAGTAAATGCTAGTCTATTAAGGTTATGTAAAAGCCTACATCGCTTGGCCCAAAAGAAGGCCCAAGGAAAGCCCATGGTGGCCTAATGTAAAAACTATAAATACCCTCCTAAGCTTGTTAGGAAGGGTGGGAGTTTATGGTAATACAAGGTTTATTTCACACATAGTGCTCTCCACCTTTCTCTCTCTAGCTCTTCCATCTCTCTCTAACATCATATTCTTAGGTGATAAAGATAGATCTAAGGTCATACATAACACGATAATCAAGTCAAAGACAAAGTTGAGAGAGAGAAAGTGTGCACTCTTACTGAAAGAGTACGGAATATCTGTACCTTTGCCGAGTCAAAACAAACAGATACCAAACGAAAGGAGAACGGTCATTCCCGCTTCACCAAACCAAGAAGCAGAATGGATTCGAATTAAGAAGAGTTCAAATCGCGTAAGTTACCTCTTTTATTTATCTTTCCATTTTTAATAACTTTCCATATTTAGTAACTTTCCACTTTAAGTAGTTTAAACATTTTAGAAGACTTTCTATTTTTAGTAAGTTTCCTTATTTTGATGGTTTCCATAAATAGTACTTTCCAAAAATAGGAGATTACCAAAATTAGAAAGTTTTCAAATGTTAACATATTCTTATAAGTAACTTTTATCATATTATCAAGTTTCATAGCCTCATGTATTACTGATTTCCTTTTATGCATATTTTCTGAGATTAGGGTTTCATTAGGTCAAACAATATGTTTTAGGGTTAAAAGTGTCAATATAACAAGTTAAAAGTATTCACATTATAACACATAAACATAAGTCACATAAGCCAAAAATGTCAATCTTACACTTTATACCCTTTAGTTACAATAATTACAAATAAGTCGTTTATTAATATTTAAATTTCACATATAACCATATTAATTTCCATTTTTAACCCTTTTAATCACAAAGCTAACACATTTAACACTTATACCAATTTTCTACCATCAGACCTGGTCTCGTTATTATTTCCAACACAACCTTTAAGTTTAATAAGTTTCAAAACATACCCTTATAGTTTTAATAATCCATTCGATTCAAAGATAAATTCCAAAACACAAATCCGAGTTAATCCCTCATCATCCATCATCATTCCATAATCAATAACAACATTAATTATCACAAAACAATTCCAAAACTCTAACCTTAAATCCATATGCATCCCTTTTTATTTTTTTTCCTTTTCTGTTTAATTCATACGCTTAAAAAATAAATCCAAAGTGATGTTCTAGGCTTCGAATACAAGTGAACCCATTTTATATATGTCATATATATCAGATTACATGGTATAAAAATATATTCGAGGTACCAAAATTTCTTATAGGCCGATATGGATTTTTACTCCTTTTTAGGGTTTATTGTTTTATTTAAATTCAAATGGGTTATAGAACATGCATGGATCGATTCAAGCATTTTATACAGATTATATAAGATATATAGGATGTTATAAAAATAACAAAAAGATTATTGAACATGTGGATTAGCAGAAAGGTTTTTCTTCTTCTCGGCTTCACCAAATCGAACCAAAAAAAGTACCATCGATCAAACCAGCCTTCCACAGCTTCAATCACGAATTTTCCCAACCTCCATGACTTGGAATAAGTCCAGGAAAAATAGCAATAAGCTCTAGAAAATTTTTATGTGCCACAAGGAATTTTTAAGATGTTTTAGGGTATTTATGATTTGTTAAATGGAAAATATAACAAATAAGGTAAATATAGAGGAGGGGGGGGGGGGGGGGGGGGGGGAGGTGATTTCGGTGGTAGGGTGATATGGGATGATTCCTTCCTGATTTTCCAAGTTTCTAAATTATGCTTTGTTCTTATCTTGTAAATTAAATAATTTAAATAAAATATATTCACATTTAAATGCAAATTTCGGCCCATATGTATATTTTGAGTGTGATAATATTTTTAGGACATTTAGAATAATTATAATGTTCATGAAGAAATATTATATATCCAATGTTGCTAGTTTCCAAGTGTTTCGGATTTATTTTTTATTTATATAAGTGTTTTATTGAATTTTGAAGCATTAGGGGCATTTCGGTCATTTTGCATATTTTGAAATTTTGGGTTTTAAAACTGTTGGAACTCAAATGTTGTTTATCTGAAGTTATATGTCCATGTTTGTGATCGTAGGATAATTGTTTTTGATTTAGGGCTTGTTTGGTAACCGAACACATGTTATGAAAATGCGGGTTTTATAGTATCCGATCAATATGTATATAGTGGTAAGTAGAGTGTCGATCACTAAGAGTGGAACGAAAACCTTAATTTGTCTATTAGTATTTTAATATCCTAACTTAGTTTTACAATCTAAGCTAACGCAAGGGGGTTTTAGTCTGAGAGACTAGCATAGCTTTGGTTTTATTAAATAGTAAATTAATCTAACGAGAACAAATCAGCAAATAGCAACACATACACAAATAGATAATAGAGACTATAAGAAGACCTGTCATGATAATTAAGTAGCTTGTCACTTGTTTTATTGCTAGTTTTATATGAAGTGTATTATAATTTGGTCTTTCTTATTAGATCGCAGTATATCGGCGAGTAAACCCTTAATGATCACTTATGTCTATCCTACTTATCTAAAGACATTAGCTTAAATAGGCGAGGGGTAGATATGACAGTCCACGAGCTCAGCTAGACATAGAGGTTATCAAAGCACTAATATAAGTCACCAAAGGCATAAACATATATAAACTTTAACTAATGGGAAAGCAATATTAAGGGGAGTGTACGATGTTCCGCAGTCACATATTACAAGCCCATCAATCCTGATGAATTAAAGCTTACTACTACAATAAAACAAAACTACTTAATGAATTAAATACATGCAGGACCTTCTTACAGCTCTAATATCTTCATTTGGAGTGTCTTGTGAAGCTTCTTCGACTGAATTAATCTCTTTAGGGTTATGGTCACACAAAATTCGTAACAGTCATGGGGTATTTATACTTTCTGTCTGAGGGTTAGATGTGGCGCATTGACTTAACTTCGCGTGGGGTCCAAGATTAATATATTCTACAATATTCGTACACCGCCTTTAGATGCGGCGTATCTTGATTCTTGTATACAGCGCATATCCTTTAGCGTCTTGGATTATATCTGGTGAAGTATTGATAGTGATACGCTGTATTTCAGAAGTATGTTGCGGCGTATCTGGAGTAGAACAAGCTTGACCTTCTTCGTTGACCAAAGTTTCATATGCGGCGCATGCTAGAATTGCATGCAGCGCATTCTTTTAATTCATGCAATGGTCTTCGAATTCATCTAAGTATGATATTGCGGCGTATCTGTTGAGAGAGATACGACGCATTTTCTGGGTTTCAGTAGACTTTTGACATCTTGCTGGTTTTGCTCCATATTTCGTCCAAAATCGTTAAGTTTCAACAATTGCTTGTTTTTACCTGAGAATTACTAAAGTAAATAATTAAGTATCGATTCTCATAAATAATATAATAAACAAGTCAAATAAATAGAATAAATGATAACAATAAAAGTAGATTTTAAAGTCTGTAAATATATTGCGGCGTATCCTTAACCAGGGATGTGCCGCATTAAACAAACTGACAGAATGTTTTAAAGTCTGTAAATAAAATAAAATGCAGAAAATAAAAGATATTATCTGTTCAGTTGATACACCGCATCTATAGGATGAGATGCGCTGCATCTATTGTAGATATGATAGACTCGACACAGAAAAATAGTAAATGATAAATCCGGGTTGTCTCCCGGTGAGCACTTTTCTTTATTCAATAGTCTTCAAGTTAGACTCATGTTTAGCTCCTATTTTGTATCACTGATTCCCGCATGTTCATGCGTGATATATTTGCTAATAACTTCGTCACCGACATATTCCGGTCCCAAATTGAGTACACCTTTTTTGAATCCTTCTTCGCATCATTGTCATTAGTTTAAAACCTATCATGCAATCTAGCTAAAGCATTTCCTCCACCTACTTGCCCTAAACTCGCGAAGTCCAGAACAGGCACACTAAATACCTTCCTTTGGTAAATCTCCTTAGTCTCATGAGGTAATCATCCTTAGCACCTTGAGTCAACCCCATTAACTCAAAACGTAGCCACGCATGCCTTCGTGCTGCAACGGGTGATTCCATTTTGAAAAACAAAGAATATTAGTAATCTAGCTAAAAGTTATGTGATATGGCATATTTCATAGGCTGATGCGGCGTGCAATACGCCGTATCTTTAAATGAAAATGAGAAGTATGCAACAATTAGTAATAATGCGCCGTATTGATAAATGACTTTACGCCGTATCTAAAAGTTGAGATACGGTGTAAAGGGCAAGAATAATTTTTAGGAAAAAATATTCAATTCGCCGGATAGGGAAAACTTATGTGGCCATACAAACCACTTGTAGATGCGATTAGTACATAAATTTAGCAAGTAATTGACCCTGGAAAACGATTCAATGATCTTTATTGAATTTTTCTGGAAAATTAGTCGAGGGATGCGCGTTTTACTGTGTATAAATATTTGGTAATAAATCAAAATCCGATGCATCCTCTCTGTTTATATAGGGTAAATTCGATGTGGCGCATTGCATAATCTTGATGCGCCTTATTTATCTAAATTCGTTGAATGTCAATAAGTTTTCATAAGTCAGAGATACGACACTTAGAATATTGAGATGCGCCGTATTGTTGTGCTAGTGAACAAAATTTAAATAAGGAACGTACCTTGGCCTCCGCAACACTTTTTCCTTATACGCGAATTTAGGGTCAAACGGTATACCATACGGTATATATAAATTCACCATAAGAATGAAAGGTATAACCGTTTGAATGTAAATCATAATATCATTGTTTAGTGAATAATAATTTATTCCATGGTTGGAAACAAATAAAATTTTAAGCTTATGAAAATTGAGATTATAATCTAGAGATGATGTATTGCATAGACCAATATCTGAGTAATCTTTACCGAAATTATGACTTTCGTTGTGGATTTCGGTGTTTTCAAATTTAGGTAATTCATAAGAGAAGAGGTTTGTATCAATTTTTAATATATCAAACTTCCCCTTTTTAGCAAACCGTTTTTTAAAAATTTTCTTTTCAGACATGTATGTGCAATAATCAGTATTGGGTAAAAATAATTTACTTTTATCATCAAATATTTGGGAAGAGTTTTGTAAAGGACTCTCCTTATAGCAGAGTGAATCATCATATATGATAGCCGAAAATTTGAGTTCAAAGAATTGAAGACACTCAATGTCACCTGCATTGAGTTTTCTTCTAGTCTTATCTTTTACTGCAAGTTTCCAGTTATCTAAGATTTGATCATTCCAACATGCTTCTCCAGTTACGTTCAGAATGTAATCTTCCATAGTGATGCTTGAGTCATCCCTTATTCTGAAAATAAAACTTACTCGTGCAAAAGAAGAGTGAAACAATCAAAGTAAAATAAAAGTTTCTGATATCTGCTGACGATGCGTTGTATCCTAAGAATAGGATGCGCTGTATCTTAATCGTTAAAAGTAAATCAGACTTTTATTTAGAAAATAAATTAATAAATTAAATGCACCGTATGTTTTAATAATCAATAAATCAATTATATTTATAAAAATAAGATGCGCCGTATTAGCAGAAGCTAATGCGTCGTATCTTCATTACGTTTCAAAATAAAATATCTTTTATTCAGATAAATGCGCCATATAGACAAAAATCGATGCGTCGCTTTCTTTTTAATTAATTCGAAACTGTTTTTAATAAAAAGTTTAAATACACCGTATCTGTGAAACAGATGCGTCGTATGTCGGTTAGGGTTTAAAAATTTTCTGATTAAAAACAAAATACGTCGTATCTAAAAGATAGATGCGTCGTACTCGAATAATTAAATGCATTGTATATAAAATATTAAAACGCCATACGCCGCATCTGGAAAACAGATGCGCCGTATTGTTTGTATCAGCAGAATACAACGACAGCAGTTAATTTAGAAAATAAAACACACAAAACAAACAAACAATCAAACACACAAAAACAGAAAATACGCAAAATATACAATGAATGCAAACAAACAAAAAAAGGGTTAGTAAAAATAAAATAAAAAAAACTAAAAAGAATCAAAAAGTTAGAAAACCTAATTAAAATACTAATAGAAAAACAAGTTTTAACAATTCACTCCCCTGCAACGACGCCAAAAACTTTGATGTGCGTGTTGTGTCATATGCAGTATAAGGGTAATTGCCTATTTCAAAGTTTTAAATTTGTATTTAGCCAACTTATCCTATAACATACACTCTAACGGACAGTGTATCCGATCAATGTGTATATAGTGGTAAGTAGAGTGTCGATCACTAAGAGTGAAACGAAAACCTTAATTTGTCTATGAGTATTTTAATATCCTAAGTTAGTTTTACAATCTAATCTAACGCAAGCGGGTTTTAGTCTAAGAGACTAGCACAGTTTTGTTTTTATTAAATAGTAAAATAATCTAATTAGAACAAATAAAAAAATAGCAACACATACACAAATAGATATTAGAGACTATAAGAAGACATGTCCTGATAATTAAGTAGCTTGTCACCTGTTTTATTGCTAGTTTTATATGAAGTGTATTATAATCTGGTCTTTCTCGTTGGATCGCAGTATATCGGCGAGTAAACCCTTAATGATCACTTATGTCTATCCTACTTATCTAAAGACATTAGCTTAAATAGGCGAGGGGTAGATATGACAGTCTACGAGCTCAGCTAGACACAGAGGTTATCAAAGCACTAATATAAGTCACCAAAGGCATAAACATATATAAACTTTAACTAATGGGAAAGCAATATTAAGGGGAGTGTACGATGTTCCGTAGTCACATATCACAAGCCCATCAATCCTGATGAATTAAAGCTTACTATTACAGTAAAACAAAACTACTTAATGAATTAAATACATGCAGGACCTTCTTACAGCTCTAATATCTTCATTTGGAGTGTGTCTTGTGAAGCTTCTTCGACTGAATTAATCTGTTTAGGGTTATGGTGCATACAAAATTCGTAATAGTCTTGGGGTATTTATACTTTATGTCTGAGGGTTAGATGTCGCGCATTGAGTAGCGAGATGCGGCGCATTGACTTAACTTCGCGTGGGGTCTAAGATTAATATATTCTGCAATATTCGTACATCGCCTTTAGATGCGGCGTAATTTGATTCTTGTATGCGGCACATGTCCTTTAGCATCTTGGATTATATCTGGTGAAGTATTGATAGTGATACGCCGTATTTCAGAAGTATGTTGCGGCGTATCTGGAGTAGAACAAGCTTGACCTTCTTCGTTGACAAAAGTTTCATACGCGGCGCATGCTATAATTGCATGCGGCGCATTCTTCAAAGTCAGGCAATGGTCTTCGAATTCATCTAAGTATGATATTGCTGCGTATCTGTTGACAGAGATACGACGCATCTTCTGGGTTTCAGTAGACTTTTGACATCTTGCTGGTTTTGCTCCATATTTCGTCCAAAATCGTTAAGTTTCACCAATTGCTTGTTTTTACCTGAGAATTACTAAAGTAAATAATTAAGTATCGATTCTCATAAATAATATAATAAAACAAGTCAAATAAATAGGATAAATGATAAAAATAAAATGTAGTTATTTGAGTTCATCAATTTCCATGACGGAAAAGGGTTGAATCAAAGAAGCAACATCTAAATCTGAGACTTGGGATATAAGAGTGCAAGAAAGAGTAGGTCGAGATGCTAGGGGATCCTTAAATCGATCAGAGAAATAGTCGAAGACTGAATTTTTGATCAAAGACTGGGTAGCGACCCAAGACCCATCTACCATTAGCCCATGCAGACGATTATTATATGTGTTAGATTTGATGATGCCATGAAAAAAACTCATGTTTTCATCACCCAAAGTAGCCAATCTAACCCGGGATTTTTATTTGAGGTTGAGGATAATCGAGTGCTCATGAGTAAGCAAATGGCCTAATAATTCAGACATGAGATCGGCCTTTGAGGGAGAGAGCGGGCCCAAATAAGCCTTGGAGTCTAATTGGCTCAATTGTGGTTTCTACACGTGTTATCTACCATAATCCAGTTTTTATACCATTTTTCAACCTCCTAAGCTTCACCAGAATTTCCAAGTCAGCAGGCCCGTCAAAAGAGAAATCAGAGCATAAGGTGTTAACCAAGTCCATGAACATGGGCCTATCAAGCCAGGAGATAAAAAAGTAGAATGGTATAGGCCTAAATTCAGAAGATGAGGCTGTAAGGGGTATTGGCTTATGGTCCGAGAAGACTTTTATTAGGGTAGTAGCAACGAAGTTGCTGAATGATTCAGCATGAAGCACCACAAACTCAGAATTAATGTGTTCATCCTGATAGAGCACATCATTGAAATCAACCATAAATAACCAAAACCTAGGCATAGAAGACTTTAACAAGGTTAGCTCAAACCATTACTTATGTCTCAACACAGGAATCTTCAGGGCATAAATATTGGCAATATGCAAAGTTTCTATAGAGGGACGAATTCTACGAGAGATGATGAGATAGTACCTATTCTTGATATAACTGGATTGAATGAAAAAACTTAGGTCCTACATGCAAACAAGACCCCCCGGTAAACCGGTAGAAGGAACGAATTCCATCTGAAAACTAGACTGGCCCCAAAAAGAACTCATCTTTGAGTGAGAAACGTTACCTGATTTAGACTCTTGATTTGAGATAAATTGAACCCCATGAGAAGTTTTAAGACTTATAATCCATTTTGTCTTGTGCAATTCACCAAGGCCTCGAATGTTGATTGATAGACAATTCATTGAGGCATATGTGATTCACTAACACCATTGATAGAAACGGCAACGTCCTCGTCAAGTCCTACAAGATTGAATCCTAAAAGGGACCCAACTTCCATCGTGTTATATACCTCTACAGTAACGTCAGCAGAAGGGACGCTAGATGGTGGTTCAGACATCACTAAGATAGATGGTGGTACCTGATCCCAAAAAGCAAGAGCCGATGGGATTGAGGTAGGAGGAACCAGTTCGTTCTCAAGGATTGGGGGGTCGGATTGGATAGGAAAATAATCCATTCCAGAAGGCGTGGAATCACAATGGCGTGAATTATTTATCTTTGTAAAAAAAGGGGTACTGGTTGGAGGGGAGAGGATAATGGTGTAGGATGATGAGGGCTTCGAAATGATCTGGGCCTTTTCGTGGAATTAGTAAGAGGTGGAGGACTAACAGAGAAGAATATTGAGGAGGAGTAGATTGATCAAAGGCAGACGTTCTTTGATGGGCACCACAATTGTTAAAGTGGGTTCCATTTTCTAAGAAGTTGTCATTTTCTGTACCAAACTTTCCCATAAACCCATGCAAATGTTGATTGGAGTTAGAATTTTCAAAACAAGTAGGTGAGTTTGGCTTCTGATAAGATATATCCATTACCGGCATCACCGATCGAACTTCACCGTCTTTTGTTGTAAAAACCGGGCGCCAGTGAACATATTCTTCGACTACCCAGATTTTGAACGCATGATCCTTCCGTATAATTTTTACCTTTTCATTAACTCATTTCCCAGAAGATGAGAGAACCAAGCACACTCCTAACGAATTGTCCTCATAATCCCAAGAGAAGGTGCTGTCAAGAACTTTATTACCAAGCAGTGTTCCAATTGATTCGTAAGTAGTCATATCTCTTAGGTGGAGTAGAACGCCCCATATACGAATCGATACAATTCTTTCGATGGGAATGACCTCTCCTGTCCAAGTGGACACAGAGGAAAAAAGGTCCTCCACTATAAAGGATCGTCCAACACAATTAGTCGGGTATATATTGGGTTTGTCGGGAATGGTTACCGACCGAGGTAGATAAGATGATCGGGAAGCACCAGAGATAACGTCCTTGCAAAACGACCATCACCAGAGTAGGCAGGAGAAGGCTGGTCGTTGGAGGTCTGTTTGGTAGGTTGGCGACAAGGGGGCTTTGACGGTAGCTCATGTGTGGAGTTGTTAATGAGGTTATGTTCTCGATCAAATCTCACCAAGTTAACTCCAAGAACCGCACCTTTCCATTTTGCAAAATTGAGGGTGAATTCCATCGCAAAGGGATAGCTACATTTTTGAACTTGATAAACTCGAAACCGTTGTTATGCTTATCCTTACTTTTGGAGATGAATGAGTCACATATGCTGCCAAAGTGCTCAAACAATCTCCACAGCCTGTTATTCGAACTATCTTTCGAGATGTTTGAAACAAAGTATGTGATGGCAAAAGAATCTTTTGGTAGGCGGGATGATTTTGAGGGGTGATGTTTGCGATGGGAGACAAAAGTCCAATCTAAAGTTGCACCATACCTGCCGAAGGAGCTTTGGAAGGGAAGCAACATACGTGTCGGAGTAATAGCACCCTATTTGATCCCAAAATTCTTCATTTTTTGATATCCATTTATTGCACTTTATGTGTTCTCATAAGGCACATGTTAGAAAAAAAAACCTTTGTTTAAAATAGAAATTTATATATCCATTACGATAAGGAATGAAAAAAATAAAGTTTGTCAGTAAATATTTTACAAATCATCCATCCATCTTGATAAATAGTTTTTCATTTACACTTAAAAAAATCTGAATGTATATTTGATCCATGTTTATCCTATAAATAAACCAAGCGTCTTTAAACTGTCCATTGTGGACAAGCGAACGAGACCGCGGGCGGTTCAGATGAGCCACGTGGCTCGCAAACACATGACGACATGGAGCGAACGACCGCGTGAACACTCACTTGAGGCATGGGGCGAGCCCACTCGCTTGAGCGAACAAGCCAGGAAGGGAGGGTGGGAAGAAGGGGGAGGCCACAAGTGCTCTTGAACATCAAAACGAGGTCAAGCCAACACTCACCTGTTGCAAGTCAGAATCTAGTCAGTGGTGTGTGGCCAATCATATTTGTTCACTAGATATTCGTTTAGCTCTATAACGAACAATTTTATGTGTATCACCACCTGTCGAGAACACATGGGTGGATCCCAGATATTAATGAGTAGATTCCCAAATGGAATGATATACCTTTTTTTAGAAAATTTCAAATGTTTACTCTTATTTTGGTGCTTACCAAGTGACAAATCCTAACAATCCATCTAGTTTGATCTAATGGTGGGGATTAACCTAATGGTGCGTTTGGTATACTTATGGGTTTAGAATAGGATTTGGATTTGGTATAGATTAAAAGAAAAGGAGGAGAGAGAAAGATGGTGGGGAAAAAAGATTTAATTATATATAAAATATTAATTTTTAATTAATTCTTAATATTTTGAATAAATATTTAAATTATTATATTATTATAAGAAAGGAAAGAGATAGACACATAAAAAAAGTGACCCCACATGAAAAAGAAAGAAAAAACAATAAGATAAAACTCTAAATTGTCATTGGTTGATTTGGTCAAAAGGCATCAATTTAGGGTGCGTTTGGTATGGTACTAAGGGAATGGAACTATGACTATCATAGTGATTAATGATGTTTGTTTTAGTTGAGAGGGCCCACAACTATGACTATGAAAGTTCAATATTATCCATACTCCATATATATCAAACTAGAGGGGAATGGAACTTTCATAGTTGAGGACCCACCACCACTATCAAACTCATACCCATTGTCATTCCTCGTATCATACCAAACGCACCCTAAAGTCTTCTATTAATTCTATCATTCTATTTCATGTATTATTTAAAAAAATATGTACCAAACACTTGATTTGATTTTTCTTTCACTCCAAACCTACTCATATTCATATACCAAACAGGCCCTAAAATTTAATATATAAACCTAAGTCCATTCTTTTTTTCCTTTTTGCTTTGTCTTTTTGTTTTTTGTTATTTATTTATTCACTTTTTTTTGTCATTTTTTTAATTCACGTTGATTTTTTGATTTATTATTATTATTATTATTATTATTATTATTATTATTATTATTATTATTATTATTATTATTATTATTATTATTATTATTATTATTATTATTATTTACCATCGCCACTTCATTAAAAGAAACATGAAAAGTTACATAAAATTGGAGTGGAGTCTAGACACAATCTGAGATCCCACTCCCTTTTGAATACAAAAAGTAACTCGATGAAAAATAAAAACACCACTCTTAAGATTATTAGAGTGGCTGTTGGCAATAGACTTGATACGAGACAGTGGATTCAGAGCTTCCGCCTCAAGTTCCCCAAACGTTGAAAAAGCAAAAGGGACAAACTTGTATCCAGTGTCTTCACACTTGGATGCATATTTCGTCATTTTCTTTTCCACAACATTTCTTAAAGCCACCCCAGGGGCCCATGAAGCCG
Source organism: Artemisia argyi (assembly GCA_030686995.1). Taxonomy (NCBI): domain Eukaryota; kingdom Viridiplantae; phylum Streptophyta; class Magnoliopsida; order Asterales; family Asteraceae; genus Artemisia; species Artemisia argyi. The sequence continues at coordinate 4,990,886 of CM060696.1, read as the reverse complement.
CCCCTGTCCCAGCGAAAGGAGAGACCCCAGTCACATCCAGACATGCATCCTTGCCTTGGAGCCAATTGAATATTAGCACATCTGCAGGACGTAATTATTTCCCCTCCTCTGAAAGAAACCTCATCAGAGCCTCCTTGTGCACCATGATTCCCGATTTAGAGCAAATATCAACAAGGATATCCCCACTAAGTTATGCCTGAACTTTACACCCACTTCGCTAGAATAGTGGACCGCGTGATCTCCCCATTGGTCCATACGATGTACATTGCAAGTCGGGCATACACCGTCTTGATATGTTTCGAAAGCTTTAAATTTATAATACTAATTTCACCAATTCCTCAATATATAAAACACATGGGTAAAGTAGAAACCCCATTTATAGTAAAGGTTTTAGGTAAGACCTGGTCGTCCCAAGAGATTGTAGAAAAGCAAAGTTAGCAATTGTTTCAATGCATAGTCCTAAGTTTGTCACTTATCAAAAGACTAATAATTTGGTTATTTAGATTGTTTATCAATATGATTAAAGGTTATGTTTGTTTAGGCTGAGAAACATGGAAGTAAACATGTAAATTACAAGCAAGCAATCATGAACAAGATATATAAGCAAGAGATGACTTATGACCACTCCTACAAATAACTATCCAACATATTAAGAATCCCTTTTGACCTATAATTCTCAATATATCAAATGCATTAAGGTTAGTTCATAACAGAAGTATACATAAGCCAATTTCCTCATCAAGTTCGTTAGACATGAGATAAGGCATTAAACAAGATTATGATTGGGTTGATGAATGTTTTGTCTACCAATTTCTACAAGGTAAACACCAAGTTGCCATAGACAAACACCTTGAAATAATATCAAAGTAGTAGACCCTTTCGACCTACTTCTACCACATAGATACATCATGTTGGGAACACAGTTTTACTATTTATCGAGTCTCGGTCATTTGTAATAATCATAGGTTGCTTAGATATTATTTACTTTAAGTTAATGTTATGTTGTAAGGCTTATGAAAGCCCAAAAGGCCTTAAAGCCCACATGTATGGAAAGATAGGAGGGAAGGGAGTGTTGCCCTAGTCCTTGCCTATATATAGAAAGCTCATGTAACTCATTTACTTGTTGGTTATTTTGATATCTTAAGGAAACTCTTGTCAAATTCATTCTCTTATCATATAATCGACCATCCCTTTTCTTCATCTCATTTCTATCATTATTTATCTTGTGTATTCACTAAATGGTGACCTAACAAGTTGTATCATTCGCTAGAAGAAGGTGTAGTTATTTGCTTTTTGTTGAATTCGATCCAAAAACTTGTTTTTAACTCGTTATTTTTGAAATTGTTTTGTATTTTCTTGTTTGTTTCTTGGTTTCTATCACATATTTGCTTACAAACTTGTGTTAAAAATCATCACAAACAAAAACGATTCAAACTTTTCTTCAAAATTACAAGATTCGAAATTTTGTACTATTTTTTGAAAATTTTCAAATTTTGGAAAAAATTTGCAAGTTTGCAACTTTCTTTAAGATTTCATTGTTTTTAAGATAGTTGTGCCAGAATCTTTGATTAAAAACTTGTTCTTGGCGTGCCTTTCACAAAAACAAAAAACTGCCAAATTTTTCGAGAACACATATAAGTACCTTTTATCGAGAACCTAAAACCCTTATTTATCTAGAATTCATCTCGTTGGTCCTGAAGTGTTACCGTTGATTACTCAGTGTTTTTCTCTCTTGTATAAGAAAGAAAACACTTCCACTCAGTGGATTTTTTTGAAATTGTATAATTTTGAAAATTTTGGTTTCAATTTTCAAAAATTTGAAATTTTCGAGAATACTGATACATTTTCGAAAACCTCTCAAATTCTCGATAATATCAGTTTTTTCGAAATCTCATTCATAATTTTCGAGAACTTCACAATTTTAATGAATTTCAACAATTCTCGATAAAATTCTGTTGGTGGAATTCTCGATAAGTTACATTTTTTCGAGAATACTCTAGACTTGAAAACTTGCTATACCTTCTACAAGATCCATTAGTACACAAGTATACATCATGTCTCAACCACCATACTACTATAACTCTCATCAGCAATATCCTCGACAACAACAGTATCATCAACAACAATATCAACAACCTTTACAGTATCATCAACAACCGTTATACACACAACAACATCTTTTCATGCAACAACATCAGCTCGTTTCTCAACAACAACCATATTCAATGTCACAACAACCAATTCAGAATCCTCCCAAACAACCTCACTGGTTTGATCGGATGTGTGAAGTGATTACAATTCAATAATCTAGACATGGGGCATGATCAATTGACACACCACCAATGCTTACACCTGGTAATTATGTTAAGTGGGCAAGTCAATTCTTACGGTTTATTGAACTCAAGAAACCCCATGGTAAATTCATGAAACAAGTAATCCTTGAAGGACCATTTTAGTGGCCAACTAGACTTAAGGGAGGTGATCCTACTGCTGATCCTCCACGTCGTCCTATTGAAAAACCCGTTCCTGAAAAAATAAAAGCACAAAAAATTGAAAAAATGGAAAAAAATGAAAAAAAAAATTAAAAAATTTGAAAATTTTCAAAAATTTTTGAAGTAAAATGAATGAAAAAGCACAAAAAATGAGAAAAGTTGAAAAAATTGTGCAAAAATATAATAATTTTGAATAAGTGTTTTGACACCTTGTTGACTTTCCCGCTGGTGAGAGTAGGAATAAATATTTTGACTTGACCGGGCGTATTGAGCCCTAGCTTGTCACCTTAACAAATGATAATCACATAAGCTTGTGCTAGTTTTGTACACCAGGAGCTATAAAATGCGAATTCTTTCTTAAGAATCCGCAAGTTCCCGTACTTGACTTTATACATGCGCAGCTTAAAAGCTTTCTCTAGTCTTTTACATAAGGAGCTAGAAAACGCGAATTCTTCTTCTAGAATTTGCAAGTTTCCGTAACTGACTTTATATATGCGTGGCTGATTATCGGCTAAGTATTCGCTGGTTTCATTACTTGGAATCTTAAATTGCGAAGAGCGAGAAATGATAGAGTTTATTTAGAAGTTAGATGCTAAACGTGGAGTAGTTGGTTCTCTTTAGAGCTCATGAGAGGTACTTGTGGCTTTTTGCTTCCGCAAGATTATATTCACAGATATATAATAGATGTTCTAGGTTAATTAGTGGTATTTAGGTTTGGATAATATTTAGTTTCTTATTTTATTAAGAGAATCTTTGCTTTAGAAGTTGGGTACATATCAAGGAACATCAAAAATAAAAGCAAAAATGAAAAAAAATCAAAAGTCAAAAGTTGATTATGTATGTGGTTTTGGAGCTACCCGATAAGCTTCCATTGATGAAGAAAAGTATGAAAAATATGAGAAAAGTGAAAAATGAAAAAATGATTAAAAGTGAAAGTTATGTTGAATAAGAGCTTATGTGTATAAAAGTTGTTGGCACGTGAGGTGCATGTGGATGATTCTGAATTCGACACATGAGGTGCACGTGAAGTACTCCGCAACTTATATTTGAGATTGTATGTACCCAATTCCTTGATGTGGACCGAATTTCTATTACAGTGGTTCTTGAGAGAAAATGAAAAACTACTTAGTGTTTAATCTTGGTATCTCTATCGGACTAAAAAGTATTGAAACGAGAAAATATGAGGCAATTCATTTCTCAACAAAAATAAAATCTTGAGATACAAAACTTAGGACATGGGAGTAAGTGGTTTCCACAAGTAACTTTTATGAGTAGTGTTAGCATCGAACTTGTAGATAAGCTGTGATCTCGTTTGTACGCTTAGTTTGGAGACTTGCAAGAATGACCCTTGATGAGAAAGTTTGAAGAAATGACAAGATTGGTCCCTGAAGTTTCAAATTTGACACATTCAGTCCCTCATGGAAATATGTGAAGAAAAAGTGAAAGTCAATCCTCAAGTATTCAAGTTTGTCATAATCAGCCCTTGGATCCCATTATTGGAGAATGGCAGATTCAGTCCTTGAAGTTTCATTTTTTTACAATATTAGTCCTTGCTTATTACTAGTTCCAAAATTTGTAAATTCAATCAATTGGTCCAATATAATAAAAATCTAAATGCAACAACAACACCAAAGACCAAAGCCCATCACTAAAAACCCTTAACCCGAGGCCAATCACCTCCACGGTCAACACTCTTTTTCCTACGGTCAATGGTCAACACAAGTCAAACATAAATAAAATAATACTTACCCAACTCCCGCCCCCCAGTTCATCTATTTAGCTAGAAAAGAAACAGTAACATGAACCCTAATTTTACCCTGTCTCAATTAACCACAAGTAAGGGAAAATTAGTACAATCCAATGCTTCTAGAAGTATGTCAAATGGTGTCAGGGTATGTCAGACTCAAACAAACACACGATTTGGTGATGTGGCAGCATATGATTGGTGTGAACGCGTCATGATTTTTGATCCAAGGGATGAAATGAGTGGGTAATGATTAGATGCTGATCAAAGGGCTCTGAGGTGATCAAAACAAGCACAAAGCACACAGATTGCCAGCTTGGCAATCCGTGAACCCCTCTCTCTAGATCCTTCCATTTGTAGCTATAAATAGAGGCACTTGGTTAGCTTATTGAGGAGTAGTTAGTTTTGCAACGAAGCTCTGCCATTTTTTATTTCAGAGTGTATTTAGTTTAGTTCCTTGTATTGTATTTCAATTATGTTTTCAATAAAATTCAGTTTTCATATTTGTTCTTCTTAGCTTATTGTTCATTTCTTGTTATAAAAGCTTTTAAATCTTTCAAACTTTGTTTCCTTTTAGTTTCTATTTAGCTAAATCATAATCTCATTTCAATTCAGTTCTCTAAATAATTCAAAAAGAAAAAAAATCATAAAAATAAATAAAGATTCAAAAATATATTTAACTTTTCTGAGTTTAGCTTACAAATAAGCTTGTTCTTCTTATATACAATCTATCTAAGCTTTCTAGTTTATGGTAGATCTGTTTTTAGTTTTTATTCTTAATTAATCTAAAAAGTCAACAATAGTCAACTATGGTGAGAATTTGATGAATCAGTGGGTATAATTGATAGTTTAAGTGAGTAAGGGAAGCACTTGGCATGTCTAGAGACAGGCAAGCTCAGTGAGCCCCCTCTGTTCATGCTGAGGAGGATTTACTTTTGTAAGATTTCTGATTTGAGTTCTATTTCATTGCATCTATTTGATTTTAGTGAAGTGCTTGTAGTTACTGTTTAATTGATTTGGTTTGATGATTTTGTTGTAGTAGTTACTATATTTGAGCTTGTTATATCATTTGTTAATGATGAGGCGAAAAATGATCCGTTTTTAGGGGGTCATTTAAGCCCGAATCCGACTTTATTTGATCAAATATTGCCCTAAATCGTTCCTTTTGTGATTTTAGGTACTTTGGGAGTGAAATCTGGAAAAGGAAGCAATTCGGACGTTTTTGGAGCATAAAAGTGAAGAAAACGCCAAAGTCTTAATTTTCCAAGCTGGGAACAGTAGGTGACGGCGTCAAGAGCAAAACCTTGACGGCGTCAAGAGCAAATTTCATGAATTCCCATGACGGTCCAGTACAGATTTGACGGCGTCACGTAGGAAGAGCGTCAAGAGTAAAAGAGTCATGACGGCCTGGAAACATATAAGTCTTGACGGCGTCAGAAGTAGATCTAGGCAGTCCGAGAAGAGTTTTGGCGGCGAGGTGACGGCGTCACATGTTTCTTCTTGACGCCGTCAAACCCATTTTTCTATATATAGTTTTCTAATTTTTCACATTTAAAGAGAGAAGTTTTGGAGAAACCCTAAGTACGATTTTGGTGCAACTTTTACAGGTTTTTCAAGGGTTCCAAACCCTTGATACCTTGCATTGTAATTGAGATAAGTGTTCTTCTAATTCAATCAATATGTCTATGTGTTGGTTGTCTATATCTTGTTCTTGTCTCAATTCCATTATGCTAGGCTAGATCTCTTTTGTGTTTTCTTAGATCTAATGAAACCTAGATATTGATTATGTGTTGATTACTTGTTTATTCTTGTCTTGGATGAATGATTTATATGTTAGGCTTAAGAAAACTGGCAGATCTCCAAATGGTAACATGCTTGAACGTCTTAAGAAACATGAACCGAGGCGTACTAGGTCTTTATTGGTTGTATTTAATGCATGAGCCACTGTTTACAATCCCTATAGTTGTGCTGGGCATGGTGTAGGAGGAGATAAGAGCTCATAGAATTGGGGAGTTATGTATGCCACCCCATGAATGGTATTAAGGAATACGATCCGTCATCCATGCAATTATAACAAGTAATTAACGTGTAAAAGATATCTAGGGAGTGGTGAAATCTAAGCAAACACATTTTCTCCAATTACTGCTCACAACTTTAGTATAATTTAGCTTATTTACATTTTTAGTATTTTATTTTGATTGCATCTTAGTTTTGGGTTAGTTGAATAGCAACTAATTCCGCCCACTCTTCCAAAACCCGAGATTTTTACTTGCTTTCTATAAAATATAAAAACACAAAAATAATCATCCCTCATCTTTAGAACTAGTATTTAGGCTTTCTAATCCTAGCGACACTATTCCTAAGCTGAACGATCAATCCCCCGGTACTTGTCACTATACTATACTACAACGATCAGGTACACTGCCTGGTGGGGGTTGTAAGCTTCTCAAGATCCCTTGAGAGGTAAAGCCTGTTGCGATTCCCACGCACCAAGTTTTTGGCGCCGCAGCCCGGGGAATAGTTATTGTCTAGGTTAGGATTTCTTTTTATTAGGTCTACTTGCTAGATTCCTTTCTAGTAAGATTTTATTTTCATTTTTAGGTTCTCTTTAGTCTATCTTATTTCTTTGTGCCTTTGTTAGTAATTTAAAATTCATTGACTAATCCGTTGACCAATATGGAAAACGCGAATCCACCCCTTTCCCCTAGAGAAGTGGCTGTGTTACGTGAACAAATTGAGAGTGAGATTAGGGAACTTAGGGAGCTTAATAAGTTGATTAAGGTTGAGCTCGAACATGCATTTAGTGACCTAGCGACTGCCTTGTATTCAAATGAGGACCTAGGGCCTAATGACTTTGTGAATGTTATTGAGGGACTAGAAGAGGAGGAAATAGATCCGAAGCTTAACGACTACTTTAATCTATACCCCACTAAGGAGGAGATTGCATATTATAATAATCTTATTGATAACCCGCGATCTCCTTTCACCATAATTGAACCTAAGATCAAGAGAGGCGATCCTAAGAATGCTAAGATACCATGTATGATTGGATATAGGCACATTAGCAATGCTTACATTGACTTTAAATCTCCAATCAACATTATGTCCTCAACGGTTTATAATGATATAGTGAAAACAAGACTTGAACCTAGAAGGGATCCCAAGTACCCCGGTGGAGTTTGTAACTTTGTCGGGAGAGTTAAAGGTTTACGTGTCTTTGTTGGTAATTTCACTTTTGTCACCGACTTTATGATTATGGAGGATCTTGCTAATGTTATTGATTGTCGATTATCCAATGTTGTGTTTGGCAAACCATTTTTTGAGGAGTCTAAGTTGGAATATGATGAGGTAGAAGGCACGATCCGATTTGCAAGTAACACCGATAGTATCACTTATAGGATGCCTAATAGGATGAAAGAATTTCGCTTTATATCTCGTTTTGATAAGGACAATGTTGGTGCTTTTGAGGATATTGATGAGAAGGATAAGAAAAAGGGCATGGACTATGTATGGGAAAAAAGGAGTCTTTACTACAAAGATTGCTTGGCCCTTGGACCAAGGTATAAAGTCGATGAAGAATTTGCCCAAAAGATTATGGGAGCGGTTGAGAAAAAGGTAATTGAATTCTACAAAGAATATTTGCAATCAGAGGGTGGAACCAATGATGAAATCACGTAGTAACCCATGACCTTGAGTCTAGCTACAAGACTCGTAAATAAAGAAAAGCGCTTCTTGGGAGGCAACCCATGTTTTGTGTGATTTTATTTGTTTGTTTGTTATTTGCTTCCGTATGCATGCTTTATTTTTATTGTTCGTTGATCATGTTTCTCAATTAAAGTGTGGAAATACTTTACTTTGTTGTTTAACCTAGTCTTAACTCCACCTAAAAGTATTTTTGCAAAAGATAAGTGTAAGGGGAAACCCCAAATATGTTTTTAAGAAACAAACCGATCATGATTCTCCACAATATTAAATGAACATGTATATTTGTATTTGTTAGAGTCAAATGCTTGTATTGAGTCATAATGAAGCTAATAGTTATATTAAACATAATTCAGTTGGTTAGATAGTTAAATAGTCAAAGTTAGTAAAAATAACTCATCAACTGTTAGATTAAATAGAATCACTTAGTGATATTGTAGAGTTAGCTGTAATTTAGTATAAACTAGCTTAATCTAGTTAAATATTAGCTTAATAATTCATTTAGGAGTAGATTTAATTGAATAAGTTTGAGTTTAGTCAAACTGAGAGTGCAAATAATTAGTCAACTGTCTCAGCCTTGCACCTCTACAAGCTGCTGATCTCAGGATCATTAGGTAATAATTTAGAGAATATTGATAGGGCTTTCTGGTTTTTTAGTATCTCAATATAGCTAGTTAACTTTTGCCCCTCATAGTTTGTACTTTAGAGCTAATTTAGTCAGCTTATCCTTGTCTACAAGTTGGAAGTGTAGAATCTAGTATGCTGATTTCAACTAGGCCTGCATTTGGTCTCTAATCTTTTTGGCTTATTTTTGAGCTATTTTGCTTATAATAAGTGCTTATATAATTGCTTATTTGATCCATTTGTGTGTACTGTGTGAAATTTTGATCTGATTTCATCTTGTTCGAGCTTATTTGAATATCTTAAGCCTTCTGTATCATTTCTATAAAGTCTGGTCACAAGTGCTTATTAATAAGCACTTGTGATAAGCTGTTTTGGTCTCAATAAGCACTTTTCCAGCTTATTTTCATTTCAAAATTTTTCTCCAAGTTTCTTTTAATATTTTAGAGTTTCTATGAATTTTTCATATATTTTCTGAATTTGTTTACTATTTTTCTTAATTTTTCTTAGTTTTAAATCAATTTTAAATACCTTTTTATAAATAAAAATCAAATAAAAATTAGACAAAGCCTTAAAAAATCAAAAAATATTTTAGATAATTCTTTGCTGATATTTTAGATTTTTCAAAATTAATTTTGCATTTTTCACTTTTATTTTTACATTTTCTCTTATTTTTAATTCATTTAAAAATACAAAAATAGAAAAAAATTCATAGAAAATAAATAAAAAATCAAAAAAATATTTTTCTTTTTCTCAAAATTATTTTTAGGTGTTTAAGATTTTTAGAAAATTATTTCACATTTGTCGGATATTTTTTCATTAAAAATTTACGTTTTAATTCGTACGTTACGTTTTAAGAATCGCGTATGAATTTCCATTGTTAGTTTTTAATCATTTGTGCATATATAGGTTGTACCATCTGCATTATTTGTGATTGCTTTTCATAATTTAAGTTTCTCATTCAATTTTCATAATTTCCACTTTTCACGACACGATTTCACGAATCGGATTTCAACGATTCCATTCAACCTTTGTTGGGATACGACTCGGGTAATCCGTATTTCTTGCGGATTTCCTCGGTAATTATAAATATACATATAATTGTGACTATTAGACCTCCACAATACTCACAATAGTATGATTGTTGTGATTGATTTGGTGAATAATATGGATATTGATCACAACCAAAATTTTGATTGTTTTGACAATCAAAACCTTGGTGAGGACCTCCACAATACTAACAAGAGTATGTTTCCATCATATGGTGTGGGGGTTGGTTGAAAAAGTCGGTTGTCTCATTGTAGGGATTTTGGTCGTAGACAAACCCGTTTCCCGAATTCACAACGCTACAATCGGGGCAATTTTTTCCACCATTCGGGGGTCCCCCACAATATTCAAAAGAATATTGGTAAGATGTAGACATATGGAAGAATTAAACGGGTAAAAGGGTAAAGAAGAAGAATTTAACGGTATAGAGGGATAAGGTGAAAGAACTAAACATAAAAGAGGATAACGAAGATTCTTTTTTGTTTTTACAAGAAAATATATACAAAAACAAGAACGGAACTCTCCGAGGGAAGGGTCTTCACTTCACTAATCTTCAAAACAACAACGATTTCGGCTTTCACTCCTCCCTGGCAGCGACACCAAAAAGTGATGTGCTCGGATCAACCACTTAACCAAAGGATGGTCAATATGGTCAACCCTTGCATGTGTGCATCATCTCCAGTAAGGATAGTGTTTTTCTGGGTCGTTAAGTCCCCACGAGGTGTGAAATGCGAAATCAGAAACTGATTTGTGATCGGGTGAATTGAATGGGATATAAAGAGAATTTGGGATTTCTAAACTAAATGAAGCAAATAATGACTCAAATAACACAAATAAACTAATAAGGAAAGCACATAATGCACAAATAAACTAAATGTAATCTAAACTTAAAACGTAACGCGCAAAGCGTAAAAACGAAACCTAAAAGGCAATCTACCTAATTTAAACTACGAATACGAAATTAAAATTGAAAAACTATTTGAAAACTTGTAAAAATACTAAACGTAATTTGAAATTTCCAAAATCGAAAATAAAAACAAAAACGGCCCGTTACCAGGCTCGGTAACGGCTTTAAAGTGAATTTTATAATCTAAAAAGCCTACGGGTATCAAATTAGTTTTCCTAGGTCCTAAATGTAAAAAGAAAATTAAAAAAAAAGTAAAACATTTTTTTGATAATTTTTGAATTTTCTATGAATTAAAAATTAATTTAACTAAATAAATGAATTAAAAATAGTAAACCTATTTGGAAAATTACGAAAATTTTTGGTAAAGTCTAATATGCTAATAAGAGGCTAGGTAAATAATGAAAATGAAATAAACGGTCAAAATAAGCAAATAATAAGCAAACATAAAAGCTGAAATGAATATAAGCTAAACTAATAAACACTATAATAAATATTAAACTAAGGAAATTAGTGCATCAGGTGTGGTTAGTGAATGGCCGTCACCGTCTGACGTGTCACCCTCGCCGAGCTAGCCGCCACACCATCATGTGTTTGCCGTTGTTCGCCGAGCATGTTCACTTCGTCTTCACGACGAAGTTGAATGTGTACGGTTTCTTTCTTTTTTTTTTTCCAGTTTTTTTATTAGATATTTATTGAATTTGTAAATGTAAAATGTTTATAAAGGTTTGTAAATATGTAGGTGTTTAGTAAATATGTAAGTTTTTTGTAAATGCAAAAATATTAAACATAGGATTGATATTACTTGAAACAACTACGATTACAACATTAAACTAAGAAACTGAAATTAAAACCCCTAAACTACCATACAATAATAAAAACTACGAATCAAGACATTTAATTAAACTACGATTCAATAAAATGAATCATCCGACACATAGCCCTCGTGACTCGAATAGGAGGCACTTGAATCGTCCTCACTCGATGGCTTAGGTGGAAGTCCCATCGACCATCGCCATTCTCCTTGTTTGTTTTTCCGACCCTGTTTCCCTTTGAGGTACGCCTCACGCTCCCTTGCCTGACGGTCTTGCTCAACTTCAAACTCCAAAAGGACTTGTATATACAGCTTGTACTGTTCTTCCTCAGTCAACTCACGAAAGTTGGGTTGGTTTTTAGGTGGAAAGTTTGGTGGTTGATTGTTTGGGGGTGGATTGTTTTCTGGTGGATACATAACTTCTGGTGGAGTGGCAGGTGGTCGGTTGTCATATTGGAACACCGGAAATAGATCTTCTGGTGGACTGTTTTGTGGGGATTTGTCTTCAGGTAGTGTGTTGTAAACAGTTTCATTTTCAGGTGATGCGTTGTGTGACATTGTGTTTGAAGAAGAAAACAGAATTCTTAGATGATTTGTGTGAATTGTGTGTGTATTCAGCATCCAACAATAGGTATTTATAGGATGATTTTTGGAATTATCCCGCTTTGAATTTGAATTCAAATTATCCCGCTTTGAATTTGAATTCAAATTTTGAAATTATCCCGCTTTCATTTTGAATTCAAATTTTGAAATTATCCCGCTTTCATTTTGAATTCAAATTTTGAAATTATCCTGCTTTCAATAAACCCCTATTAATTCCATACTATACCATTCAGTTTTTCACACACTTCAATATTTATCATTCAGTTTTATAATGGCTAATCGTTGGTCAATGGAAGAAGAATACTTGCTAGCAACCGTATGGCTTGAAATTCACGATTCTGAAGACCTTGTGAATGAACGTTCTTTTTGGAATGCAGTTACACAAAGGTTCAACAATCAGAGTGATGGTCAGCACCGTAATAAAAATAGTATTACGGCTCAATGGAATAGAATGAACCTTGAATGTCGTAACTATAATGCTAGTTACTAAGAGTTGTTGCGTACAAGTGAAGACCCTTGTCGTCTCAGCAATGCAAATCATATTTAATATGAACGCTATGGGAACGGGATTAAATATCGACATGTGTGGTTTGCTCTGAGAAACCCGTTGGCATGGGACAGAGACGATGAGTGATGGTGTTTTATGTTAACTAATTTCGCATCGTGTGTATTTCTTTTCCGTATTGTTGTAATGTTGCATAATGTTCCGTATTATTGTAACCGCCCTTTTATGTTAATTTGAATTTTGAATTTGAATTCTAAATTATCCCGCTCAGATGAAATTTGAATTTTGAATTTGCATACGTTTTTATTGTTTTGTTTGAAATTTTGAAATTTGAAATTTTAAAATTATCCCACTCAGGTTTTGAATCTTAAACGTTTATACACTCCTATATAAAGCAAACATTATCATACAATTTTGCACACACTTTACTTTCTAAAGAAATTTACAGTGGCAAAGTTGGTCTATTGAATAAGAATGCTGGCTAGCCGAGATGTTGGAAAACGTTCGCGAATTCCATGCCAGCGAAGGACCTTTTTGGCAAGTCATAACAGAAAAGTTCAATGAACAATCAGACGGTCCTTTTCGTAGCAAAAACCAGCTAACGGGTAAGTGGGCAAGAATGAACTGTGATTGCCAAAAATTTCAAGAAGTTTACTTGAATTTGCAGCCTACACGTGAGCCAGATGTTCGTCTTGAAGATGCAATGAACGTTTTCAAAGAACGCAATGGTGGGAAAGATTTCAAATATTTTCAACTGTGGTTGATTTTGAGAAACAACTTCACCTGGAATAGATATATGGATTAATGGCCTTTGTATTCCTTTATCATGTGTTGGTTTATGTTAAGTATTTCCATTTCGTTTGTGATGTTATGTCAGTTTAAGTTCCAGTTTGAATAAAAGGCTTAACGGCTAGTTTCTCCAATAAAATTATCTAACGGCTAGTTTCAGTATAAATACCATCTTTACTGAACTTCTTATTGTCAAACAACTGAAACAAAATTCCACACACACACACTATGGCTAACCAACTAGCTGAGGTGCAAAAAAGAATACTTACCCGATTGCGCAATGAACAAGAAAATGAACTTAAGTTGATTAACAACTTGTTAGGTGAGATAGCGCGTATTATTCGACAGAGGGAGTCTCGTGCTCCAGAGGTCGAAAGGTTACGTGAGCTGCCTCAAGACCATCCAATAGTCATGGTCGGTCTACAAACCCTTTTAAGAAATGATGAAACAGATTTGGAACTTCAAGTCGCATTGAAAATGGTCAGAGAACAAGTGTTGCAAGTTTGGGAAGAAAAATCACAACTAATCGATAATTACAAGTCTATATAAATTATTTAAGATGTTTCATATCGTATTTATCGGTTTTGTTATCTTCGTATCGTATTTTTTTCTTCATATCGTATGGTGTTTTTTTTCGTATTGTATCTTTTTTATTTGAATGAATAAAAAATTAGTATGTTGTATTATTTTGTATAATTTGTAAGAGCATTAGGTGTAGTTGGGGAGCCTCATCTCCCCATTCGGGTCCCACTTGTGCCACATCACCCAACACCTCAACTTCAACTCTTTACAACAAACCCCCCCCCCCCCCCCCCCCACCAAACAACAAATCTCAACTTCCCCATTAGGGACCCACATCTTACACATTTATTTTTTTATTCATTTCATTAAATAAATAAACCAAAATAAACACATTTTGGCACTAACCCATTTCTCAAAACCTTTAAACCACCAAACTTAACCACCATTGGCTCCTCCATCGCCAGGACCTCCAGCTCCAGCAGCTTTTCCGGCGACTTTTCCGGCGACAAAAAAGTAGCATTGTAAACCAATAAACCCACCACTGGTGACAAAAAAACATACCCTATGTTTGGATTTAAGGAGTACAAATGTGAGTAAAAATGAAAGCATGGTTGGATTAAATGAATGGTTTTATGAAGAACTTTGTTTTTAAGATCTGCAAACCCAACGTCCTTGTACCTTTTTGTCAGGAAGATATCTCGCCGTGGCCACGAGGAGAAACCCAACGAAGACCAACGGAGAGCAGCCAACAGTGTGGCAACGAGGATCGGCGAGCCGTTGCTATAGCCACGTCGGACAGCGAACTCCCTCGACGAACACTACACCTAATGCTCTAAAATGAATTTAATTTATTTAATCAAATGAATAAAAAAATAAAGTTGTAAGTGGTGGGCCCGAATGAAGAAGTTGAGGTTAGTTGTTTAGTGTAAAACCTCGCAAAAATTCGTATAATTAACTTCGGTTAATTAAATAAATAATCTCTGTCATTATTGTAATCACCATTTTTACGGGAAAATTTAAAATTTTCTTTGTATATTAAAATGGTCACGATTACGATATTGCAAAATTCGTCAAACGACAAAACAAGTTCTCGACACGATTAACAAAATATTAATTCGACTAATCCTAATTAAATAACTAATCACCAAAAATCCAAACGGGCCTTGTTTTAAATAGCCCAACCGGCCCAAGTTATTAACCCAAAATTCATTACAAGTAATAATACAAATCGACTAAACATACTCCAAAACGTCTCGTTCATTTCTAAATTCTACACACGACCTACATATATTTTTGCACATCCTCATTTACCTACTAGCCAACTATTAGTGTGTCGAATCTCATGTTCATACGTTGAGTTTTGATACGTTTTTACGAGGCAAAGTGTTTAACCATGAATCGACTTAAACGATTTGTGATTTATTCAATTGTTAACTGTTTTAATCCCTGTTTGTTTCTAAATGATCCTAATAATGTTTCTAAGATGATTTTATACTCAAATGTCTAAGATGATCAAGTATATACAAGTGATGAACGATTTTGTAAATCGTTGCACACATATATAAGTTGTCGACATAGAGCATGATTCATCCAAACACATTCCCTCTTTCAAGCTCTCACATCTCATATAATATGAATTAAAATCATCCTAAGAAGCCAGAGGTACTGACATGGTATAGTAGCTCTTGTTTCCTCGAGTCATTTAACACCATACGATCCATTCGAATGGTAATATATACGTACCATGCATGTACTTAGTTTTCTTCCATTCTCAAACACTTTCACTCATTCGTTTCTTCCTAAATATCACCTTCCAAACCACAAGTCGAAGGTTATACTAGTTGGGACTCAAGAAAAGGAAATCGGGTTTTAATATATATATAATGTTTGGGTTATATATTGGAAACGTGAAATCCTTGTGTTCCATTCTATTTCACTCGACTCTTGATCACCTCTAAGGTGTTTGTAAGTCTCCTCTACTCGTTTCTATTCCAATTCATACGTTAAATATTGGTCATGCATCATATTTATATTCGTTTCATCGTATGTCATTTTGGTATATATATACACGTACACATTTATTGTTAGAACACGAAACGTGACTAGCCTCTATCTTGGTAGGCCTAGGAGTCACGTAGCACGTATACTTCACGTTTATTCTCATGTTACATGCATAAATTTATTCATTTTCGAACCATGTTTCACACGTATAAATTTCCAAAAGACTTAGAAAATATTTCAAGTTTTCAAAATATATAAACGATTCAAACACTCTACAAAAGCATCGTATAACTTTTAATTTCATATAACAAGCACCCAATATTTTTGCTCGACCTAATAGACCACCTAGAAAACTATTAGTTCCGTTTATATAACTTATAAAAATAATCACGTTTAGACACTTTAAACGAGCCAAAGTAAATCGACAAACACAAGTTTTTCAAACTAAAACTTTATATAAAAACATTATGATTGTCGAGTGGGCTTAACTAAGGCCCAACAAGACTTCACGATTTAACAGCCCACAGGGCCCATAAAATATATTTTTAGAATCACAAAGGAAGCCCAAGTTCAAGCCCAAAATAATTTTCATGCCCTCGCCTCTAAATTTTTAAATGGGCTTTTGTTTGGTTCGAATTAAAGCCCATAAGCTAAATAAATAAGCTTTTTATAAAATAAGCTGTTGAAATAAGCTTGAAACTAATAAAAGAAGCCACGGAAATTCTTATAAAATTTTTATAATCATTTTTGAAAATTTGGACTAAAAATGTAACGCGACGACACCTATAGGGACTAAAAGTGAAAACTGTGAAAACTAAGGACTAAAAATGTAGAAACAGAAAGAAAGGATAAAAATTGATAATACAGGATTGTTACAAGATTAGATTGTAATATTGGACATGTAGTGGACTATAATTGTAAAATATATATAAAAAGGACTAACGGTGTGACGCTAACGCCGATAGTATAAAAAGTGTAAAAATGGAAAAAGGACAAGGACTACACATAATCTATTTGACATTCTCATTTTATTTTCTATTTTTACGGCAACCATCACGTCATATGCATTTTTTTTATGTTATATATATATATATATATATATATATATATATATATATATATATATATATATATATATTATTTATTTTTACGTTAATAATATATATAACGATATCTAAAAAGTTAATATTATTACTTACGATTAAAAAGGTAAAACTACGATGGATATTTTGAATAAAGTATTTTAACATATCATGCATGACATAATAATTTCAATGCACATCATCTATTCGTCATAACGAATAAATCATATTCGTTATTCGTTCGTATTTACCAAATAGTATTTGGTTATATTCTTTGATAAATTTATTTATCAGGTTCCTTATCAAAGACGTTTCCATAATCGTTCCCATAAATCTCGTTCTACTTTACTTTTCATCATTTCCAAATCAATCTAGGTGAGTCATAGCCCCATTTCCAATAATTGTTTTAAACTCATTGGGGGAGATACATGCTTACATATACTTTGATAACTTGATAAGTATATGAAATAAAATAAAATACATGATTCAAATCAATTTCCTAATTGATATTAAAATAATATGATTTGTGATTTAAAATGCGATTATTGTGGTATGTGATATATATATATATATATATATATATATATATATATATATATATATATATATATTTTACCGATGAATTATTTGACTGAAATATTGATACTCTAATGTTAAATGTTCCCAATTCAATTATTGTGATATGTGATATTTATATGTTACTGGCGAAATACTCAACCGAATTTCTGATACTCAAACGAAAATATTTTCAAACTGAATTTCTGATACTCAAACGAGAATATTTTCAAACTGAATTTCTGATACTCAAACGATGATATTTTCAAACTGAATTTCTGATACTCAAACGATACTGTTTTCAAATTGATTACTATGATACGATACTTGATTATATATATATATATATATATATATATATATATATATATATATATATATATATATATATATATATATATATATATATATATATATATATATATATATATATTTTACCGATGAATTATTTGACTGAAATATTGATACTCTAATGTTAAATGTTCCCAATTCAATTATTGTGATATGTGATATTTATATGTTACTGGCGAAATACTCAACCGAATTTCTGATACTCAAACGAAAATATTTTCAAACTGAATTTCTGATACTCAAACGAGAATATTTTCAAACTGAATTTCTGATACTCAAACGATGATATTTTCAAACTGAATTTCTGATACTCAAACGATACTGTTTTCAAATTGATTACTATGATACGATACTTGATTTGATGATGTTATGCTAAATGAGCCCATTAGTCCTTGATATTGCCTAAGTTAGCATATCGCCATATATTCCCTCAATCATGAGCCATTAATCACTGTAATGTGAGCGCGAATATAGTGAACAGATTCAAAACCTGTTTTGGATTGACCTCCGATCCCACTAATACTTGACGGAATGCCATTATGCATGTGGTTAGTCGTATTAGTCGTGATACACTATATTTGAGACAAAATAGGAATTGGCAAATCACCTATTGTTAGAGGGCAAAATCTGTCATTGATTTGATAGAACACCCCCTTTGTTAATGTCTTGCGTGTCATGAGGCTTGGCGCAATATCTATAAAGGAAAGATATATGTATTCAACATATATTTGGTACAGCTGTATAGGTTTGACCATACGTGAATTGTATATCTGATTGATTTAGTATCATGAGTTTCTAGCTCATGTTAGGATTATGGATTCTTTATTGAATGTGATTGAATACTTATATGACTTATTTGTGAATATATTCGATACTTGTTTCATTACTGTTTGTATTTTATCAATACCAAATATTCCTGAAATCTAATAAAATAAAGGGTTTTTCCTAAAACTCTATGAACTCACCAACCTTTGTGTTGACACTTTTAAGCATGTGTATCTCAGGTAATTTAACGGAGCAGGACAAGACACGGAGTGGGCATTTATTACTCTGATAAATTAAAATGGTGTAAAAATCAAATTTGTCATTTTTACAAGTCTTTATATCTTTTCATAAGATTTTAAATCAAATAGTTCATCTTTTATCAAAATTATTATTTAAATGACAAAGAACTTTCAAAACGTTTCTTTTAAACCGTTTTATGTGGTTAAAACTTCGATCCTCACCGTAACACCCAAATTACTTTTCCACTGCGACAAACTTAAAAATGGGGGTGTTACAGATTGGTATTAGAGCCAGGTTATAGAGAATTAAATGTTTTCAAACATTAAAACTATAACTTCATTTTCAAAATAATGATTTTACACCATAACATTTTATGCCCTCCGTGTCTGCTGATTGCCGTGCTCCATACTTTATCTGTTGAGATTATCGTACATGCTTAATAGTTACTCATATACAATTGTTATTTCATCTGTATTGTTATATCTTTAACATACAAAATACTCATAAAATATTATTCTCGGTTACTACTATAGCATGTCTTCAGGAACGCCCGTGAATATCAAATCTACTATCCATAATACTAATACCTCATCAATCAATAAAAATTCTCCAAATAATGAAGATCCTTACGTACAAATAATAAAATCCCAACCTAATATAGAACTAAATCCGAGATCACCTCCATCGTCACCTATTCGTTCACCTTTACGTCAAAGAATACGGAGAGCTACCGAATCATATGAAAATTTGATTGGTGGTCAGGCAACATTCGAAGTTGGACAAGGTTCAAGCCAAGAGATATCATGGACGAATGTTGAGCCAATTTCTCCGTTACCTTATACTTCAGATTCTACAATACCAAATTCTCCAAATAATTTATCTTCACCTCACTCTCCGGACTACGGTATAAGCACTCCTGAATCAATATGGAATCTTATTTATCGACATGCCGGCATATTGGATGCTCACACTGAACAGCTAAAAGGGTTACGACCAACTCAATTTGAATGGTACGACCGTAACCTTGACGCTTTGTTCAAAAGGGCGGATGCTGAGAGGCGAACAATATGTGAGATAGGAATAAAGATTAATGAAATAAAGGACAACACCAACCAGGAACTTGGAAGTTTGGACTCCAGGGTTCGTTGTGCAAGAAGAGAACACGGTCAAACACATGTAAGAATTGGAGATATTGAGAGAACCCTATGGATGGCCAGAGATGTTGGCAAACCAAATGAACATGTGTCAAGAACGTTTCTCAAACATGGAAGCTGCACAACTTGAACTTGAGAAAGAAATTAGATATTTACGTCAGAGACGTAACTAATCTTAACTTTACAAGTTTCCTTGTTGTTCCTAATAAACCAAATAGACTTGGTTAATATTTCTTGTAATGTTCAATAATTCTGAAACTTCAGAACGTGTAATCAAAACATATTGTATAATAACATCCTTTCTGTTATATATATATATGTTATGAATCAATCTTTTCTTCCGTATAAATCATGCATGTAATGAATCCTCATAATTTCATGCAAAAATCTCATCATTTGATAACCAAATGATTCTATTCAGATCAATGGAGTATTAATAAAAGATCTTGTATCGTTTATCCTGCAAAAATAATCGGTCAAGTTATTAATGTTCTGTTTACATCTGTAATATTATTCAAATCTACCGTAAGATTTCTTACAAATTGTTAAGATTTCTTAAAACTTACCATAATAATCTAAAACTTTAAGAATCGTCTAAATACCAATTTTTGAAAGTGGATTTAAAGAATGAAGAAAAGATAATTAAACTTCATTTGAAATAGACAAGTCGGTTTGTTCCTTAGTAATCCCATATCAAGAGTTGATCATTGATAAAATGATACAACAAAGACATATCTTGAAATTAGATTACAGTAGGGAGTCAATTCAGTCTATCATCAATGAAATAATTAACTTCATTATTAAAAATTTTCTGATATTATATGGATTCTAATGTTGAGTTTCATTTATGTTTACAGAAAATGGACAACATGAACAATGCATATCAATCATCATCAGAAATCACCATGACTCCTGGAGCTATCCAGAAATTGGTAAATGACATAGTGTCGGTGGTACTAGAAGGGACTACCGTAGTTTATCCGAGAAGAGAGACGGGTATACTTGGTAATCAAAACCCTGCAAATTTCATGAAGTATAGGCCACCTCACTTAAAGATTCAAGAAGGAATGATCAACCCTACCATCAACCATCATCAAGGAATTAGGCATGGAATTTTACCAAATGGAAATAATCAGAAGAGGAAACTACCCGAGACAGGAACCGTCAATCCCATCTACTGCAACATCTTAAATGCTCAAGACCGTTATCGCAAACATCTAGAAGACCGTATGAAGTATCAACATCAGCTGGGACTAAATCAGAAAGCTAATAGAAATTGTCTTGTCGCACCTATTTCTGGAAGTGGTTATCTTGGAACTCTACCTTGGTGTCAAAAATGCAACCATCATCACACCAGGAAATGTAGGGTTAAATGCACGAAATGTCAGAAAATAGGTCACCAGGCAATTAGCTGCAGGACTAAGGACATGAAAGTACAACCAACAACCATTGTATGTCACGGATGTGGTGGACATGGTCATCATGTGAAACGATGTCCAAACTACAATGTTAATTGGAAAGCCAAGACCTTTACAAGAAAATGAAGAATCTTTAAAGACCTTGATAGTATCAAGGGAATGGCAACTAGATTGGAACAGATGAACAAATTCCTATTGAAGATAAATAAAATCTAGTTTAAAATTTCCTAAGTTGTATTTCTTTCCTGTATTTCACTTCAAGTTACGATGGATGTAACATAAACAATAATCTTTCTACAGTATTGAAAAATCTCCCTTGTAATATTTCCATAATAATGATAATATAAGTTAATTTCACTTTCTGTCTCATTTACCAAATGACAATATACAATAATTACTCCATAAATTTCTGATTTATATTATGAACCCTAAAATTTTTTCACTTTATTTCAAAAAGAAATTTACGTGTTATATCATGAAAACAACACGTTGAACACCATCTAAAACAATTAATAGAAAAATATGATTGAACCAAACATCACATCATTTGGTCCTCAATTATACATAACCTGATCAACTATGTATAATTTAGGAAAAATTATGTTATGAAAGGAACAATGATATTTTCAAATATTTAAATAACAATCTTCATTCCAAAGTAAAATAATAGAGCTAAAATAAACTGTTCATAATACATTAAACAACCCACAATAAATACCTATCTTATATAATCACCATTAAGATGGGAAATCAGAAAAGTATAAGCAATCAAAAACACAAATAATTCGTAAAAACTGATAAAAGACATCCATAACGAAAATTTTATTAAAATCCATAAAAGTTAATACATAAACAAATAATTAGCATCGGAAGTGCTATCGTTACAATTATTACAATACAAACAAAAGAATCTTCAATAGGTTGATCCACTATGACAAATAAGACTCCCACCAACAAAACAATAGCAAGAGCCACCACAGGATGAATCACCTTAACTATGCTGAAAAATAAATATAAACCAAATATTAAAAACAATAATGAGACAAATTCTTAAAAACAAAACGAGTTTTATTCCTTATTCGTTACAAATACATAAAAACATAACAAGATCTTAATCCAAAACAACCCTAGCTCAAGATTTTACCCCCAGATCTTGTCGACGGTAATAGCAAGGATAGTCAGGGGTACGACAAACATCAAGATCGCGACCAAGAATCCAAAGTCTTCATCCGGAACGTACACCAAGTAGATAGCGGCAAGGACGACGTACACAATCGCTAAGATGGTTATGAGATGCGGCATTTTGGTGGAAAATGAGAGAAAAATGGTTGATAGAAGCAGTGGAAATTTGAAATGGTATATATAGGCTAGAATGTGACCGTTGGGCACTATTTACTAGCCGTTATTTTACTTTTCATGACCACTATTTTCAATATTCACAACCCTTAAATACTTCAGTTACCTTGTCTTGTTGGGTACAAGTAAATTTAACTGAATCACGTATCCGTAATTTTAGGAATAAAAATCTCCCGACAACCTATGTTCAAAAATTCTTTACTTGAGTAATCGCATTAAATTTGAATTTCGGGACGAAATTCAGAATGACATGTGGGTACTGTAAAACCTCGCAAAAATTCGTATAATTAACTTCAGTTAATTAAATAAATAATCTCTGTCATTATTGTAATCATCATTTTTACGGGGAAATTTAAAATTTACTTTGTATATTAAAATGGTCACGATTACGATATTGCAAAATTCATCAAACGAGAAAACAAGTTCTCGACACGATTAACAAAATATTAATTTCACTAATCCTAATTAAATAACTAATCACCAAAAATCCAAATGGGCCTTGTTTTTAAATAGCCCAACCGGCCCAAGTTATTAACCCAAAATTCATTACAAATAATAATACAAATCGACTAAACATACTCCAAAACGTCTCGTTCATTTCTAAATTCTACACACGACCTACATATATTTTTGCACATCCTCATTTACCTACTAGCCAACTATTAGTGTGTCGAATCTCACGTTCATACGTTGAGTTTTGATACGTTTTTACGAGGCAAAGTGTTTAACCATAAATCGACTTAAACGATTTGTTATTTATTCAATTCTTAACCGTTTTAATCCCCATTTGTTTCTAAATGATCCTAATAATGTTTCTAAGATGATTTTATACTCAAATGTCTAAGATGATCAAGTATATACAAGTGATGAACGATTTTGTAAATCGTTGCACATATATATAAGTTGTCGACATAGAGCATGATTCATCCAAATACATTCCCTCTTTCAAGCTCTCACATCTCATATAATATGAATTAAAATCGTCCTAAGAAGCCAGAGGTACTGACATGGTATAGTAGCTCTTGTTTCCTCGAGTCATTTAACACCATACGATCCATTCGAATGGTAATATATACGTACCATGCATGCACTTAGTTTTCTTCCATTCTCAAACACTTTCACTCATTCGTTTCTTCCTAAATATCACCTTCCAAACCACAAGTAGAAGGTTATACTAGTTGGGACTCAAGAAAAGGAAATCGGGTTTTAATATATATATAATGTCTGGCTTATATATTGGAAACGTGAAATCCTTGTGTTCCATTCTATTTCACTCGACTCTTGATCACCTCTAAGGTGTTTGTAAGTCTCCTCTACTCGTTTCTATTCCAATTCATACGTTAAATATTGGTCATGCATCATATTTATATTCGTTTCATCGTATGTCATTTTGGTATATATATACACGTACACATTTATTGTTAGAACACGAAACATGACTAGCCTCTATCTTGGTAGGCCTAGGAGTCACGTAGCATGTACACTTCACGTTAATTCTCATGTTACATGCATAAATTTATTCATTTTCGAACCATGTTTCACACGTATAAATTTCCAAAAGACTTAGAAAATATTTCAAGTTTTCAAAATATATAAACGATTCAAACACTCTACAAAAGCATCGTATAACTTTTAATTTCATATAACAAGCACCCAATATTTTTGCTCGACCTAATAGACCACCTAGAAAACTATTAGTTTCGTTTATATAACTTATAAAAATAATCACGTTTAGACACTTTAAACGAGCCAAAGTAAATCGACAAACACAAGTTTTTCAAACTAAAACTTTATATAAAAACATTATGATTGTCGAGTGGGCTTAACTAAGGCCCAACAAGAATTCACGATTTAACAGCCCACAGGGCCCATAAAATATATTTTTAGAATCACAAAGGAAGCCCAAGTTCAAGCCCAAAATAATTTTCATGCCCTCGCCTCTAAATTTTTAAATGGGCTTTTGTTTGGTTCGAATTAAAGCCCATAAGCTAAATAAATAAGCTTTTTATAAAATAAGCTGTTAAAATAAGCCTGAAATTAATAAAAGAAGCCACGGAAATTTTTATAAAATTTTTATAATCATTTTTGCAAATTTGGACTAAAAATGTAACGCGACGACACCTATAGGGACTAAAAGTGAAAACTGTGAAAACTAAGGACTAAAAATGTAGAAATAGAAAGAAAGGATAAAAATTGATAATATAGGATTGTTACAAGATTAGATTGTAATATTGGACATGTAGTGGACTATAATTGTAAAATATATATAAAAAGAACTAACGGTGTGACGCTAACGCCGTTAGTATAAAAAGTGTAAAAATGGAAAAAGGACAAGGACTACACATAATCTATTTGACATTCTCATTTTATTTTCTATTTTTACGGCAACCATCACGTCATATGCATTTTTTTTTATGTTTTATATATATATTATTTATTTTTCCGTTAATAATATATATAACGATATCTAAAAAGTTAATATTATTACTTACGATTAAAAAGGTAAAACTACGATGGATATTTTGAATAAAGTATTTTAACATATCATGCATGACATAATAATTTCAATGCACATCATCTATTCGTCATAACGAATAAATCATATTCGTTATTCGTTCGTATTTACCAAATAGTATTTGGTTATATTCTCTGATAAATTTATTTATCAGGTTCCTTATCAAAGACGTTTCCATAATCGTTCCCATAAATCTCGTTCTACTTTACTTTTCATCATTTCCAAATCAATCCAGGTGAGTCATAGCCCCATTTTCAATAATTGTTTTAAACTCATTGGGGGAGATACATGCTTACATATACTTTGATAACTTGATAAGTATATGAAATAAAATAAAATACATGATTCAAATCAATTTTCTAATTGATATTAAAATAATATGATTTGTGATTTAAAATGCGATTATTGTGGTATGTAATATATATATATATATATATATATATATATATATATATATATATATATATATTTTACTGATGAATTATTTGACTGAAATATTAATACTCTAACGATAATATTTTCAAACTGAATTTCTGATACTCAAACGATGATATTTTCAAACTGAATTTCTGATACTCAAACGATATTGTTTTCAAATTGATTACTGTGATACGATACTTGATTTCATGATGTTATGCTAAATGAGCCCATTAGTCCTTGATATTGCCTAAGTTTGCTTATTGCCATATAGTCCCTCAATCATGAGCCATTAATCACTGTAATGTGAGCGCGAATATAGTGAACAGATTCGAAACCTGTTTTGGATTGACCTCCGATCCCACTAATACTTGACGGAATGCCATTATGCATGTGGTTAGTCGTATTAGTCGTGATACACTATATTTGAGACAAAATAGGAATTGGCAAATCACCTATTGTTAGAGGGCAAAATCTGTCATTGATTTGATAGAACACCCCCTTTGTTAATGTCTTGCGTGTCATGAGGCTTGGCGCAATATCTATAAAGGAAAGATATATGTATTCAACATATATTTAGATACAGCTGTATAGGTTTGACCATACGTGAATTGTATATCTGATTGATTTAGTATCATGAATTTCCAGCTCTGTTCGGATTATTGATTCTTTATTGAATGTGATTGAATACTTATATGACTTATTTGTGAATATACTCGATACTTGTTTCATTACTGTTTGTATTTTATCAATACCAAATATTCCTGAAATCTAATAAAATAAAGGGTTTTTCTTAAAACTCTATGAACTCACCAACCTTTGTGTTGACACTTTTAAGCATGTGTATCTCAGGCAATTTAACGGAGCAGGACAAGACACGGAGTGGGCATTTATTACTCTGATAAATTAAAATGGTGTAAAAATCAAATTTGTCATTTTTACAAGTCTTTATATCTTTTCATAAGATTTTAAATCAAATGGTTCATCTTTTATCAAAATTATTATTTAAATGACAAAGAACTTTCAAAACGTTTCTTTTAAACCGTTTTATGTGGTTAAAACTTCGATCCTCACCGTAACACCCAAATTGCTTTTCCGCTGCGACAAACTTAAAAATTGGGGTGTTACATTTAGTAAGGGGGTTAGTTGTAAAGAGGTGTTGGGTGATGTGGCACACGTGGAGCCCGAATGAAGAGATGAACTTTGTCATCCACACCTGATGCTCTTATAACAAGAAACACTAAATGGAACAGATGGTTAGGGGGTGGAGTTGTGAGGTGATGTTCTGTGAGGGGGAGGTCACAGGTTTTAGAAATAGATTAAACACATGAAAATAAATATTTTTTTATAACTAATACCTTTTCTGAAACTTAATAGTTAATAATAAGTAGTATAAAAGTGGAAAGATCAAGCAGTTTACTCTAAAAGGATATAAAAGGTTATGATGAATCTCAAAAGCTATTCTACGCTACTAAAAGCTACACTTAAGGGGTAAAACAAACTAAGGCATACTAGGGGAGGCTTAATTAAGCACCAGAAATAAGCAATAAACACTAGCTAAAAAGCACTATATAAGCTAATCTTATACTAGGCTGCAATTAGGAAAAATGGACATAAAAGCTGCTAAATTTTTTAAAAAAAATTCAAAAGAAATATGAGCAACTAGATTTCCATCCAATTAATTTGCATACCAAATTTCGGGTAAAAAGGACTTATAACGAACAAATGAAAAATCAAAAAAAGGTTCTGAAATCAAGTTTTTTTTACAGCAAACAAATAGGGCTACTTCGGGCTAATGAAAAGGTGTTAAGAAAAATTCAAAAATATAAAATAAAAATATACTCAACTAGATAAGATACCAAATAAGCGCCAAACCAATTTTTAGCTAAAAAGGACTAATAACGAACAAACGAAAAATCAAAAACTAAAAGGCTGTTTTGGTGAATTTGTGATTTATGCAGAATTTTTTTTGCAAAATGGATGGAAAATGAGTTTTTGACTAAGGAAAGTACAATTCCAGATAATGGACATGTAAAGTAACCTATTGTGAACTAATTTGAGCTATAAACTACAACCTAAGATGCCTAAATTTAATTTTCTCCTAAACTACTTATATATGCAGTGTTGAATAAATATTTTAAGAAAACTACTTGAAAAACCCTAAAACTACTAGAAAGTGGTAAAATTTACTTCTACGTTACTCAAATCACCTAATTAGAGCTAACTTAAACTCAAAAATTGGTCAAAAGTGAATTTTGGGCTAAAAATGGTGCTTATCCCAAACACCCCTTTATGGGGCAGTTTTGGTATTTTTTTTAAACAAAACTAGGATTTTTAAGCTAAAACTTGAAAAATAATGATAGATTAAGCTAATCTAAGAGAAAATAAGCAGTGATAAACCAAAAAGCTAATAAGCAAAAACAATATTCTTTATTTTTTATTATTTATTTATTTATTTTTGTTGAAAATATAAGGAAATTATTTTTAAGACAGTTTTAAATGAAAGAACCAACTCACAACAAGCAATATGAGCTTGTGTGAGCTAATGAAACAGTAAACAAAGCTTACAATTTGAAAACTTGAAAAGGAAAGCAATAAGTAAATTTGAAAGTAAGTAAAAGAAAACTTGGAATTGAATTTAAAAGAGTACAAAAGCTTGAACTTAATACTGAATGTAACTGACAAATAAGCTTAAAACTAAAATTTAACTAAAGCTACACTACTCTATGCTAAGTCCTACTCCTAATCTCCTAATCTAACCTACTGCCAAAACAATGGCATACATTAGTTATATAAATACAACTAAGAAAAGGGTTTCTTTTTTTCTTTGTCTTCTTCTGATGTGCTTGTTTTGTGAGTAAAAAGAGCATAGGATCCTTGTTGTGTTTCTTTTGAGCTTATCACAGCCGTATGATTGTCTTGGCCCCAAAGGAGAGCTTATGAGCCATTGGATCAAAAGAGTGGGAAGGATTGATGACATGGAGGGGGGGGGGGGGGAGGAAAAACAAGACCATGTGATGAGGTTGGCAGGTAGCTGGGTACTGATAACCATGTGAGAAAGGGACTTGTTGTTTGTTAATGGTTTTGGAGGGAAACGGAGAACAGAGGTTGGTTTTGTGTTTGACTTTAGGAGTCAACAAAATTGGACGGGGGTGTAGGGTTTACTGATAAGTTGTAATTGGGTGTGAGTGGATCGGGTTGGATGTTGTGGTGGGTGGGCTTGTGGTGTTAAGAATTGTAACTGGGCCAAGGAAGGGTCTATGGGTTTAGGTGTTTGGTTTATGGATTTGTGATTGTGTGGTTTAGGTTTAGTGTAAGTTAGGATTATAATTGGGTTTAGTTTAGGAAATTAATATTAGATTATTAAGGTTTATAATAATTTTAGTAAAACTGAATTTGTAAAATAAAACTATTTTTGTAGTTTTTTTTTTTTATAATAATAATAATAATTAATAATAATATTAATAAGACTAATTTTTGATAACTAAAGTAGTAGTAGTAGTAGTAGTAGTAGTAATAATAATAATAATAATAATAATAATAATAATAATAATAATAATAGTAATAATAATAATAATAATAATAATAATAATAATAATATTAATAATAATAATACTAAGAATAAAAAAAATAATACTATAACTAATACTAATAACAATAATAATAATAATACTATTACTAATTGTAATAAATAAACCAATAATAATAATAATAATAATAATAATAATAATAATAATAATAATAATAATAATAATAATAATAATAATAATAATAATAGTAATAAAAGGTAAAATACTTAATAAAATGTTTTGTCAAAATGATTTTGGTGATTTATTTTGAAAAATGGATTTTAGATTTGAAAAAGGTTTTGTGAAAAAGATTTTGCATTTAGGTCTCAGGTAAAAGGGTAAATTGGTAATTGTGGTGTCGGGTGAGGGTATTTTGGTCATTTGGGTTTAGGTTTGGTTTTCCATGCCTCCCCCCATGTCACATTGTCGGGATTGACTTGAGCTTTGACTTTTTGTTCTTTTCTTCGTTTTTCATCAAAATTGTATCGAGTCGATCTGGTAATGCTTCATTTTGCTCCGTAATCCCATCCATGCTCGGTTTTGCTCACTTTTGCCTCGTTTTTAATCCATTTGTACCTGAAATACACAAAAATACACTCCAAGGATATTTTTAACATTATATAGTCATTTTTGGTTGTTTTTGGTTGTTTTGGTGGGTTTTTCGGGCCTAAAATGATGAGTAAAGGGCCACTCATCAGATAATACGAAGGATAGGGAAATAAGTGAGAGTAAATGCAGTATGTGAGTGTTAGTTGAAATCATAAATGTGGTGAGGGTATTGATAGTACCCGTACCTCGTTACATGTACCCTAGCCTAGTTGATAGTTGTCAGGTCATGCGTGAACACAATCCCATAAAATAAGGGTTGATGACGTGGCGGCGGTCTGTGTGATTGTCCATGGGGTAAAGCGCGGTTTTTGGATAAAAGGTTGTATCATGTATACTCTTCGGTCGACCCTTCGGATCGCGTATCCATCGGTAAGTGTTGAGTCCGGATGGTCACGGTATCCGGAGGTGGATGTTGGTCCGGACAAACATGCCGTCCGGACACATACGCCAACATGTCCCCCCCCCCCCCCCCGTATTGGGGTATCGGTTGTAGACTAATGGTTCAATACTTTAGCAAAAATTATGTGCTGGCGTGCCGAGGTGTGTGGTTGTTATTTCACGTTTCGCCACGTCATCGAATAAGATATTATTATTTTACTCACAGCTGGATGCCACTATTGTTTTACTATAGCGATCGAACGTTCCACATTCTGCCACGTCATTGACGCGACGTTTCACGTTCACCGATATTTGCCCTATATATACATACCCATTTTACCTTTTTCATTTTTACCTTTCACTGTTTCTCCTTTCCTTTTTCTCATACCTTGCGTTTGTATTCTGCTATCACCGGAGGGCTTTCGTGTTATTTTTAGCAAGGTTTTTCCGAGGTGCTTTTATCTTCTACTTTGTAATTACCTTTGCATATATATTCCTGCGGCATCCTTGTAAACATGGTCGTTAGTGAACCCGGGGAGATGAGTGTTCCGGAGGAAAATCCCGCTATTGCTACAGCTAAACCGATCGGTAAGTTTGATATGCACGTGCATACTTCAAAGTTGTCGCAAGACACATTAGATCAGCTCATCTTAGACTATGGTATTCCTTCGAACCTAAACCCCATATCGCCACCGGATGGTATGACCATGAATGAGCTACCGGATGATAAGATAGGAATTTACGTACAACAAATCAAATTGGGGGTGTTAGGATTCCCTTATCTACCTTTCTTTTAGCGGTGATAGGGTACTTTAGGGTGCATATATCATAGCTTGTTCCGATAGGTTTAAATAGGGCGACTTTTTTTTAGATCCGGTGTTATAGTATGGATCTTGTGCTGACCTTTCCCTTTTTTTGGGTTTTCTACCAATTGTGCAAGCAAGGTCATTGGTTTTGTTTTGAAACCGGACGGACAAGAGAGCCAAACTTAGTTTCTTATGATAAGTCGTGCCGAACTTATAGAGTTGTGCTACCCTTGCAGGGTATAGTGTTTCAGTGAAATGAATGTTTATTCTGTTCTATGTTCTTGGTGAAAGTTTACTCAGTAACTCTTAAGGTTTCCAATGGTTTACATTTTAAATCTTAGTAGTGAAACTTTACAGTTTCAGTCCTTGAGCTTTGTGAAAGTGACATATTATTATAATATGTCAGAGGTGATCTTTTGTTATCTAGTTATTCCTCAAATATTTACTTTTGTTTTTATTGTTATTAAATAACCATTTCCACTTAAATTAGTGAAATTACCATTTTACCCTTTTACTTTGTAATATTTACATTTGTAGTCCATATGTTTATAGAAATGACATTTTTAGTACTCTAAGTTTGTAATTATTACATTTCTAACTTTACTTTATCAAAATGACAGTTTTGACACCTTTGTTCCAATATCTACACTTTAAGTGTTGAAACTAAGACCTTGATAGATCTTTTGAGC
This sequence comes from Artemisia argyi, assembly GCA_030686995.1. Taxonomy (NCBI): domain Eukaryota; kingdom Viridiplantae; phylum Streptophyta; class Magnoliopsida; order Asterales; family Asteraceae; genus Artemisia; species Artemisia argyi. The sequence goes on along the minus strand of CM060696.1, from coordinate 4,959,238 downwards.
ACTCTAGGATCGTTAGTTTGTTAATGTAATCACCAACACACTAATAGATAATCTCTGTAACTTGTATTTTAAAGCGGAAACAAACACAAGTTTTAATACTAAGAACAATTGATCCTCTATGGAACTTTTCAATAATAATAAAAGTGTTTTCTATAACGTAACTCAATACATAATCGTGTGTTCCTTTTATACACAAGGAACCCTAAACCGTTTCACAAGAAACGTATATTCTAAACCTTCTAAAAGATATGCATTATCACTTCCTAAATAAACTCATGCATATCCTAACTATATTACATAGAATACGGAATAACTATATCCGCAGAAACTAATACTGCTGAATCTAAACTTCAGCAGAAACACTCTATAAGCAGAATCTGTCTCTTCAGTAGAATTCATCAGCAGATTCTTCAGCAGAATTCTATCTTAGCAGAATTCCCAACAATCCTCCCCTAATCTTGAATTTGACATGGTTAAGTTCAAGATTCTTGATAGATCTTTAAAGTTACAGACCAAGAGGATTGAAATCGAACATCATCAGCAAAGAGTCGTCATCAGCAGGATCAGTATGATCAGCACATACTTGAAAACTCCATTCTTTCCAGCAACAAATGACCAAATGTACATCAAGACAAATTAGTTTCATACTATTCTCATCACATTCAGGTGTGTGAACTCCTGTGAGAGGTGAATCATTAAAAATAATGGATTTGATGTCTCTTTACCAATAGCCATCACTACTGGAGTAACCAAATGTTTTAAGTTCGAAAACTATGGTACACTGATGACCATATGATTTTTAGCAAATCATCAGCTGTAAACGGATTTGAGATGTCTTTACCTGTAGCCGTTTGCTTAGGGCTAGTCAATTATTTGGTTAATTTAATCACCTTGGTCAATTGAATACCAAATATGGTTTTCCACTGCCTTTACCACAAGCCAAATACATGTGGGCTAGCCAATTATTGGGAATCCATAAAGGAAAAATCCAGGGTCAATTGACAACCATTTCAACTCTCAGCAATGAAGCATGGGTGAGTTGAGTACCCTATAGTTTTGAGCAAACCATTACAGCTATCAACCGATTTGATGTGTCTTTACCAAAGCTGTACCCTTTGGACTAGCCAACTTTTTGATGGAATAGTCAACATCAGGTAAGTTGATAACCAGAGAATGTGTGATCAACACCAAACCTGCATACAACATACACAATACTATACAAATCTGTTAGTTTTTTTTTTTTTTTTTTTTTTTTTTTTTTTTTTTTTTTTTAATACTAATAAAAAGAAAAGAAATAAATATACAACAATATACCATCAAATAGAAGCTACTCTAGAAGTCCTAATTCTGAGTTTGAACACTTTAACCAGAGATTTAGCAAACAACCTAGCATTCCCAACTGGATCAGGAGGAATCTCCAACTTTTGTTGAAGCATTTTCTCCATCAGAGACACTGTCAGAGGATACCTTTTGCCAAGATCCATAATAAGTCTGAGTCCAGATGTAGTTTCCAACACATGAACATATGGCATAGGGTAAAACTTCCAACTCTGAACCTTCCATCTCTGATTGTTTTTCCACACATCATAACCAGTACCAATGGGAGTAGAAGAATCAAAAAGCACTCTAAGGTAACCTAATAAATACAATCCAGACCCTGTAGGAGTATGAGTTGCATAAAATTTGTCAACCAAATCATTGAGAGTGAGCAAATCCTGATGATCCACAAGTTGTAGTATTTCTTGTAGAAATGTAAATGATAGAGAAGTTTTATCAAGTCTATAAATGGTATTGATTTGTCCATTTTTAGACAATTCCCAGTGAACCAAAACATCTCTAACTGCCTCAAGCCAATCATCAGGGGATCCTTCTTTGATAAATGAAACATCAGAAGCATTCACATCTATTAGTCTTTGTGCTGAATGTGAAGTTCTCACTTTAGCCATTCTCTTGGCCCTTCTTCCAGGAACATAAATTGCATCATGAGGTAAAGAAGTTTCAGTAGGAGCTTCAGCTTCAGTAGATACACCTTCTGTAGTACGAGTTTCCACTAATGGGTTATCCATTTGTTCATCAGTAGAATCCTGAGAAGAATCAAGTACAGCAGATGCATATTGTTCATCCATAGCCTTCCTCATCTGTTTAGCCCTAGCAGCTTAAAGCTCTACTTCTCTTTCCTTAAGCTCATGAAATCTTTCCATTTCAGCTTGTTGTTCATCATCTAACCTCTTAGCAGCCTCTTCACCCAACCTCTCCTCCTCTATTTATTTCCTGGTTCTCTTTCTAGAGGGAGGATCTTCTGCAACTACTTGAGCTTTACCTTTATCAACACTGGATGAAGCAGCAACATGTGGTACATCAAAAGAAGTGGCATGTAAAGATCCCTTATCAACAACAGGAACATTTACATGAATAGAAGAACCAGCATCAGCAAGAATGGTAGGAACAAGCTTAGGAGCACCCATTCCATCCTTTTCACACCTAGACTTGATTCTATTATACATCTGAACCAATTGTTCATCTGAAAGTGCCTACACTTGTTTCTTAGTCCAAGGATTGTTATATAGAGCACTGCTTTGACTTTTCACATAAGTTCTCATATAATCCCTTTGCTGTGCTTGAGTCATGGGTTTATCTCTTTTTGCTTTGGCTTTTTGCTCATCTGCTTCACAATTTCAGAAACCCAGTCCTTTTTATCCACCTCATTGCCAAGAATGTCTGCAGCTAATCCAGGAGCAGCAATCACTTATTCTCCAATATGCTGCCAGTCTGACTCATCAAAATTTTGAACAACATCATCCAATTCTCTCTGTCTTTCAATAGGCAAGGTAGAAATGTATCTTTATGTAGCAGACTGATATTCTGAATCAAATTTGGCTTGCTCTGCCTCGGCCAGCTCTGAACTCCTCTTATAGTCTTCCCATTCTTTCAAGAGTCTTTCTTGTTCAACTCTTTCTTCATCTGTAATAAGCTCATCCTTACACACTTCAACTCCTTCAACAAAATCATCATGAGGAATATTCAAATCTTCTATAGGATTAGCATTTAACTTTTGAACATCTGAATCAAGTATATTATTAGCAGATCTTTGAGGCTTGAGGGTTTCAGTGATGTCATCAGGAGAAACTTGCTTAAGAACAGATGGATCATGAACAGGGGAATCCATATACTCTTTTCCTGCTACAAAGAATGTATCTACTGATGCATGAACCCCATCAAGTAGTCTTGTCAGCAGCAATGGTACTAGATGGCTGTTTCTCCTGAAGAGTATCATCAGCTTCTGCCATAAGAATGTCATCACCACTTGACATCTTAGAAGATTCAGCAGCTTTCTTTGCCAAATATTGTCTTCTACTTCGTCTGCTGAAGTGAATTGTTGGCTTAGGTTGAGATACTTCAGCAGCTTTGGGAGAAGAAACATGTGACTGTCTAGCAACTTCAGTCAAAATTTCAAGAGAGTCCAAATTTCCCTCCTGAGGCACTTCAGCAGTATCCATTATCACCTTGCTTTTCTTCTGCTGAGTCAATTGTGCCTCCAAATCTTGAACTTTGTTTTTCAGCTTCTCAATCTCACTACCAAGAGTAGACTTGGTATCAGCAAGCTATTTTTGGAGATCATCAGTCTTTCTCATATACCTGCAAAGAAAATCATATACAGAAGTGAGAGTAACAGGGTCCTCTGCTCCACCAACAGATTACTCAGTGGTAAATGGAGCTTCATTGAACCTAGCAGGAGAAACAGACATATGCATAACATTAGGAGAACCTTCATCAACTGGCTCTCTCACTGGACTAGGTGTAGGTAATCTAGTGATCTCAGGCTCAAGAGATATAGGTACCTATGTACCAAGAGACTGAATTGTCTCTTCAATCTCAGGAGTTTGCTCAACAGGAGCAACCTGAGATGGTGAAAGAACAGGATGGGCAGGGGAAGGTGGTGGTAGGTCAGAAGAAACAGGTAATGGTTCAGCAGTTGTAGCTGGCTCTTCCTCATTTACCACTGTAGGATTACCATCAGCAGCAACACCAGAAGATGATGGATTACCATCATCAGCAGCATTTTGAGTAGGCAAATTGCCAGCAGCATCATCCTCAACTACATTGCCATGTGGCAACATAGCATCTAACAGAGGGCGATGTTCCCCATTATAGTTTGTTTTCATTGAGGCAAACAACTTAGAACCAAGACTCTTAATAGGCACATGGATCCTATCTTCAGTGGTTATGTCTAAAATTATTTGTAAAAACCTAGGGTACATTAAGAACTTATGATGTTGTTTCTCAATATTTTCTTGCATATTGTCAAAAATGAACTTTGAAAAATTATAAGTTAAACCCTTAGAGAGACAGACAATACCACAACCCAATTGTAGAGAGAACTGATCCCATCCACCACACTTGTTGCTTATACATTGGAGCAATAAATGCACCAAACACCTCCACTTGGGACAAAACTGATTCTTCTGCCACTTAGTTGTGTTAGTGCTTTGATATCCAGCTTCCCCCAGCCCAACAAGTATCTCTTCAGTGTTGGAGTGGTAAACACCATTCTCATAATCCAACTGAAGCTTTGTCCTGATCAAACCTTCTGTCACCACATACTCAACACCTTCAATGTCAGCCACAATCTCTGTGTCAGATCTCTTCGTAGCAGATGCCGAAAATTACTTCACCATTGATTCATATATCACATTGGGACAGTGTGTCAAAGCATAATGAATCTTTGAACACTGTAGAAACTCCACCATTAAATCAAACTCTTCATGACCCTTATCCTTTTTCAATATAGCATACTTGTTATGATCTCGCTTCTATTGAAGTTATGCCATTTGAATGATTTTGCGTGAGACGGTTATGAATTACAAAAAGAATGATGGGTTTAAATGGAGTGATGGGAGAATAATTTAGTTTAGGTAGAGATATGCGAAGTAGGTTATATTTGGAAGTTCCCCAATCGTGGTCAAAATTATCGGAACAAACTGTTGACCAAGTGTGACGTGTAAAGCGAAATCCTCCAAATTCAAAATTACCCTTCAGCAGAAATGAAAGTCAAATCTGCTGATGAATGGTCAATCAGTAGAAACCAAGCAAGAGTAAAAATATCTTCAGTGAATATCTTGATTTTACTGTGCCACCCAACTCGCATTAATTATCATAACGCCTAGACTTTGCTTATTTAATAACCCTAAATTACACTTCTTAGATATGAAATTAACTCCAAATCATCTCAAAACCCTAATTTATCAATCATCCCCAATTCATCCTCATATAATGTCTTCCAAACCCGAAATTATAGACTTAAGCTCCTCCTCTTCCTCTTCTTCCTCATCCGATGATCTTCCACCATATCCATCAGAAATAGATGATTCTGATTATGCACGTGATGAGGCGAAAAATGATCCGTTTTTAGGGGGTCATTTAAGCCCGAATTCGAATTTATTTGATCAAATATTGCCCTAAATCGTTCCTTTTGTGATTTTAGGTCCTTTGGGAGTGAATTCTGGAAAAGGAAGCATTTTGGATGTTTTTGGAGCATAAAAGTGAAGAAAACGCCAAATACTTAATTTTCCATGCTGAGAACAGTACCTGATGGTGTCAAAAAGCATTTTGGTGACGGCGTCAAGAGTAAAAGTGGTGACGGCCCAGAGAGAATGTGAAGGCGTCACCCAAGGCCGTCACGTGTTAACTTGTCAAAACTTGCACGCGGAGTAGCTGATATTGTTTTGGTCATAACTTTTGCATACGAACTCGAATTTAGGTGATTCAAAAGCCCACGCGAAGAGGACGAAGAGATCTACAATTTGGTGAAAAAATGGTTGTGACGGCGTCAAGAGAACGAGCTGACGCCGTCAAGCCTTGCCGACAGAAAACATGCCTATAAATATAACATCATAACTTCACTTTTTGTAAGCCCTAAACCCTAAGGTCGATTCCTGGGTTTAGGTGGGTGTTTTTCCAGCAACTTAGAGGGTTTAAATCACTCCATAAACATCATGTATTGGTTTGATGATTCTATCTTAATTATGTTTTCCATTATCATTGTTGTTTGCTCTTCTTTGATGATGATTTGCTAATTCACCTTGTGTCTACTTATGATTATGTGAAACTTGTATATAATTGATTAGATCTCATTGATTTCTTGTTGATGTTGTGTCTATCTCCATCAATTAAGGCGTGACAACTTCAATAGATCTAGTTGGTTTAGTTTATAATCCTTGTTTCCTATTGATTCTTGTTTTGATTGAATGATTTATATGTTAGGCTTAAGAAAACTGGCAGATCTCCAAATGGTAACATGCTTGAACGTCTTAGGAAACATGAACCTATTGCACTAAGGTCTTTATTGGTTGTATTTAATGCATGAGCCACTGTTTACAATCCCTATGGTTGTGCTGGGCATGGTATAGGAGGAGATAAGAGCTCATAGAATTGGGGAGTTATGTGCGATACCCCATGAATGGTATTAAGGAATATAACCCATCAATTAAAACAAGGTTACAATTCAATAGGTAGGATTGGATAGCTAGCAAGGAGTAACATATCATGGGTAGACATGCTTCACTTATCTTGTAGAACCTTAGTTTATTTTCTTGTTTATTAGATTAATTAGTAGCTTTTGGGTTAGTTGATTAGCAACTAATTCCGCCCACTCTCCCAATACCTGAGATTTTTACTTGCTTTTCATAAAACATAAAAACATAAAAAGAATCATCCTTCACCTTTAGACCTAGTTAGATTAATTTCAAACCTAACGATACTATTCCTAGCTGAATGATCAATCCCCCGGTACTTGTCACTATACTATACTACAACGATCAGGTACACTGCCTGGTGGGGGTTGTAAGCTTCTCGAGATCCCTCGAGAGGTAAAGCCTGGTGCAATTCCCATGCATCAAGTTTTTGGCGCCGCAGCCCGGGGAATTGTTATTGTTTAGGTTGAATTTGATTTTTATTAGGTCTATTCATTAGATTCCTATCAAGTGAGATTTTTTCTTTTTATTTTGTAGCTTTCTCATAGTCTATCTTTTCTTTGTGATTTTGTTTGTAATTTGCTTCAAATAGACACTTCACTTAGACTTCTAAGATTGCAATATATGGTTGAGTGGCTAGAACACCAAGAAGTTCAAAATACCTAATTTAGAGACACCTATGAATCATATGAGCCTTAACCTAGGATAGAATCTTATGAACAACCTCCATGTTTAAGATCTAGTTTTAGTGAGGCCAATAGGAAATGCGACCTAGTTTGCCAAGAAATTATGGAGAGAGCCATTGCAATAAATCATAAGTTGGATGAAGCACTAGGTTTGCTATTATCACTACCTAAGAAAACAATTGAGGAGGATTTAGCCGAGCATGATCACATTGATCAAAAAGACCTAGGTTTTATGATCGATAATGATGAATCTCAAGAAACAGATGATGAATCTCTTGGGCAATTTGTATATAGCAGTCAGAATATTAAGGATGACCCTTATGATTCGGACATAGAAGTTGAGATGCCTAGAGAAGCACGTGAGATACTTGGGAGAATGTTAGGGCTAGATCCTGACACATGGAATGATGAGGTGAACAACATAAGCCCACAAAATACTCAACCATCATTTGAGGCACACGCACCGCCCGTGACTTACCCGGAAGAAGTAGAAGAAACTTTAGGAATTCCAATGGAGGTAGAACCCTTGGACCAGGCACCACTTGAGGATATAGGTTTGAACACTTGTAGTGATAACCTTACTCCTAGTTCTAGGGAATTTCCTAGTGTTGATGAACCGGAACCTCAATCTTTACATACCTTTCAATCCTTAGATATATTTCTAGGAGACAAAAGAGGAACCGATCCACCCATCAACCAATATTATTCGGGTAGTTTTAGGATGAAGGAAGCCATTCACTCACCCCCTTCACCTCACGTGGCATATTCACACCCTAAGGGTGTGTATCGCTACTTTCACCCACACTTAATCCTAAGTGTAGGGAGAACCTCCCCTATTTCCGTTAAATAAGGGTAGAGTCAGGCTCATGACTCGAACAAAAACAAGCGCTTCTTGGGAGGCAACCCATGTTTTGTGTGTTTTTATTTGTTTGTTTGTTTGTTTGATTTTATTTGTTTCCGTATGCATGTTTTATTTTTATTGTTTGTGGCTCATGTTTCAAAGTAAATTGTGAAAATGCTTTATTTTGTTTTTAACTTCGTCTTAATTACATATAAAGGTATTTTGCAAAAGATAAGTGTAAGGGAGATCCAAATTTGTTTATAAGAACAAAATTGAGCATGAACCACAACAATATTAAATGGACATGTGTATTAGTACTTGTTAGAGTCAAATGCTTGTATCGAGTCGTAATGATGTTTTGCAGGATTTTCCAGGAAGTAGGACGAAGTTTTCCCAGAAATTTTCCGGAAACTTAACATAAGAATTTCTGCAGGTCACTTCTGACGGCGTCATGAGTTTACTCTTGACGGCGTCATGTGTAAAATTCTGGAAATTTTGCTAGTTTTGTTTATACCGGAGTCTTAAAGTTTTTGTTGATTCTTTAGTTTTATAAACTCCAGGAAATCTGCAAACATTCATTCCACAAGCATTATATCTTTAATTGTTTTGTTTCTATTCCTAAGTCTGGAATTACATCTAGTTGTGAGTTATTTTTGTTCAGGTTGATGCTTTGGGTTTTTGTTTGTTTTCTCAGGATTTACAGGTTATGTATGATAAGAAGATGATTTATATTCTGGAAGGGAAGCTTTGATTGTTCATTTTCTTGGAGGAAGATTTAACCTGGCCAACTTATTATCCATACCGAGCGAATCAGGGGAGTATTTAATTTCATTCTCTTTACTTTTTCACTTTTACATTCTTTACTTGAACATTAGGGACAATGTTCATCTTAAGTGTAAGGGGAGGGTAAAAAGATGATACCTTACATATGCACTTTCGCTTGAGTTTGTTTTGTTTAATGGTAGATGTGTAATAAAACTATGAGAAATACTTGTTAGTGCAATTTTAGCGCCAAATTTAAAATTTTTTACAACATTTAGGAGTGAAACTTTAGCCATAGCAAGCGTCTCATGGATAGGAGATTGTATGATTAGCACGTAACCGTATATTCAGAAAAAATTTCCACCCAAATATGTGAGGTTCGCCTTTAGATTTGATAGGAAAAGCATTCATTATTAGTGCTTATGAGTGTACCGGTAGCATTTAGATTCTAGAACTTGCGTTAGTGATGCATCCCGAGACCGCTAGTGAGACTACATTCCTGTGGTAGGATTTACTACATGATAAGAGGCATTAGGATTACCCTTGTGTTAAACCCGTATTATAATTACTTGACCATTTAAGTCATATTACTTGGCTAGTTAAGTCAACTAATTTTTCCCACACCCTTAGTGTTGTACTCATTTTTAGTACACGAAACCCCTAGTACACCCCTCCGAGCCTATCTTTTCGTTTCTAACTTTAAGCATTTTACTTAAAGGAAGAATTTGTTACACCCCACTTAAATGTACAACCAAATCGCCTTAGCCTTCCGTGTATGCGCTCATTTTTAGTGCATTATTGTTATTTGTTAAACCCTAAGTTAACTTTCTAATTGATTACATGGTTGCTAAGTCGAGTCATATCCTTGTACATATTGTTTTGGGACGATTGGGACTCATGGGTAAGTACTTATTTTATGGAGTAATGGGGAAGAACATCATTTATTACCCCCATATGTACGTTAATCTTAAAAGTGCTCCAAGTGTTTTGATTTTCTTAATTCGAGTCATTAGATTAGTTTAATGTAAAGTATGTAAAGATTCAAGTGTAAGGGGAATGTTCATTCCTTATGATGTATTATTTTGGATGGTAAGGTAAGGGTGTGTGCAAAAAAAAAAAAAAAAAAAAAAAAAAAATCGAAAAAATCAAGAAAAAGAAAAAAAAAATAGAAAAAGAAAAAAGAGAAAAAAAAACATACGGACTACCATCCCGGTTTATTCTATGTTTATTTTATGTTCTTGTTATTTTTCATTTATTAGCAAAAGTCGAGTCTAGTCTTGGCTTAGCAACGCCATATTGTACATGTAATTAACCAAGGTTGTTAACTCGCCACCAGTAAAACTTCTTTTATCCAACAAAACCGTGTATTTCATATCCCTACACCTAACGTTACAACCCTTTAAAAGACCTCTTTGATAGTTTATCCTAGGTGCTTACGCCATGTGGTGGAGGTTTGATCCTTTACCAAGCCTATGGTAATCTATTTTGCTATGACAGGTAGTGAGAGATATCTTCCGTTTCCATATTGTAATTTACACTTTATTACACCCGAGAGATGTGAGTATCTAAACACTATTTGTGAGGTGCTTGTGTATGACCTACGTGCTTGTCTATTGGTCTTTAGTGGAACGATTATTTGTTGTAATTACTTTTATATTATTGTTAAATGACCCCTAACTTGTATTTTGACTAGAATAAAAGCGCATTTGCTTGAGGACAAGCAAATCTCAAGTGTAAGGGTATATGATGAGGCGAAAAATGATCCATTTTTAGGGGGTCATTTAAGCCCGAATTTGAATTTATTTGAGCAAATATTGCCCTAAATCGTTCCTTTTGTGATTTTAGGTCGTTTGGGAGTGAATTCTGGAAAAGGAAGCATTTTGGACGTTTTTGGAGCATAAAAGTGAAGAAAACGCCAAATACTTAATTATCCATGCTGAGAACAGTACCTGACGGCGTCAAGAGCATTTTGGTGACGGCGTCAAGAGTAAAAGTGGTGACGGCCCAGAGAGAATGTGAAGGCGTCACCCAAGGCCGTCACGTGTTAACTTGTCAAAACTTGCGCGCGGAGTAGCTGATATTGTTTTGGTCATAACTTTTGCATACGAACTCGGATTTAGGTGATTCAAAAGCCCACGCGAAGAGGACGAAGAGATCTACAATTTGGTGAAAAAATGGTCGTGACGGCATCAAGAGAACGAGCTAACGCCGTCAAGCCTTGCCGACAGAAAACATGCCTATAAATATAACATCATAACTTCACTTTTTGTAAGCCCTAAACCCTAAGGTCGATTCCTGGGTTTAGGTTGGTGTTTTTCCAGCAACTTAGAGGGTTTCAATCACTCCATAAATATCATGTATTGGTTTGATGATTCTATCTTAATTATGTTTTCCATTATCATTGTTGTTTGCTCTTCTTTGATGATGATTTGCTAATTCACCTTGTGTCTACTTATGATTATGTGAAACTTGTATATAATTGATTAGATCTCATTGATTTCTTGTTGATGTTGTGTCTATCTCCATCAATTAAGGCGTGACAACTTCAATAGATCTAGTTGGTTTAGTTTATAATCCTTGTTTCCTATTGATTCTTGTTTTGATTGAATGATTTATATGTTAGGCTTAAGAAAACTGGCAGATCTCCAAATGGTAACATGCTTGAACGTCTTAGGAAACATGAACCTATTGCACTAAGGTCTTTATTGGTTGTATTTAATGCATGAGCCACTGTTTACACTCCCTATGGTTGTGTTGGGCATGGTATAGGAGGAGATAAGAGCTCATAGAATTGGGGAGTTATGTGCGATACCCATTGAATGGTATTAAGGAATACAACCCGTCAATTAAAACATGGTTACAATTCAATAGGTAGGATTGGATAGCTAGCAAGGAGTAACATATCATGGGTAGACATGCTTCACTTATCTTGTAGAACCTTAGTTTATTTTCTTGTTTATTAGATTAATTAGTAGCTTTTGGGTTAGTTGATTAGCAACTAATTCCGCCCACTCTCCCAATACCCGAGATTTTTACTTGCTTTTCATAAAACATAAAAACATAAAAAGAATCATCCTTCACCTTTAGACCTAGTTAGATTAATTTCAAACCTAACGACACTATTCCTAGCTGAATGATCAATCCCCCGGTACTTGTCACTATACTATACTACAACGATCAGGTACACTGCTTGGTGGGGGTTGTAAGCTTCTCGAGATCCCTCGAGAGGTAAAGCCTGGTGCAATTCCCACGCATCAGCACGTGAATTGGAAAGGCGAACCAAGTAATGCCCCCATTCCTGCTTAGAGACAATATGTCTCTCCCTTCATTTTCACATCTGATGAAGACTCTTCAGAGGATGAAGACGAAGATCCCTCATTTCTTCCTCCTTCCACACCAGAGAGACCCCAACCAAGGCCTAGGAAGAGAAATCCATCTCTTCCAACATCACGGGGTGTGGTGTTGGGTCTTCCTGCTCCAGGATCTGGTTCTTCATACCATGGTTGCAGGGGAAAGGGCAAGAAGACAGATGTCGTGGGTAAGGGGAAAGGGAAAATGGTGTAAGTGATGATGGGATGTTGCCAAGGACCAAAGTTATAAACCTTGGTTCTTGAGCATCTTCATCATCGTTTTCATCATTCTTCCTCCTCTTCTTTTTCCATTTTCACCTTCAGCTTCTTCTTAATCATACTGGTTATGCATCAATCAACTTTTGTAATAGATGATAGGAGCTTGACTAATTAGACTAGACTTGTATAGGGTTGCATCTTGTAATTTCATTTGAAGTTGTTTGTAAGCTGCAATATGTTCTCAGAATGAATGAAAAAAATCATTTGCTAATATTGATCTCTTTATATCATTAATCAGTAGAAGTAAATCTCAGCATCCATTAGACTTCAGAAGAAACAAATCTCAGCATCCATATTAACATATCTTGGTGAAAATCAGCAACAACTTATAATAGCATCCTGCAAAATAGACACAGACTAGCAAACAAACCAAACAAACTTACATTACATTAGTTGGTTAGTGTTAAAACTCAAAAAGTATACAAATTATACAAAGTTTACAATCACAATCCTCCCCTGAGGCGTATGCCTCCCCTCTTTGCATTCAAGGGTTAAGTATACAAATATGGACCACTAAATGTTGAAACCTAGGTCCATCAAAAGCTATAGTTAACAAATCTGCCACATTATCATCTGTGTGAATTTTTACCACTTTAATTAAATGTTTCTCATAAGCATCCCTGATAAAGTGGTGCCTGATTTCAATATGTTTGGTTCTATTATGAAAAACTGGATTTTTAACAATGCAAATGGTACTTTGATTGTCAATAAAAATGGTGGTATTCATGAAATTATACCCATAATCCATCAATTGATTCTGAATCCATAGAACCTATCCATAACAATTGGCATCAGCAACATACTCTGCTTCAGTAGTAGAGGTAGCAACAATGGTCTATTTCTTGCATTGCCAAGAAATCAGTCTTCTTCCAAGGAATTGGCAACCTCTAGTTGTGGATCTCCTATCCATATTGGCACCAGCATAGTCACTGTCACTATATGCTTCCAGCTTAAAGGGAGATTCTTTTGGGTACCAAAGACCTAATTTAGGTTGGCCTTTCAGGTACTTAAAGATCTTTTTGACAACATTCAAGTGAGAGGTAAGTGGAGTGACCTGGTGCCTTGAACAAGAACTCATAGCAAATGTAATATCAGGTCTAGAAGCAGTCAAATACATCAAAGAACCAATCATGGACCTGTACAAATGACCATTCACAGAAAGATCAGGTTCAAGATTGTTCTTTGGTTTGGGAGCTTCATAGGGAGTAATGGCAGACCTAACATTCTCCATATCAAACTTCTTCAACATATCCTTTACATACTTATCCTGACTAATAAAAATACCATCAGGTTTCTGCTGAACCTGTAAACCAAAAAAGAATGTGAGTTCTCCCATGGCACTCATTTGCGATTCTCCCTTCATCAAATCCTCAAACTCTCTACACCATTCTTCTTTTGTGGAACCAAATATGATGTCATCCACATAAACCTGCACAAGAATGATATCCCTGGAGTCTTTCTTTAGAAAGAGAGTCTTATCAATGGCACCTCTTCTATAACCATGCTTCAGTAGAAATGTAGAAAGTCTAGCATACCAAGCTCTTGGTGCCTGATGAAGTCCATAGAGAGCTTTGACAACCTTATACACATAATCATGATGATCAAGGTCTTCAAATCCCTTGGGTTGAGTCACATAAACCTCCTCTTCAATCTCACCATACAGGAAAGCACCTTTGACATCCATCTGATAACCATAAAGCCCATATATGATGCATAGGCTAAGAATATCTTGATTGCTTCAACTCTGGCCACTGGTGCAAAGACCTCATCATAGTCTATGCCTTCCTATTGCCTAAACCCCTGAGCCACTAACCATGCTTTGTTTTTCACCACAATACCCCTTGCATCTCTTTTATTCTTCAAAATCCATTTTGTCCCAATGGCATATTTACCATCAGGGAGAGGGACCAATATCCAAACCTGCTGATTCTTAAATTGCAGCATCTCTTCTTGCATTGATTCAAGCCAACTTGAATCAGCAAGTGCTTGAGGAACACTGGTTGGCTCTATCTGAGAAAGAAAGCAGGCAAAAAGACAATGTTTGAAGTCTGTGTGATTGTCCCTCTTTTGATTGTAGACATAGGAAATGAAAGCAACTTCACCATATTTAGTGCTCTTCACAGTGCTTCTAGTTCGAACAGGTGCTTGAGGATCTCCAATAATCTTAGATAGGGGATGAGCATTATTGATCCTCTTTGTTGCTGTGGGATTGACATTAATTGTGGCATCAAGGTTGTTGACAGTGGGCCCAAACTCAGTATCATAAGAAGCTGAGTTAAAGAGACCAGGCTTGGGCTGATAATTACCAAGATTAGAAGGACTTGGAAATCTTGTAAATGGCTTCTCAAAGTCTGTAGACACTTCAGTAGAAATGGGAGATTGTGCAGCAGGACTATCAGCAGCGTTGATCACATCAGTAGGAATAGGAGAGCCTTCAGTAGAACTGTCAGCAGCATCCTTGTTTCCACTGACTGCTTGTGCTGATTGTTGAAGTATGGCATCAGTATCTTGAGCAACCTTTTCACTGAGTCTCTGAGCTTCCTGAGTAACTGCATGTTCTTGCTTCTTAAGTCTAGCAAGATCCTCTGCATAATGTGACTCCTCTTCTTGTTCAGTAGCAGAATGATTACCTACAAAATGGTTAGGTGGAAAAGAAGGTAAACAATGGTATGTTCATGTTTTTCAGAGTCACTCTCTGAGTCATCATCCATGGAACCTGCAGAGTTAGAAATTGGATCTTTGGTACCTGCATTTGGATTAGAAGCATGTCTAGTGTACCCCAAATAATCAGTCAAATAATCTAGGTCAAAATACCAAGAATGGCCCTGTCCTTGAGTATTAGGCTGATCTTCAAGAAATCTTAGGTTAAGGGTCTCCTCTATCCTTTTGGCATTCAAATTGTAAACCCTATAAGCCTTGCTATGAGGTGAATAACCCACAATGTATCCCTCATCAGCTTTCCCATCAAACTTTCCCAGTGTATCAGCAGTGATCAAAATGGTCACTTTGCAACCAAAAGGTTTAAGGTAATGAATGTCTGGAACTTTCCCAGTGAGAAGTTCATAAGGTGTCTTGACATGATGTCTAGTGATGGATACCCTGTTCAAGACATAGCAAGCAGTACTTACTGCTTCAGTCCAAAACATAGTGGGTAACTTAGAGTCTGCAAGCATGGATCTTGTTGCCTCTATTAAGGTCCTATTTTTTCTTTCAGAAACCCCATTTTGTTGTGGGGTTCTTGGAGTGCTATAGTCCCTTTTTATCCCTTTAGACTTATAGAATTCTATGAAAACAACATTTTTGAACTCTGTCCCATTGTCACACCTAATGCCTTTAACCTTTTTATTTAGCTGGTTTTCAATTAGGGTAATGAATTCTTTTAAAGTAGGAGTTTTTTCATCTTTAGTTTTCAAAAATAATACCCAGCAAAACCTGTTATAATCATCATTGATAACCAGGCAGAAGTACTTATGATCAATACTTCTGATAGGAGTTGGACCAAAGAGATCCACGTGCAGCAACTGAAGAGGTTCTGAGATGGTGCTCACAGCTGTTATGGCTTTGTAAGAGGCTCTGTGCTACTTTCCTTTGTTGCAAGCAACACAATTGTGTTCATTGGTGAAGACTTTTGAAGGAAGGCCCTGAACAAGACCAAGTTTAGACAACTTGTTGATGGTCTTGAAATTCACATGAGCCATTCTCCTGTGCCACTTAGTAGATTCATCCTGGGAAGCTTTGGCCACCAAACATGTTAGATCACCTTCTGGCTTAACATCATTCAGATTGAATGTGTATAAGTTGAAGGTTCTAGGAACTGTTAGCAAAACAGTTGTATCTTCTGGAAGTTTGAAGTCCTTGGAGAGCACAAGACATTCATCCTCAGAGAAGAAAACTTTATTCTTGGTGTCACAGATTTGTGATACAGAGAACAGATTAAAGTGCTCAAGTTTCTTCACATAATAAACATTCTCAAAATCTAACAGAGGTGTTTTGATAGTTCCTTTCCCAGTGATTTTGCCATATCCACCACCAAAAGTTACACTGCCTCCTCCTTATATAGGCACAAAGTCTTGCATCTTATCCTTGTTCCCTGACATACTTCTGGAACAACCACTATCAACTATTCCTACTTCAGTACTTTTCAGAGGATGATCCTACAACAACAACAAAAAGTATACAAGAGTTAGTACACATTGGAGATTCAAGTCATTACTGACTTGAGCCTGCCTTGTAGATCATAAGAGGTAGGCCATGTAGATGTTTTAGATCCACCATTGTTCTTGGGCCTGTATTGCAAATTAGGTCCCTTCTTTGTCCAAGAACAACATGCTGAGGGCTTCACAGAAGTATCCCAATACCCTCTACCAACATACATAGAGTCAAACTGTCTAGGCCAATAACCATTAGAAAAGAAAGAACTAGTGGGTCGAACATAAGGTCTAGTACTGGTTCTTCTCCATGAAGAATATTTTTCAGCAGAATTGGGTTTCTGCTGATGTGGAATAAAAGATGGTATTTCATTAATATTCTTCCACATTTGCCTAGGTTTTCTTTGACTAACACATACACCCATTCTTTGCTCATGAAAAGTACAATCCTTAATCAAATGAAATTTACTTCCACACACAAAACATTTCTTATTTTTAGAAGATTTATTCAAAGTGAAAGATGTTCCATAACATAAAAAAGCATTCAAACCACAAACATTAACTGAATTGTTTTGAACAGAACTAGAAACATTGTTTTGCAAAGAATTAAAAAACAAGTCTTCAGAAGAAACTGTCTTGGAATCAGTAGTAACTCTAATAGGCTTGTGGGGAGTCTTGGGTGATGTCTTGGGAGTGGTCTTGGGAAGGTCTGACTTCTCACTTGAATCACAGCTGGCATATGAAGTAGACCCTTCATCAGAAGACTTGTCACTGTCACAACAAGAGACAAAGTCAGTAGATTTATTAACAGGTCTATTGGCATATGTTCTCCTCTAATAGGTTCAGGTACATCATTCATTCCCCCTTCCTTAACAAATTTTACAGGTGTTTGAAATTCTAAGGCTTGTTCAGGGTAAAAAACACTGGACATATCAGGATAAGTTAATTCCTCAGGATCTATATATTTCTCATATACTAATGCTTTTCTAGACCTAACAGATTGACGACCATCAATCAATTTATTTAAATTAGAGGCCCCTTCTTGCCACTTCATACGACCAGCCACTTATTTATCTAACTTTACTTGTAATTCTTGTTTTTTTTTTTTTTTTTTTTTTTTTTTTTTCTACATCAGATTTTTCTTTTCCAGTATGCCTTAATTCTATCTTTTCACATTCTAAATCACTTTCTAAAACTCTTATCTTTTCATCATATTTAAGTTGATTCTTTTGAAACCAAACCTTTTGTTTTTCTAAAGTTTTTAAAGCCTTTTTATAGGTCTCAACTTCTACATAACACTCATTGTATTTAGGTTTCAATTCATCATATTCTTGTTTGAGTTCATTGTATCTTATAGTACATCCAAAAACACAATTGAGTACCTGAGAGATGCCCATCAAGGAGACTTGTTCCTTCTTATCCTCTAAGGGGGAGTATGCCAGCATATTCACTTGTTCAGAAGTAGAAGCTTCCTCTTCAGGAGGTTCATGAACAGACCAGTCAATCTGACTATCCAGAGTCACCAAAGCTTTGGAAGGTGTAGCTTTAGAAGTCCCTGATTCCAATAGATATGAGCCATATCTAACTTCATCACCATACTTTCTTTCCTTGCATTCTCTAGAAAAGTGGCCCATCTGGCCACAAGTGTAGCACTTAACCTTCCTCCTGTCAAATCTTGCTGCATCTCTTCCATTAAAACCAAACTTTCTCCCAGACTTATTCTCAAACCTTTTGATGTTCATAGAAATCATTGCTAACTGCCATTTCAAGTGCATCTCCTCCATCTCCAATGGATCCACCTGTTCAAAATCCTCATAAGCTAGAAACTGCTGATGTTCATATTCAGCCACAAAGGAATGAAGAATATCTTCCATTACACTACTGGATTTGATTTAGGAGTTGGTTTAGTTTGAGTTTGAGAAGATACTCTTGAGGTGTAAGAACTTGAGGCATGATGCACAGGTTTTGTTGTGGTGCTTACAAAGGCTGAGTAAGTGGATGGACGAATGGGACTTCTAACATCAGGATCAAGAGATTTAAGCCTGTTGTAGAGGTCATCAAAAGAAATCATGTCCAATCCTCCTTTAGCTTTGAGAGCAATGCTGACTTGCAACCAGGATGGTGGCAAAGATCTCAGAAACTTAGCATTACAGTCCTCATTATCTGGCCTAGCCTTCAGCTGATTAAGTTGACTCAAGATCTTGTGGAATCTGTCATAACCTTTGTGGATTCCTTCTTCCACAGATATTTGAAACTCTTGAAACTGCTGCTTCAGCATTGACCTCTTCATCCTTCTTGATTCTTCATTTCCACCAAATCTAGCCTTGATTGCCATCCAAATGTCCTTGGCATCTTCCATGAAGTGGAAGTCACCCATGTGGTCATCTAGTATAGCTTGGAGAAGAATTGTTCTTACTTTATTATCCCTTTGCACGGCTAGAACTTCTTCAGCAGTTTTGGGACCTACAATAGTAGCAATCCCATCAACATCTTTGACATGTTTCTTCAGGCTGTTACCCTTATAGACAACTTCCCAAAGATTCTAGTCAATGTTTGTGATCCAGTTTTGCATCTTCATGGACCACAAATCATAGTCTTCAGCATTCTTACGGTATGGGAATTTAGCATTACTGTTTGAGAGATTGAGTTGTTGGAGAGAAGTGGTGTTTAGGTTCTGGGTTGTATCAGCTTCATCATCTGATCCACGCATTTTTCTTGATTGTTTTGTATTGAGAGGGTGTAAGATTTGTGCTTCTTAGTATCACAGAGACTCTCCCAAGGCTCTGATACCACTTGTTGAAACTAAGACCTTGATAGATCTTCTGAGCACTCTAGGATCGTTAGTTATGTTAATGTAATCACCAACATACTAATAGATAATCTCTGTAACTTGTATTTTAAAGCGGAAACAAACACAAGTTTTAATACTAAGAACAATTGATCCTCTAAGGATCTTTTCAATAATAATAAAAGTGTTTTCTAAAACGTAACTCAATACATAATCGTGTGTTCCTTTTATACACAAAGAACCCTAAACCGTTTCACAAGAAACGTATATTCTAAAACTTCTAAAAGATATGCATTATCACTTCCTAAATAAACTCATGCATATCCTAACTATATTACATAGAATACGGAATAACTATATCCGCAGAAACTAATAATGCTGAATCTAAACTTCGGCAGAAACACTCTATAAGCAGAATCTGTCTCTTCAGTAGAATTCATCAGCATATTCTTCAGCAGAATTCTATCTTAGCAGAATTCCCAACATTTAGTCCTTGTACTTTTAAAGTTTACACTTCCCAGCATCCCGATATGTCCATAAAACTCTATAAACGATAGAAATATGATTTTTTTCTCATTTTACGACAATTCTAAAAGTTTTAGAATTTTACGTTTTGGTCAATTACCTTGTAAAACTAGTTTACTAGTATCTTCTAAACCATTTTCTTTACAATATTAATACACTCCTTGCCAGTCTCTTACAAACTACTTTACCACCATCTTATAAACTTATCCACTGATGTACTACTATTAAATAAACTGTTTGGACTAGTTTTGAATAATCTATTTTGTTATCTTAGAAATTGTTCTGTCATTTACCTTTTACCAAACTTTTCACCACCTTATAAACGATTTTTTTTTATTATCTTGTGAATTACTCGATCTTGTTTTATTAACTAAAACCATTTATTTATTATTACCTCATGAACTATTTTGTTATTATTTTATTGTTCGTCATTCTCCAATAATTCTTATAAACGGATTCATCATACAAAAGCTGAAGTTCAGTAACTTTCTCTACATTCATCAAGTTCTCTTTTGAAACCTTCATTGTTAAAGGTCCATGATTCTGGCCCGATATGGACTGATTTAGAACTGCTTAAAACTTCCTTTTCGGTGTGCATTTTCCCTATTCGCTTGTGTTACATACTCATACTACTTACTTATGATTGATTCTTACGTATGTACAAACTTATATCACTCTTTGTATATAAGTTACTTATTCAAACTCCATACTTGTCCAACAATGGACATATCACGAGTATAACTAAGTTAAGTATTTGAAAATTTTATCGAACCTCGATTAAATATAGTCTAGTCGCCTATATTTAACCTTGGGACATTGGAACATAGTCTGACTACCTATGTTCGACTTAGATTTTTCAAATACTAGGAATAGTTATACATGGGTTATGTCTAATTGATCTTCTACTTGATTTCCGAGAATCACAAATTTTTTATGTGAGCATAACAATTCAGCGGTATTCATACGATCGAGCAAAACAACTAAACAAATCCTCATTCTATCTTTATCGCGTACAGTCAACCTTACTCTGTACCGTATTTCTAGACGACGAGAATCGAACCGCATCGTTAGTTATTCTAGAATTCATTCCTTATGAGTATCCTCATTTTTTTTCTTTTCTTTTTATTTCGCAAGTGAACCGTCTAGAGATAAAGCGAGTTGAGCTCCGGGACGGCGCTCTCTTAAGGGGTACGTGCTGTGACATTTCTAAAATTTCATGTCATTTATTTTAATAGTTTATTATTCAAATATTCTATTTTTAACTAATTAACTTTGTCGGACGTTATCCACGTAGATCATAACGCGTTCATCTCATTCAAACACAATACTATGTCTACTCTACACTTTCTACGCACCATTGTTTTCTTACAATCCTATTTTTAAAGTCACAATTCACTTTTTCCATTTTTACGTCAACTTTACACTTTTTACGTTTTACGCGATTTAAATCTACGTTTTAAAGTTTTAACAACGTTTAAACCCTCCGTCAACCTCAACACTTATCTAAACTACTAGATCAAAAGTTCCTTCCTCTCTTGATATGAACGACCCAAAACAGCTAAGATACACATATTTCATCAATCCTTTTACTAAATTATTGATCATAAATTAAAGATCTTAAAGGCTTAGTCTTGTTTCAACTTTTACTAAATTATTGGTAAACCTTTCTCAGCTAAGATACTCAAAACATCATCACTTCATCATTTCTTATTTTCTTTGGGAAGTTGTTTCAACTTTTGATCAAGATGGTCTAGGGGCTGTGATTTTAAGATATTTTCAAGAGTAAATAAAGGTGAAAAAGTTGGGTAAAAGATTGGAAGAAAAGGGTGCAAGGGTTATTGGTAGAATCATAGGTTTTGTAGTCCATTGTTCTTGATTTTCTTGTTCTTCAAAGATTGTAAGGAAACCAATCACTCCCTTTTCACTTTATTTTTATTTTCATTCATGTATATATATTATTTCTTGATGTATTTTTATATTATATAAGTTATTTGGCTTGGTACATAAGCTAGAACACTAGAAAATCACTAAAGGACTAAACATGCAAACTGTGAATTTGATTCAGGGGTAAAAACGGAATAAACTGCACTAATCGGTAGACATTGGACCTAAACTAAAAATATGGGGTTGTAGGCCTATGTCTTACGGAAATTTTGACGGGTATTTCATTGAATAACTCATTACTATGATTAAACTAGAATTATTTTCGGTTTTGGTTTATTATGGGCCAGGGTGTGGTGATGTACCAGGTTTAGTGGGTTTAGGTTTTGTGTTTTGTTTAGTAAAGATTGGGTTGGTTTTGGGTTTAATATTAAGGGGATCCGTTTGGTTGTAATAGCAAAACACAAGGACCAATTTTATAATTACCGAAAACTGAAAGACAAATTCGGCCAAACCTTTGAACTCACTTCCAAGGATCATATTTAACAACTTGTAATTCCACAAGGTCCTTTGATGTTCAATCTCCAAAATAAAATACCCGGGGACCATTTTTGACAATTTGCAAAGTTGAAGGACCAAATTTGTAAATTCTTCTAAATTTCACTTCAGGGACTAAAAATGTCATTTGATGATTCTTGATGGACTACTGTTGACTTTTCCTTTATATTTTCTTTCTAGGGACCATTTTTGACATTTCTGAAAGTACAGGGACCAAACTTGTAAACTTTTGAAACTTTTCACCAATGGACTAATTATGACAACTTATGATTTCCAAAAGATCTTTGTTGATTTTTCTTCAAAAATAAATGCTCAGGGACTGATTTTGTCAAGTTTTGAAAAGTTGAGGGACTGAAACTGCCAATTATGCAAACTTTGTTCGTTTTTTATTTGTTTTCAATCATTTTGCACCTGAAACATATAAAACATAATCCAGGGATATTTTTTTGTATTTTGAGGTATTTCTGAATGTTTTTAAATATTTTTGCAGTTCAGATAAGACAAAAATGATGAGTATTTACACACTCATCGGTCACAATGGATGTTTTGCAGGATTCCCAGGTGTCAAAACTTAGATATTTCCAGAAAAATTTTCGGAAACAAAATATAAAAAATTATGTCATGTCAATCTTGACGACGTCAGGGGTTACAACCTGATGACGTCAGGTGTTATTCCTGTAAAATTTTCCAGGTTTTGTTTTTCTGATGGAGATCATATAATCTCATAAGATCTTTAATTTTTAACTCCAGGAATCTGAAATATTTATTTTGATGCTTATGAGTGTACTGGTAGTATTTAGAGTCTAGAACTTGCGTTTGTGATGCATTCTGAGACAGCTAGTAAGACTACATTCGTGTAGTAAGAATTCACTATATGATAAGAGGCATTAGGATAACCCTTTGTTTTAAACCTGTATTATAATTACATTGACTTCATTGGTCAAGTAATTCTCCCATACCTTTGCGATGTACTCATTTTTAGTACACAATACCCATAGTACACCCCTCAGAGCATATCTTTTTCATTTCTAACTTTAAGCATTTTACTTAAAGGAATAATTTTTTACAATCCACCTCCCAATGTACACCTAAATCAGCTTAGCCTTCCTTGTATACACTCATCTTTAGTGCATTATTGTTACATGTTTAAACCCTTAGTTAATTGTTTAACTGGTTAAATGATTGCTAAGACAAGTCATATCTTGTAATTACAATTTTGGGATGATTGGGACTCATGAGTAAAAGTACCAATGTTATGGAGTAATGGGGAAGAACATCATTTATTACTCCCATATGTGCATTATTATTTTAAAGTACTCCAACTGTTTTGATTTTCTTAATTCGGGTCATTAGAATAGTTATGTGTAAAGTATGTAAAATTTCAAGTGTAGGGAGGAAATGATCCCCCTTTGATGTATTATTTTGGGTGGTAGAGTAAAATTGTATGCAAAAAATTGGAGAACAAAAAAGAGAAAAACATACGGGCTACCATCTGTTTCTTTTGTTTATGTTGAGTCAAATAGTGTCTTGAAAAATCCAAAAAGAGTTGTAGTTAGTTTAAGTTGAGTCAAGTCTTGGCTTAGCAACGCCTCTTTGTACATGTAATTGACCAAGTAAATCGACTTGCCACCAGTAAATTATCCCTTTATCCAACAAACCGTGTTTTCCATACCCTTACAACTAACGTTATAACCCTTTAAAAGACCTCTTTGATAGTTTATCCTAAGTACTTATGCCAAAGTGGAGGAGGTTTGATCCTTTCCCAAGCCTATTGTAATCTATTTGCTATGACAGGTAGTGAGTGACATTTTCCCATTTCCATATGTGATATATACTAATTTATAATACCCGAGAGATGTGAGAATCCAAACACTAAATGTGAGATGCTAGTGTACAATTTCCGTGCTTGCTTTGACTAAGGTAGAATGATTATGTGTTGTAATTACTTTTATATTAATGTTAAATGACCCCTAACTTGTAAATCAATTGGTGTAAAAGCTCATTTGCTTGAGGACAAGCAAATCCCAAGTGTAGGGATATTTGATAAAGTTTTGTTAAACACGTTTTTAGGGGGTCATTTAAGCCCTATGTCATGAATATATGGTCAAATATTGCCTCAAATCATTTCTTTTCTCATTATAGGTACTTGGGACGTGATTTCTGCAATATGGAGCATTTTGGAGCATTTTGGACGTTTTTGGGCTCAAGAATGAAGAAATCAACAAAGTCATGAAAAAGTCAAGATTTACACTGGACGGCGTCAGGTTATGGAGGCTGACGCCGTCACTTGAAGATTGAAGATTTTGGAAATTACAACGTGACGCTCCAGAAACATTTAGGACAAATACACCTGACGGCGTCAGGTGTATTTGGAAGTAGGCCAACAGGCTTTAACTTTACACGAGATGGCCCAGAAGGATTATAGAGTGATGACGTCAGAAGCTGGATTGCACAAGATGAAACCCTAATCGCGGCATTCTAATGGCATCAGGACTTATAACCTGACGCCATCAGCTTGTAAAATCTAAATATACTTTTGGAATTTTTCATTCATTAAGTGTGCAACTTTGGAGACAAATCCTAGTACGAATTTTCTGAGATTTCAAGGGTTGTCAAACCCTCTTTTCTCTCATGTTTCATTGAAGATAAGTAATCTTTTAATCATTCAATATTTCTATGTGTTGTTTGATTATCTTTTATGCTTTTCTTCCTTTTAACATGTTAGCTTAATTTATTTTGTGTTTGCTTAGATCTAATGAAACCTAGTTATTGATTGTTGATTAATTGTCTATTGTTTAGTTGATTGACTCGCATTAGGCTTAAGAAAATTGGCTAACCTCCTGTATGTAACAAGCTTGAACGTCTTAAGAAACGTAATCGGATGCTACTATGGTTTTATTCGTTGTATCTAATGCATGAGTGGCAGTTAATGATTCTATGATATGGTACTAAACATGTCATCATTAGAAGAAACTAATATTCATAGAGTTGGGGAAGATTGTGCGCACCCCCACGACTTGTATTAAGGAATACAATGCTTCAACTAAAACAATTGCACTGTGTCATTCAACGAGTCAACAATAGATAACTAGGGAGTAATTAAGTCTGAGTAAACATGTTTGTCTTATTATACGAAGTCCACCAAATTTACCTTTCTTGTTATTTTTATTTTCTGTTTTTAGTTTAATTATTAGTTTTGGGTTAGTTGATTAGCAACTAATTCCGCCCCTAACTTCAAAACCGAGATTTAATTGCTTTCATAATAATTATAAAAACACAAAAAGAATCATCCCTCACCTATAGACATAGTTGACCTACACTTCAATACTAATGACACTATTCCCATAGAGAACGATCAATCCCCCGGACATACCTATACTACAATACAACAACCAGGTACACTGCCTAGAGGATTGCAAAACTTCTCAAGATCCCTAGAGAGGTAAAACCTTTTGTGAGGCCGCTATCCTCGCATCAGCCTCCGTTGATGATATTGCGACTGTTTGCTGCTTCTTTGAGCACCAACCAAACATAGATGAACTAAGTGAAAAAACATATCCAAATGTACTTTTCATGTCATTTGTACATCTTCCCCAATCACTATCACAAAATCCATTCAAATTTATATATGCATTTTTTCAAACTTGATTCCAAAATCTTTCATGCACTGCAAATATCTTAAAATTCTTTTACCAACTCCCATGTGAATTTGACTAGGATTGTGCATGAACCTTAAGAGTAAACTTGCGGCAAACATGATGTTTGGCCTTATTGTTGTTAGGTATAACAACTTCCCCACCAAACTTCAATAAAGTGTAGCATCCAGTTTACTTGAACCGTCTTCTTTCATGAGCTTTTCATTTACAACTATAGGAGTGTCCTTCAATTTGCATTCTGACATGTCAAAATTCTTCAAAATCTTCTTGACAAATAAAAACGCCACCATCGTCTTGGTAAATTTCCATTCCGAGAAAATTATTTACAATACCTAAGTCACGCATCTCGAATTTCTGCATCATCTCATTCTTGAAATCTTCAATCATTTTGTTGTTATTTTCTGTGAACACAAGATCATTGACATAGAGCACTACAATTAAAATATCATTTGCACATTGATTTCAACATACAAGGTTGGCTCACTCTTGCTTTGATCAAAGCCATTTTCCTTAAAATAACCATCGATCTGGCTATACCATGCTCGCGATGCTTGCTTAAGTCCATAAAGCGCTTTCTTAAACTTGTAAAAAAAAAAATTCTTTTCCTTTAACCTCGAATCCTTGAGGCTGATTCACATAAACTTCTTTAAGTTCTCCATTGAGAAATGCTGATTTGACGTCGAGTTGGTATAGTAACCAACCTTTCTGGCTTGCTAGCGAGATGATTGCTCGGACTGTTTTCATTCGAGCAACTAGAGCAAACGTCCCGTCTTAACCAATTCCAGGCTATTTTGAGTAACCTTTTACGATTAGTCTCGCCTTATTTCTTTGAACAGAACCATCTGCATTGTAGTTGACTTTGTACACCCATTAAACACTAATAATGTCTTTGTCTAATGGTCTGTTTGTGAGTCCCATGTGTTGTTCTTTTCAATAACTTGCTTTCTTCCATGATTCCTTTCTAATCACTTCTTCCATGATTAGTTTCTAATCGCTTTCTTCCATGATTCCTTTCAAATCGCTTCTTCCATGATTCCTTTTTAATCGATTCTTCAAAACTTTCTCGTTCTACATGACAAAAATTATCATTGTATATTTCTGTCAACGAATGAAATTTTCTTGGTGGTCGACTTTGAGATTCTTCATTAGGTTCTTTGTTGGTTACTTCGTCATGTGATGTTTGATTTTCATCACTTTCCACATGTGCTTCATCATGCATATTGTTAGTGGGAAAACTTGTTCCTTTCTTTTTTTTTCTTCATCCCAATTCCAGGAAGAATTTTCATCAAAAATTACATCTCGACTAACTATTACATTTTTTTGTTTTTAGGCTATTCAATCTAAAAGATTTTGACTTGCTACTATAGCCTACAAAAATACACTTTTCACATGTCTCAGCTAACTTATATCTTTTTTGTTTTGGTATTTGAGAATAACAAACACACCCAAAAACTTTTAGATGTCTTACTGAAGGTTTTCTTCCATTCACGCTTCAAGTGGAGTCTTGTTATCGAGGGCTTTTGTTGGACTTCTATTCAACAAATATACTGCTGTGTAAACCGCTTGCCCAAAAACTTTTTGGTAAACCTTTCTCATGCATCATTGATTTTGCCATCTCTAAAATGGTCTGATTCTTTCTCTCCACTACATCATTTTGTTGAGGTGTGTATCGAGTTGTGAGCTGTTTGTGCATGCCTTCATCCTCACAAAACTTGTCAAACTCTTTTGAGTTGTATTCTTTTCCTTGATCACTTCTCAAAATTTTGATAAAACTCCCTGTTTGTTTTTCAACAAAATTTTTAAACTTTTTGAAAATTCCAAAAACTTGAGATTTTTGTTTCATGAAATAAACCCATGTCATTCTACTAAAATCATCAATAAATAGAATGAAATAGAGATTATTACCATGAGATGGATTTCACATCGGACCACAAAGATCGGTGTGTACTAGCTCAAGAATTTCCTTGGCTCTCCAAGCGACTCCTTTTGGAAATGGTTTGCGATGATGCTTACCTAGCACGCACCCTTCACAAACTCCTTCAATCTCGTGAATTTATGGCAGACCTCTGACCATTTTTTTCAGGTGGAGTAACTTTAGACTTTGGAAATTTAGATGTCCAAGCCTCCTGTGCCATAATAAATTTTCATTTGTTGTTGTGGCCTTCAATGCAGAGTTTTCTTCGTATCTGAATGTGATCGGAAAACTTCTATTCCGCCCCATTGTTATACTCTGCATAAACTCTTTGTTTCTTCCTTTATTATATATACTACTACATTTACATTAAAAAATAATAGTTTATCCCGTGCTCTACAAGTTGTCCAACCCTAAGCAAATTTAATGTAAGGTCGGGAACAAATTAAACATCATTAATATACTTGATACGTGTTTTTGTCTTGACTGGAATCTTGCCTTTTCCCTAAAGTACCTACGCTCCATTTCCCAACTTTACTTGAGAATTTTCAGCAATGTCAATATCGACCAAAATAATTTCATCACCGATCATATGATTACTACAACCGCTGTCAAGAAACCATGTCTCACTTCTTTCAACGTTAGCCGAGTGACAAAATAAAACATTTCCATCTTCTTGTTTTTCTTCTAAAAAATTTGCTTGTTGTTGGTTTTTCTTTTAACAAAAATTTTCTAGATGACAAAATTGATCACAGCGAGTACATTTGTACTTTTCTTTGTACCAACAATCCTTTTCCTCGTGATTTTCTTTCTTGCAAATGGAACAATTGTTAGAGTTTGCATTGCCAAATGATCTTTTGTCGAAGCTACATTTGATCTTCAAAACTTCCCTAGCTTTTTCCGCGTCTATGACCTCTAAAATTTCTACCTCCTCGACCACCTCGAGATGAACTCCGTCTTCCAAAATTTTGTGGTGGTTTTGATGAGTGACCTTTTACTCATCATTTTAGGCCTGAAAACCCCACAAAAACGACCAAAAACACCCAAAACGAACATATATTGTTACAAATATCTTTGGAAAGTGTTTTTGTGTATTTCAGGTACAAAAGGATTGAAAACAAGGCAAAAGAGAGCAAAACGAAGCATGGATGGGATTACGGAGCTAAATGGAGCATTACCGGATCGACTCGACATAATTTTGAAGAAAAACAAAGAAAAAGACAAAAAGTCAAAGCCAAAGTCAATCCCAGAAATGTGGCATTGGGGGAGGCATGGAAAAACCAAACCCTAAACCCATATTTACTTTTTCACCACTGAACCTTGACCCAAAATGTCCAAAATACCCTCACACGAAACCAAAATTCCCTTTATACCCTTAAACCCCGAGACTGAAATGTAAAATCATTTTCAAAACTCAAAACCTTTTTTCCGAAACCATTTCAAAAACCAAAATCATTTTTTCCAAATAACATCACAAAACACATTTTCGATAAAACCTATTAAGTAATTTAATTATTATTATTATTATTAGTATATTATTTAGTATATTAGTATTACTAATAGTATAACTATTATTATTATTAGAATTATTAATGTTATTAGTATTCTTATTATTATGTATATAATTATCAAAATTATCATTATTTATATTATTATTATTATTATTATTATTATTATTATTATTATTATTATTATTATTATTATTATTATTATTATTATTATTATTATTATTATTATTACTATTATTATTATTATTATTATTATTATTATTATTATTATTATTATTATTATTATTATTATTATTATATAAATCTAAAAAAAAAAAGAAAAAAAAACTACAAAATTTATTTTTATCACAAAAATAGTTTTCACAAATTTCTTTTCTTACTAATTCTAAGCTAATTAGTAATTACTAAACCTAAAACTAAATAACTAATAACTACAACAAAACCAAACCCACCCAACCTAGATCCATATTCCCATAGCCCACATCCCTCAACCCACTCGCAATCACAATCCAAACCCGACCAAACAAACCAACCCAACCCTTTTTTTTACTCCATACCTGTTTGACCAATCCCAGTCAACACCCCCAATTCTTAAACCCTAAACCCCCGACCCCAATTTTCCCTCCAATTTCAAAACTGTCACTTTCACCCTTGAAATCCTCCCCTACTACAAGCCAAACTAGCTCACCAAGGCCCCCCCTCCTCCTTCACATGATGCAATTCCATGTTGGCAATCCATGGCAATAAAGTCCCATCTAACGGCTAGAAATTGAAGCTTTGGGACCAAGTAGTATCTCATGGCTGTGATTGAGCCCAAAGAAGCACAAGTGATGACTGGGCTCATTCCACTCATAACAAAAACACAACAGATGAAGACAAGAGAGAAGGAAGCTTGAATTCACTCATTATATATAGAAAAGCTTGTAGCCATTTGATGGCAGTAGGGGGTAGTAGTAGATTTTAGAGTAGAAATAGCTTAGTGTAGTTTAATTTAGTTTATGTTTTTAAATCATTTCAAGCTTTTGCACTTCTTAAAAAATCCAGCTTAAAACAATTTCAAGTGTTCTTTTATTTAGTTGTCAAATTTATTTACCATTAATCTTAATTACCATCTTCAAGTTTACTTGTTTTTAGTGCTTGTTCCTATTCAACTATGCTTATGTAGTTCATTTATAGCTTTATATAACATTTTCTCACAAATTCTAGCATTAAAAATCTGTTTTATTGTGAAAACTCCCAACAGAAATAACTTAAGGGGGTGTTTGGGTTAAGATGAATTTTGAAGGTTGTTAAGGTTTTAACCATTTCCTGCTTTTCAACTTGCCTTATATTCACATTACTAGAAATTTTTCATCATTCAGGATCATTGTTAAGTGGAATTGTAGGTTTTGAATAGATCTTCTAAGATGTTTGAGACTTAACTGTTTTTAGACTATAGCTTAGTTAGATTTATGATAAGAGCACTATTAATTGTAGTTTTTGGTCACTATTAGTTCATTATAGGCTTTGTAATCTGCTCATTATCTGGTATCAGTGGTTGTAGGTCAATTAGTCAAGTTTTTACCCCATTTTATGCCCACTGCTCAACAGCCTACCTGTCCATTTAACCCTTTTTCATTCTTAGATTCTAGCTTCAATTGTTGTTCAAATCCATGATTCTTTGCTGTTTTGCACTCTTTTCCAGCTTAACTTTACAATTTAATAGCCGTTAGACTCTAATTTTCTCATTTACTAGCTTAAAATTTTGCTCAAAGTACCCATGTTAGGCTATTTTTATAGATTTCAAAAATGTTTTATGTCTGCTTATCTATCAGACTCTTAGGGCTTTTTCTCACCTTAAAGCTTATCCTAATTTCCCCATTTTGCTTCTAGGAGTAGATTGCTAGGTCTAGTTGAACTTTTCCTGTTTTATTTGGGATTAGCTTATTATTTTGATAAGCTTTAGGTAGCTGTTAAATAGCCCCTCTGGCACTTTTTCTTATTGAAGCCCAGTTTTAGTATTAGACCATTTAGTTCTTTTAGGTTTATGCTATTTGATCCCTATTGCTTATTTAGGACTTCCTTAGTTTAGGATTAGCTTATTTCAACTTAGGATGGCTTAATTATCCCTTATTAGCTTGTTAATATTGCTTTTAATTCTTTAGTTTTAGCTTCTTAGTAAACTGCTTATTATTTCCCTCTGCAATTGCTTATTTATTCAGTTTTAGGACAAGTTTTAGATTTGAAAAAAAAATATTTTCAAAAAGGCCAAGAGCAGGGGTCGAACCCTGGTCTGAGCCTTTCACTATCAGACACAACATCATACTCACCACACCAAAACATCCTTAGGTCTTTTCTTGTCTAACTTTGCACAAACAAATCCTTTATAATAGTTTTCTTCCTTTAGCTTATTAAGACTGTTAGAGCTTATTCAGTGCTTATTCATAAGCAAATTGGACCATTCTCATTTTTCTTAAGTTTCTGTTAATATAAAGTAGTTTTAGAAAAAAAATTGTAATTTTCCAAAATCATTTAGTATTTTTTAGGAATTTATTTAGTTTAAATTTTATTTAATTCACAATAAACACAAAAGTAGTCGATAAAACAATTTTTTTTTCAAAATTTTCTTTTGTCATTTAGCACGTAGGAAAGCAAATTTGAACCCCGTAGGTCTTTTAGATTTAAAATTTCACTTTTAAAGCCGTTACCGAGCCCGGTAACGGCCCATTTTTTATTTTTAGTACGTTTTAGGTAATTTCAAAGTGCATTTAGAGTTTTCAATAGTTTTCAAGTAGTTTTTCATTTTCAAAATCATAATCGTAGTCTAAATTAAGTAGTTGCCCTTTTAGTTTACGTTTTTAGGTTTTCGCATGACGTCTTTAGGTTTAACTTATGTTTTTGCATATTCTTGATTTACATGCTTACGTTATTTGTTTACTTGAGTTATTTCGAGTTTTTATTTGATCAAATTAGTTTAGAAATCCAAATATCTCTTTAAACCCCATTCAAATCACCCGATCACAAAACGGTTTTCGATTTCGCATTTCACACCTCGTCGGGACTTAAAGACCTGGGAAAACACTATGCTTACCGGAGATTATGCACAAGTGATTTGACCTAATTGACCAACCTTGGTTAATTTGTGTTGACTACTTTCCGAGCAATCAGGTTTCTTGTCTGCTTGCAAGCTAGATTGGAATTCACTTTCAATCGCCTTGCTGAGTGCCGAGTCATACGCTGCACATATGAATTGAGAGAACTTAGACATTCTCGAATACCCAAAGTTTTTAGATCTTTGGTATTTTCATTAACTGCTAAAATTGGATCAAATTTTTCTGGATTACTGAAGAGAATTTTCTCAAAAATACGTTGGTCTTCAATTTCATCACCATAACTTTTCATCTGATTAATCAAATCGGTTAATCTAGATGAATAGTCATTTAGTGACTCATTTTCCTTCATCTTCGTTTTCTCGTAATCTCGTCTAAGAGTTTGTAATTTTATAGCTCTCACTTTGACGTCTCCTTGAAATTCTTGCTTAAGCACCTCCCAAGCTTCTTTTGCTTTCAGGAAGATTGACGGTGTGACTCCTCGCTGAATCATACTTAGAACAGCTGCATTTCGGCTTCTCTTTTGCTTCAAATCTTTCATTTGCTTGTTGGTTAATTTTTCCGTATCCACGGGTTCTTCAAACATGTTTTTGACATCGTCAAACACATCTATAGAATCAAATAATGTCTCCATTTTGGCACACCAAAAATCACAATTTTTACCATAAAAAATTAGGACGACAACATGAATTAAATCAAAACCTTGTCGTCGTGCCATGGCCGCTCTGTATAAAAATGGTAAGAACTCGTTTAACCCAAATGTATTCGAACAAGCTCTGATACCAATTTATGTTGGATATATGAGATGTTACCCTCACAAAAATATTGCTCAAAAAATTATTACGACTAAATACTAAATAACTCTTGGTTATTTGAAGAACAATGCACTCAAATTTTTTTTATTTAAAAGCTTGAAATACTTTATTTTTATTTGTAGGTGCTGGTACAAATTCACTACTACTTTAATATTGCCTTTATAGGCTCTATGTTGAACTCCTGTTACAATATGAAAAGAACTACTAACCGTATAACATATTTCTTGTTTATCACATGTTTGTTGACTAAATATGTAGAAAGAACAGTTGCAATTCTATTTCCCATTGAGACAAGTTTTCCATTCTACTAAACTATTCATTTGTCAACTCTTAATAGTATGGCTTGTTCTTTCCTCATGCATACATAGTATGGCTTGTCCACAAAATTATTTTCTTTTCTTTTGTGGTCAGCAAAACACATTAGTTTACATTCTCCTCGTAATTTGTTTTGGCTTAACTCCCAACTTTCGTCTGAGCTCCTCAAAAACTTTTCTCGTGGAAGTGTTTTTGTGAAAATGTCAGCTAGTTGATCCTTTGTTCCACAAAATTCGAGTTGCACCTCTCCGTCTTCAATTGCTTCTCTGATAAAATGATGTTTCAAAGGGATATGCTTTGTGCGGCTATGATGAACCGGGTTCTTTGCGATTGCTATTGCTAACATGCTATCGCAGAAAATTGTTATAGGCTTCAATCGCTTTTCTCCAATATCTTCAAAAATACTTCATCCAATATCTAAAGGCTCCTCATGTTCCGATCCTCCATCCAAACTAGGACCCTTGCTATCCTTCCTTTCAAGTGAATCAGTCATCGATTTGTCCTTCGTCGATTCAATATTAGGAGCCAAATATACAAACTCAGTAGCGGTAATATACAATAAGATCGATTACGATACGAAACTTTAAAGGAATCTAGAACACAATGTAAAGACTCTGTTAGAACACAAACCTTCCTATGAGACTTTGCTTTATTGTTGACCATATCAGTAAACACACTACATCCCCATCGACCTCCCAACATCTTATATACCTCTGATGCCCATGATGCCAATGGTAAACCTACCAAGTCTATCTAAACACATCTTTCTTCCGGAATAAAATCGTGAGAAATATCTTTGAGCTCCAAGAATAGTTCATTTAACACCTTTTAATTCTTGATGCTTTCCACCTAATCCGTAGAATCAAATTCCAACCAAACCCAACGTACCCCCCCAACATATCTAAGAGCAACATCAACAAAACCCATAGAAGACATATATTTTATAATATCCTTAATGACATTTAAATCTTTTACTTTAACAAGAATACAACGCTCCATACCATCCAAATCTATACAATCATCTTCCAAGATAAACATCAACGCTTCATTACTCGACTCCTCATTTGCCTTATTGCTAATGGACACCCCCACAGGTTTTTCTCCACTATTACATGCATTGTCACGAATAAGTTGAGTATTAATACCTTCATTGGATTTGTTGTCCCCAGATCATTACTCAAGCCTATTATTAGTTCGACCATACTTGGCCACATCGACAAATAAATGAAACCCACCCATCCAAGTCGCTCTTAGATTAGAAACTAACTAATTGATATCATTGACATTTTTGAAACGTACAAAGCCAAACCGGTGCCCCGATTTGGATATCTTTGCTACAATATATACATTGATCACCATACCCCCTTGGTTACAGGTATCCCAAAGATCTTGGACCGTTGCTTTCCATGGGATATTCATGACAAAGATTGATGAATACAACTTATCAACCACACGAAAATTAGGGTTGGGTTTGCTGGGAATATGTTGGTCCCTTTTACTTGATTATCAATAACAAAATAGCTAATGTAACCAAGATATATGACTTTTAACTCATATATATATATATATATATGATTAACAATGAAGCAACGTAAAGATAAGAGACAATATTTTTCAACGTTTAATTCTTTATTAGAAGTTAATCAAAAATAATCGTACCCAAGTGTTTGCGGAATAACACTTGGGATTGAAAATGACAAGTGTGGTATTGACTCCTCTCTAAACTCAAAAAAATGTTTGAGTGAAAACTGAGGACCCACTGAGCTATCTCAGGGGTTATGTTGTTCTTTAGAGGAGTAAAAGTGGTTTGTGAATGATTTGCATTAATTGCACAAACTTGTTCACTTTTACTCCTCACTTATGCTACCTATTTATACACAAATATGAACAACTCTATTATACAATGGACCTAAGCATTCTTTAATAAAATCTTGATAGATTTTATTCTCTGGCAAGGGAAACTTCTTTGGGTTAAGTCCAAAAGGTGCTTTCTGATGACAGACTGGTTTTAACAATTTGGGGAAAGTTTGACCTTAAAGTGATAAAGCACTTTAGTGAACCAGATCAAACTTTCTCGCCCAGTCCCACCAAAACTTCAGTCTTCAGGTCATCAGTCTTCAGTACCATGATAGTTGTTAAGGAGTCTTGGGGTTCAGTGAGTTATTGTCATCCTCACTGAACCCATCACCTTCTTCTTGGCTTAGATCACACTCACTGAGTTCCGCCTCACTGAATGGAGAACCTTTTTTCTTAGGCTCGGTCTAAGCATTCTAAAGATAACTAACTGAGTTACTGTTCACTCAGTGACTTGTTTACACTTAGCTTATTTTACGTTTAAATCCTTGTCAGAAGAAGATTGGGGAATTCAGTGACCCAACAGAATACCTTGGTTTCGCTGCTCATGATTACGATTTTTAATATGTTGAGCATTCCTCTTGAATATTGTTTGTCCATTGTCCATGCCAGAGAAGTGGACTTTTGGGATTGAGCTTCCACTGATTCTTACAATTTTGTAAAGGTAGATTTGAGAGACTCCATCGTTGAGCTTAGACCCTGAACATTAGATCCCTTTAGCAAGTCAAGTAACTCAGTGAGGGTCACTGAGTTTACCTGATATGTCTCAGATGCCTGAAGAAGCTTACTGGTTAGCTCAGGATCATCTTTGACTGATTCTTGAATAGACTGAACCCCTGTATTCAGCTTGTTGAGGGATTCCAAAAACTGGTTGAGTTGAGAGACCATTTGTGTCAGAGAGTAGGTGACTGTGGAATTATGTTCCCTGACATCATCATTAAAGTCTTCAACAGCATCCTTGAGGAGGTGGTAATGGACTGCTTGCTCAGTGTGCATGTTGAACACTTCGTCATTGATCTCCATGTACAAAATGTTAGTAATCATCTTGATGAATTTGGTGAAAACTTCTCAGTGAGAGGAGCTTGATCATCTTCTGAGGACTCTAATGTGGAGTTAGTTTCAGCGGCCTCAGTGTTAGAGGGTTGAGGAGACTGAGGAATTGGTTCAGGAACTGTCTCCTCAACCATCATATCATCTCCAGCTTCAAAAATCTCCTCATCACTGTGAAATTTATCATCAGAGAACAGGGCGGCCTGAGCATCAGCCAGTGAGGTAATCTGCAACAGGAGGTTATCCGGCTCCTCTTCATAAGAAGACTTGCCTTCGTTTTGGCCAGGTTCTGACCCCTCAAATCCGGTAGATTAGGTTTTATCTACCTGGTCCTCAAGGTCAGTTCCCAAGTTATGCACACCTCCGGGGTAGTTACGGGTTCCATATCAGTGGGTGGCTTTTGTCCCTCTGAATCTTTGTCCCCCGTGACCCCTTCAGACACTGATGGGTGTTTCAAAGTGCCATCATGAGGGGCCGTGAAAGTTGTGTCCCTATCAGCCGGTTGCATGTTTCCCTCTAAGTTTTTGGGATGAGTTTTTGTGCCCTCAGACAAAAGCTTTGATTTGCGAATGTCCTCATCAGGCACCTGAGTGGTTTTGCCCCCTTTCCAACAGGCTTGTACTGGCCTATCAAAAGTTCAGGGGCGAGAACTCCCTGTTGCTTGGGTTGTGATTTACCTGAGACTTTGGCAGGATGTGATTGTTTGTGGGTCCCCTTCTCAGTGGAGTAGTGCTGCCCCACCGAGGGTATAGGACCCCTTTCTCCCTGAGACCCTGGCTGTGATTGCCCAGAGCCTTTAGTAGGATGTGGAGGTTTGGTTAGTTCCAACTCCACTGACTTGTTTATGTCAGCAGAGCCTTTGGGAACAGACTCGCCCAAGGACACTGAGTGTGATGTCTTAGTGCCCTCCGTTGGCCTTTGTTTTGGGGCCAAAGATTGGCTAATGATCCTGAGGGTGTCAGCAGTCAGGGTCTGTTGTTTTTGTTGCCCCCTTTTGTCAGGCTTAGGGGCAGAGGTCTCAGTGGCGAGTGACTTGGGTTGAGCCACCTTCCTGGACCCCTGTCCCTTCTTCCTCTTCACATTCTTGGTAGGAGAGGGAACTGGTGATATGATGTTGTCACCCTGGATAGCAGTCAGCATATATGTGGTCAGGGCGACATGTGTTACGAGAGTAGTTTGCCTTATGTAAGACATCAGGTTCAAAGTCGACACTGTCAGGCTTGATATACTCAGACCCTAATAAGTCATTCAGGGCACAAGAAATGAATCTAGGGTAAGACATGTGTTTTTGCCTAGACTTCCCACCCAATTTGGCTATGAGGTCCCTGAAGATAATTTCTCCAAGGTCAATCTTTTTACCCTCAATGAGACAGTACACTATCATTTATTGAGTAGTGTTTAGTTGCTCAGTTGAGGATTTATTGCCCCCAAGGACCTGAATTACAAATGTCATCAGGATCCTCCAAGGGGCAGGGAACCATATTTTGATTATGGGGGCTTTGGATAGTAGGGCCACTAGAGTAACATCAGGATGATGTTTATCATAGGGCCCAATTTCCAAGAGGAGTTGTCTAACTTCCTCTTCAGTAGGTTGGGCTACAAAGGTCTCAGTGTAGTCAAGGCCATTGGCTTTGACAAAGGTTTTGTAGTCAAGAGTTAGGAACTGAGTTCCATTCTTCATTGAGAACCTGATTTTGGCCTCCTTTGGTGCATCAAGGTTTTCAACCACCGTTGTGTACTGAAATTCCCTCAAGTAGTCATGATAGATGACTGAGGGGGTCTTTGTGAATGTGGTGGAGAGAAAACAGTTTTGTAGGAACTTCACCACATCCCTGTATTCAGGGAACCCTTCAGGGTAGGCAAAGTTCCCCACCACATTATTTTTGGCGAGGTCTACGCTTTCCATTTGGAAATCCACATTGGGTGTGTATTTGATGACCTTTGAAGAAGCCATTGTGTTTGAAAAAGGTTTGGATTTGAGAAAAATTAGTATCAAAGAAGAAAACACACGCAGTTTAATCAAACAGATTTTGGAAAACAATTTTGCAAGAGTTTTGATAAGGTTTTAAAGCGTGTGTGTTTTTCCTTTATGGGGGGTATTTATAGGGAATGGATTAGGGTAGTGATGTTGCGGATATCAAAGGGTTTTTGTTATTAACTAAAACGGTATAATAATATGTGTTTGATATCCGCATTAATTATCACGATTCCCATTACCCTATTTTCTCTCACATGATGGGGTGAACAGTTGTGTGGCTCTGCAAATAATGCACTTTTGTAGAGTGGTATCATCACAACATTTTGTTGTGAGAGAGCAATTAATGCTCAGTGGTGTTTGGTGAGAGAGATGTGGGGGCCCAAGATGTGAATGCCAGTTGTGTAAGCTACATATATTCCTATATTTAATAGGAATCAGTTACCTACCTGGGACATTTACTAACTAAGTACTTATAGAATTTAGTTAGGGTATTCAATGCCTTTGACATCTTGAGCCCCCTGAATGATTTTTCATTCAGACATGGCATTTGTTCAGGATGGGTGTGATCAGGGACCTAGAGAATTTACATCAGGTTGGAACATTGTTTGATCAGTTGCCTGATTCTATGTCTAACATGCCCAATTCAGCTTTCAATCTCGTGAAAGTGGGTTCATCCAAGGATTTTTGAAGATATCAGCTAGCTGGTACTCAGTGAGGATGAAATGTAATTCAATTTCTCCATTCATGATGTGGTCCCTGATGAAATGGTATCTGCTGTCAATATGTTTGGTTCTTTGATGAAGTACTGGATTATTTGAGATGGCTATGGCACTTGTATTATCACAAAAGATAGGTACCATTTTATACTGAATGCCATAGTCACTCAGTTGACTCTTCATCCATAGTACATTCGCACAACATACACTTGAACCAGGATAACATCACTTTTTGTCCATTGGATATCAGGCCTAGATGCAAGTAAGTACATTAGGAAGCCTATCATTCCCCTGTATTGGGTTTGGTTCATTGATTTTCCAA
Organism: Artemisia argyi; assembly: GCA_030686995.1. Taxonomy (NCBI): domain Eukaryota; kingdom Viridiplantae; phylum Streptophyta; class Magnoliopsida; order Asterales; family Asteraceae; genus Artemisia; species Artemisia argyi. The sequence goes on along the minus strand of CM060696.1, from coordinate 4,919,735 downwards.
TGAGGTCAGGGCCAAGATTGTTTGGAGGAACCATAGGAGTCTTCACTGAAGAGCAGTCAGTGAGCTCATACTTCTTCAGTAGGTTCCTCAGGTATTTTCCTTGGCTAATGGATATTCTTTTTTCAGTTTGTTTGATTTGGAGTCCAAGAAAGTATGTGAGTTCACCCATCATGCTCATTTCAAACTTTGTGGTCATCAGTTTTTCAAACTGTTTGCAAAGTTTGTAACTTGTTGAGCCAAAGATGATGTCATCAACATACACTTGAACCAGGATAACATCACTTTTTGTCCTGTAGATGAACAATGTGTTGTCAATCTTTCCTCTAACAAACTTGTTTTGGTTCAGGAAGGCTGAAAGAGTTTCATACCATGCCCTGGGAGCTTGTTTCAGTCCATAAAGGGCTTTGTTAAGCTTGTAGACATGGTTGGGGTATTCACTACTTTCAAAGCCAGGAGGCTGTTGCACATAAACATCTTCTTTGATGTTACCATTTAGGAATGCACTTTTAACATCCATTTGGTAAACCTTAAAGTTCATGTAGGTTGCATAGGCAAGGAAGGTCCTGATGGCTTCCATTCTAGCAACAGGTGCAAAGGTTTCCTCATAGTCTATACCTTCCTGTTGATTATATCCTTTGGCAACAAGTCTTGCTTTGTTTTTGATGACTGTGCCATTTCCATTAGTCTTGTTTTTAAAGACCCATTTCATACCAATGATTAAAACACCATGGGGGCATTCAACAAGGGTCATGACATCATTTCTGTCAAATTGTTCCAATTCATATCCCATGGCCTGAACCTAAATTTCATAAGTCAGGTCTTCTTTGACATTTTTAGGCTCAATCTCAGAGAGATAGTCAGCATAAAGACATATATTTGCTGAGGCTGCTTTGAGTTTTGCAGCCATGCTTCTTGTGAGCATGCCTTCAGTGGGTTCACCAATGATGTTCACAAGCTCAATAATTTTGGATCTTGTCCAGCTATCCTGAGGTTTGGGATAGGAATTTGAGCTTGAAGGAGCCTGATTAGGTTCAGGCTCAGGAACATGAGGTGACTCATCAATAAGTGCTTCAGTGACATTTGTGGGAACAACTTGCTCTGAGGGTTCCTGAACAATTTGTTCAGTGGGTGCTGTCTCATTTGGAGACCTGCTGAGTTTCAATGAACTCACTGATGGTTGGTTGGGGTAGGTTGTGAGGGATGATATAGTAGGAGACATCAGCATCAGCTTGGAATTGGGTTGAGGGGTTGTTCTCAGGATGATACTCATCAGGGGGATACCTTGATGAGTCATCAATACCAATATCTTCAACTGAGGAATTTGAGAACCTGATGGATTCAGTGCTCTCATCAACAGTAATGTGATGAATTTCCTCAGTTTGTTGTCTCCCTGTGTTGAACACCCTGAAGGCTTTAGAAACCAGAGAATATCCCAGGAAGTATCCATCACCAACTTTGGCATCAAATTTACCCAAGAGATCCTTGTGGTTATGAATAAACACAGGACACCCAAATACATGAAAGTAGCTAATGTTAGGGATCCTTCCTTTGAATATCTCATAAGGAGTCTTATTGTGCCTTTTCACAATGATTGACCTATTTTGAGTGTAGCAAGCTGTTTTGACTGCTTCACTTCAGAAATGTTTTGAGAGGACTGAGCCACTTAACATTATCCTTGCTGGCTCAATGAGTGTTCTATTTCTCCTTTCAGTTACTCCATTTTGCTCAGGAGTATAGGGAGAAGTGAAATTTTGAGAAATTCCTTTCTCATCAAAAAAACACTCTAGGTCTTGGTTTTTGAATTCAGTGCCATTGTCAGTTCTAATTTGTTTAACTTTGACATCATTTTGGTTTTCAATGTTTCTGACAAATGACATGATAGTTTCAGCTGCCTGACTCTTTTTGGTCAGCAAGTAAACCCAAGTGTATCTTGGGTACTCATCCACTATGACCAGAGTATACTTCTCATGGTGAATGGACATTGGACTGACAGGTCCAAAAAGGTCCATGTGAAAAAGATGTAGGCAGATTTTGATTGAAAAGGTTTGTTTGGTTTTGAATGATGCCTTGTGGTGTTTTCCTTTTTCACAAGTATAATAAGGCTTGTCTTTGGTGTACACCAGGGATGGAAGGCCCAAAACTTTTTTCTATTTGGCCAGGTTTCTTATGCTCTTGAAGTTGAGATGAGAGAGTCTCCTATGCCATAGCCAGTTAATTGTCTCACTTGCCTTTGAGAATAGAGAAGTCCCATTTTGAGTCAGGGATGACATGTCTAGAACATAGACATCATCCCTCCTGGGGGCAATCAAAACTACTTCCTTATTGGCATTAAAGATGGTCCCTCTCTTGTCAGCAAACTGAACTATGTATTTGGCATCACATAGTTGGGAAACACTTATCATGTTGTACTTGAGACCATTGACATAAGCTATTCTTGTAAAAACTATACCATTGCAGTTTACTGAACCATAAACTTCAGTGGGAGCTGATGAGTTATCACCAAATACTACTTTGGGTCATGGTTCTTCCACATATTTGTGCAGATAACTTTTCACACCAGTCATACTCCTAGAGCATCCACTATCGAGGTGCCAGGTAGGATCCCTAATGTGTTTCTACACAAACAGTAAACTAGGTTAGTTTTTCTTGTTGACACACTTTCTAGTGGGCTTAGTCCTCAGGTACTTTTTGAATATAGCTAATGAATCATGGTCTGAGGTTGTGTGTACTGAGCTTCCACATGTTTTAAATTTTTTGGAGGTTGAAGCTTCAGTTGACTGAGAAGTGTTGGTGGGAGTTTTCCTTCTAGAATGAATGATCTTGTCATGTCCCTTGGTTTCATGGGAGGGATCTCCACAGATGTCACAGAAGTTATTCATCATACAATCATCAGGAAGATGATCATTGAAACCACAGTGAGGACATGGCAATAAAGGCTTAGCCTTCAGTCTTTGTTTGGAAGGTGTGGCATACTGATAGCCTTGGTTTTTGTATAGACCTTGTACTTTTAAAAAAGCAGTGTGAGAGATGTGATCACAAGTTCTGGGGTCCTCTTGTTTGCATATCATGCAGAACAGGACTCTGTAGCATTTATCAGTGTTTTGATTAGGATAATTGCACAGGTCACATCTCCCTGAAGGTCTAGGTGTGGTTTTAGGTTTAGAAGAGCTTGAGGATACTGAAGGGTTTTTAAGTTTTTAGTCAGAAGGTTTTTCAGTGGACTCAATTTTCTCACTCAGCATCCTGACAAGTTCAGCAAGCTGATCAAATTTTGAATCAGTGCTTTCATGTTTCACTTCAGTAGGCACTGAAAGTGTGTGGTGTTCAGTGTGTGCAGGAGTAGGTCTCTTCAGTATAGTCTTTCCTAACCCTGATTTCTCTTTCGGAGAATGGGGTTGATAGACTGATGGTGTAAGGTCAGAATTGGGTTCTGCTCCCTGAAGATGTTTCAGTGGAGGGAGTGGTGAATCAGACTTAGACTCAGTGATGGACTTAGTAGGACTAAGTTAATCAGTGACTCCTAGTAGCTCCTTGATAGCCAGACTTTCAGGCTCCAGGATTCTTCCAGTGTTAAAATTTGGCAGCTTACCGTCAGGATTGTTTCTTTCAATCCAATCACTGGGTTTAGGAGCAAGTTCTTTGCTATAGGGTATGTTGGCTGACAAAAAGGTTGTTGAATGGCTACTCTCCCCATATTCTTTAGTGAGTTGATCTTCACCCATGGCCACCTTTTTGGTTCTTGGTGTGAGACTCAGTGTTTCATAAAGTTTGGCGTTTTTCTGAGTCCATTTCCAAATAACAGCCTTTTCTTTCTTAAGTTCTTCCTGAACAGCTTGATTTTGTTTTACAAGTTTAGAATTTTGAATTTGAAGTATAACACTTTCAAGCTTAGCTTGTTTCAAAGTAAGTAGTTCATCTCACATTGATGTAATTCAAAACTCAATTTGTTAAATTTTGAAAACAAATTAAGTCTTTGCTCTTCAACATACTTAAGATCAACATTAATATAATCTAAGTAAGATTTCCAATCAACATCATCATCCATAGAAAGTAAAATGTTTACCTTTCTCATTGTGATGTTAACCCATTCTCCATCTCTTGCATAACTCTTTCCCACAGTAAGTTTCTTGTCATCTGATAGGGCCATCAGGGCATTGATATGAACTTCTTCATTATCATCAGAGGACACTTCAACTTCATCCCAGTCAAATGTTTCAGCAACAAGCCCTTTGTTCTTGGCCTGTGGAGGCTTTAGAGCCTGAGGTATCTAAATGACTAATGAGGATGATTCTAGGAGGGCAAGTTTGGCTTTAGCCTCCCTATATTTGGCTTCAAAGTTAATTTGAGGTGTTTTTTCAAATCTTTGACTAGATTGAAGCAACTTAGGTTGAAATTTGTTGGGTCCTAAAAAGGAGTTATTTCCTGAAAACTTGAAAGATGGTTCTGAGGTTGTTTTTGAAAAACAATCTTTTGCAAAATGGCCTTTTTTGCCATATTTAAAACACTCAGTGTTTTCATTTGCTTTAGAAGGAAATTTATTTTTCTTAAAAAACCTTTTAGAGTTTGCAAGGAGTGCCCTTTCATGAAATTCAATTTGAAGATCATTTAGGTACTCCTCATTGGTTCTTTGGTCAACCTCATCATCAGAATCATCTTGGAAATCCTGCACAACACCATTAGAATAGAAAGCAGTTGATATGGGTGAAATTGTCAAGGCCTTTTTGGTCTCCTGAGCTTTACCAGGTTATCTCCCGGTGATAAGATTGTCTTCATAGACAAACTTCTCATAAATAGCAGGGAGCTCAAGGTTCTGAATATGGTTAGCATTTCTTAAACCCTGAGAGAAGTTTAACCACTTCTTAGGGAGACTGTTGACAAAGCCAACATTGTTTTCATGCTTTGACAGAATAACACCATCATTGGTCAGCTCATTAGGAGGGTCTTATACCGAGTATAAGTCTCAGAGAGACTTTCAGAATCCTTGGCCGTGAATGTATTGAATTCAAGCTTCAGCTCCATGATTCTATTCTCTTTGGTATCAGAAGGCCCTTCATAGCTATGAACCAGGTCAGTCCATGTCTGCTTGGCAGTGGGACAGTTAATCACTGATTCCATTATATCGTCTGGAAGACATGATATAATGATGCTTTTCAGGCGCTGGTCCTGATTGACCACCATCCTTTCATCTGGGGTCCATTAAGCTTCAGGTTTGACTAAACCTTGGGCAGTTGTTGGGACAAATGGACCATCATTAATCAATTTGATGTAATAAGGTTCCATCCAAGTTAAGTAGCAACGCATTCGCTTTTTCCACTTGCTGAATTTTCCAACTTCAAGTCGAGGGGAAGTTGCTGAATAACTTCTACCCTTTTTGTCGACAAGTTGGGGAACATCTGAGTCAGCCATGGTGGGATCAAGGTTTTAAAAACTTTTTGAGCACTCTTTTAGTTTTGAAAACAGATTATGAAAAGTTTTACAAACCAGAGGCTCTGATACCACTTGTTGGTCCCTTTTACTTGGTTATAAATAACTAAATAACTAATGTAACCAAGATATATGACTTTTAACTCAGATGCATATATGATTAACAATAAAGCCACGTAAAGATAAGAGACAATATTTTTCAACGTTTAATTCTTTATTAGAAGTTAATAAAAAAGAATCGTACCCAAGTGTTTGCGGAATAACACTTGGGATTTAAAATGAAAAGTGTGGTATTGACTCCTCTCTAAACTCAAAACAATGTTTGAGTGACAACTGAGGACCCACTGAGCTATCTCAGGGGCTATGTTGTTCTTTTGGAGGAGTAAAAGTGGTTTGTGAATGCTTTGCATTAATTGCACAAACTTGCCCACTTTTACTCCTCACTTATGCTACCTATTTATACACAAATATGAACAACTTTATTATACAATGGACTTAAGCGTTCCTTAATAAAATCTTGATAGATTTTATTCTCTGGCAAGGGAAACTTCTTTGGGTTAAGTCCAAAAGGTGCTTTCTGATGACAGACTGGTTTTAACCATTTGGGGAAAGTTTAACCTTAAAGTGATAAAGCACTTTAGTGAACCAGATCAAACTTTCACGCCCAGTCCCGCCAAAACTTCAGTCTTCAAGTCATTAGTCTTCAGTACCATGATAGTTGTTGAGGAATCTTGGGGTTCAGTCAGTTATTGTCATCCTCACTGAACCTATCAGCTTCTTCTTGGCTTAGATCACACTCACTGAGTTCCGCCTCACTGAATGGAGAACCTTTCTTCTTAGGCTCTGTCTAAGCATCCTGAAGATAACTCATTGAGTTACTGTTCACTCAGTGACTTGTTTAAACTTAGGTTATTTTACGTTCAAATCCTTGTCAGAAGAAGATTGGGGAATTCCGTGACCCAACAGAATACCTTGGTTTCGCTGCTCATGATTACGATTGTTAATGTGTTGAGCATTCCTCTTGATTATTGTTTGTTCGAAATCCAATGCCATTTGCCATCTTTTTTTGCCGGCTAAGTATTAGTATTTTTGCCATATTTCTTTCGATCTTTGAGATGATTTGAAGACATGGATGTTTAGAGAACGTAAAATGGAACAAGAAGGGTTTTTTGTTTTGGTTATTAGACGGCTAGACTGGAAATCGCCTTCAGTAGAGAGAGAAAGAGACTCTCATTTTTTTTTTATTAAATGACAATATCTAACGGTCATATAATCCAACACGAGTGATATAAACAAGCTATGTTAATTAAGAAGACACAATTATTTTGAAATAATAATTCTGGAAAATTATAACGGGTTAAAAATGTTACTACCTCCGTTCCTAAATAAATGTCCAGTTTGACTTTTTAGAGTCAAACTGGTTTAACTTTGACCTTAACTATTTTTGTGGTTGTTATATAATATTTAATACAAAATATATTAATGTATTGGGTTTTAAGTGTATTTTTCAATGGTATAATTTTTTTTATCATGTATTATATAACAAAAAAAAAATTTAAGGTTAAAGTTGTATCAATTTGACTCTGAAAAGTCAAACTGAACATTTATTTAGGGACGGAGGGAGTACTTTTTTAATTAGTTATATGTATTAAAAATATTAACTAGTTAAAACTAAAAAAGATGAAATAATATTATTATACAACCCCAATACACTAAACTATTTAAATAAAAATTAATAAATAAACCGAAGAAAAAAGAAAGTAAAGTTGAAGTCAAATAATGTAAAAAATTAATGTCATCTTAATATCACCTCAGATTAAAAACCTTTATTTTAATTTTAACTGAAACAAAAATTCGGAAATCTAAAAATTAATTTACTTTTTACCATTCATTAAAATGATAAATAACAACTACCATTAAAAAAAGAAATTTAATATCAAATCAGAGACATCAAATCAAAGTCAGGGTTGTTGATTAGTAATGTTGGGTGTCTCAGAAAAAATTCCCATTTCCCATGGCCCCTGTGATGGAACTCTGTTTGAAAATCAGTCCTTTTCCGTCAATTGTACTTTTCGGTCCCTGTAATTGAAACAAATTCAGTTGTACTTTTCAGACGGGTCGTATTGGAGTTTGGAGACCCCTTCTCTCATCAAATTTTCCACCCAATCAGCATCAGTCAACTCGTTATTTATCAAATCCCCAAAAACTTCACCAAATTACAGGCAATCGTTCACCAAATCTTACCAAACTATCTTTTTTAATTTAAAAAACAATAATATATAATGATATTAATTAAATAAAAGTTCATTTCAATTAATAAAAATGACATAGGATAATACTGGAAAAACTGCGCAAATTAAAAAAATTACAAATAACATCGTAACATTCCCAACCATATTTTTTGTCTGTCTCACGTTTCCACGCGCTTAAACGATCTCCAAACGAGGACCGGTGAGATGATCATGCTCTTTCACAAACGTTTAGATGTCACGATCCTTTTGTACTTCGGCTAGAGCTTCTCATTGCGCCCGTGAAATTGTTTTTTGTTCAATGTCCCGTTCCAAACTTGATTCTTTCATCGCTTGAAACAATTGTTTGCTTTCCTCTTTTTCTGTATCTTTCAAATTCTTGAAATCTTCAAGCACGTCAAGGTACAATCATTTTCCTTTTCTTAACGAAGCTTTCTCTTTTCCTTTTCTTTTAAGGTGGGTTGGAGTCGAGTCTTCGTTTGACTCGGGAACATAGGGTGAGTTGGATCCCGACCGATATTGTCCCGATTTGGATGTTTTTGACCTTTTAGGACCTTGATCCTTATCGTCTAATTCGTCAATGGTCGAGACATTTTGAAATTTCGGATGGTCTTTAACAACACGCCAAACCTCTAGGTGCATTAATTCGTTTTTATTATTGTATTCATGTTTGTATTGCTTCAATGCTTGGGTGATTATATCCACATTGGCGAACCCTTTTTTATAAAAATGAAAAACAAAGTAAATATTAAAAAAATAATAATAAAAAACCTTAAAAAGTAAAGTTACCATTTGGTGTTAGATACCGTTCAAGCGTATAAGTTCGGTGTACAAATCTTTCCACTTGCCCCCATTTGATGGTGGTTTTGAATCTCACGACCGGTAAGCTTTACATAGTGCTCATGAACTTTCTTCCAAAATGCCCCTTTTTTCGTTTCTATGTTTTCTATCCTCAAATATACGAAACCACGCCATCACCAAGTTGGTTTCATCTTCGGCTGACCACGGCATTGCCGGTGCTCGATTTTTAAATATTTTCTTTTTCGTGGGGTGTGGGACTTCTCCCACAGGTTGTTCATCCTCGTCTTCATCTTATATCTCTTCCTTATAAGCTTGAACATCCTCTTCATCATCCTGCTCTACTTGAGTTTCGTGAACCACATTTACTTCCGTGGTGCAAACAGATCAAACTGAGAAAGTCGGTGTTATAGTATAGGTGTGAATTGTTGATAGGATTGTGGGGTACTCGGTTGACTAGGTATAATTTATGGAAAAAAATTTGGGGTGTTGCATTGTGAGGAGAATTGTGGGTAGTACCCTTGTTGCGAAAACGGATTCGTTGGGAGTTCAATCGTTGGACGATGGCTCGATCCGGTTCCTTAATTTTGAAGCATTTTTTTTTGTTAAGCTTCCCTCCTTTTGAACTTTCTTCCTTGGATCCATGAAGCTTGTATGAATTTTTAAGTTGAAGAATTTTGAGAGTTAAGAGAGTTTTTAGAAAAATTTTGGTTTATTTTAGGGTTATGGGGTGGATGTTTAAATAGGAGAAGGTTTGGTGTGGATTAAATGTTTAATTATTAAAACTAACAGCTTTATAGTCGTTTCAATTTTGATAAAGCGATTCCAAGGAATCGATTTGATTCCTTATCAACGAATTCAGTGGGGGCGGCGGCAATGTTCATTGAGGGAATCGATTGCATTTAACCTGTCACCTCTAATAAAATATTTAACTTTTCAAAAACAAAAACTTAAGACCACATATAGTTACGTAGGTTGTGGCATGGGGGTTATGTGCCACATGACATTCCAGCCAGTAATGATCTTTGTGACTCAAAGCGTGTAGTCATGAAGTACTTAATCATCTTGGAAATGGAGCTAGTCGTTACAAACAACTCTCCATCTTGAAAATAGAGTTGGTCAACAATCAACGTCAGTTGTGAGGAGAAACAGCATTCACAGTATAGAGAAAAAGATATAGAAATCTAGTGATTTTGGTATCCCAAGACAAAATTCTTGAGTTCAAATTCTATATAGAACAAAAATGTTCATCAAAAGTGAATATATAAGGGTTTTCCTGGAAATACTCAGGTTTCCTCTGAAACTGGAGGTGGTTACATGAACAGGCATGCCACTGAGCGTAAACTGACTCATAAAAAATAGAGTAGTGCTACATCCACAAAGGATTTACAAAAAGAAATCCACAAAAGAGATGTGTCATGTGTAGATTATTGTGTTTGAATATGTTTTCCCTCTGTTTTCTTTGCTTCACCAATCAACACATGACACAACTCTTTTATGGGATAAGGGATGCAGAAGCTACTGTACTGTGAATGCTCTAAGACATTAGATTACTACATTTTATATTTTTAAAAAAGAGTAAATCTCGTTTTTAGTCCTTGATACTTGTCATCTTTAATAATTTTAGTCCAAAAAGAAATTTTTTAACATATCAACACCCATGGGTTGCATTTTGACGCTTTTGGTCCATTTGATTGACTCGAGTAGATTTTTCATTTAACTAAAAAGTAATAAGCTCAAAGAGTGGACAAACCAGTATTAATACATATAACAAAGAACCATGGCGATATCCATCACCAACACTAACACCAAATCCAAAATTAACCCACTTATAATTCACCAAACTTATTTTCCTTCAAAACCCTCTTCAAAAATTACCATCCCATCATTTCCCACCATTCAATTGGTTTTTATATCGTGATTCGGATTTTATATCAATCTCGTTACAATATTTTCTAACAATTGAGTAATTTATCATTCTCGTTTTTTCAGTTCTGTTCCGTTGAGGGGATCTTTACAATGGGAAATCGTTCATATAAAACTGATTCACAAGGATGGACATGGAAATTCCGCAACAACACAAACCCTAAACCTATCGGGAACCCATTTCAGAAAGAATTAGACAAAGTTGCAACCTCATTCTTCGTTACTAATGTGCCTGATTCTCTTAATGCGAAAGGGTGGTGGAATGCTTGCACATCTTATGGTCATCTGGTAGATGCTTTTATTGCTAATAAGCTATCTAAAGGAGGTAAACGTTTTGGTTTTATTAGATTCCTCGGTGTTACTGATGCAAACGTTTTTGTTCGTTCACTTTCAAATATTTGGATTGGTAGTTTTCACCTTTATGTATCTGTTGCTCGGTTTCAAAGATCCAATTTCGGACCACAATCCATGAATTCTGATTTTTAAAAACAATACCTTAACTCAAAATCCATCCCTAACTCCACTTCTTTCAATCACATGGAGCCTCATCCTACTATACCATCATTTGATTCGGTCATCTATAACAAACCCAAATCAAACACTGATAAGCCAAACACTGATTCTATTCGCACAGTTGTTTTAAATGAACAAGACCTAATTCGTGTGGACAATGCTTCAACAGTCATTTTATTGAAAGTAAAGGGTATTGACTCTATGAGAAACATGTATGTGATTTGTAGAAACGAAGGATTCACGGATTTGAAAATTCATCATGTAGGTGGACTGTGGATTTCGATCCAATTCTCTACACCGATTTCTTGTTCTAAATCCCAGGAAAACGAGAGTTTGAAAACCTTTTACACGACATCAAAAATGGCATCACCATATTTTAAAGTTGACGAGCGTATGATTTGGATTGAAATATGTGGATTGCCTCTTTGTGCTTGGGGATCTAATGCATTTAAAAGAGTGGCAAGTATGGTTGGAAAGTTCATGTTTTTTGAAAATGATGAAGTGTCCGCAGCCTTGAGCTTGGGTAGAGTCTGTATTGCTACCAGATTCATTAATCTTATCTCAAAAATGATTAATGTCGAAGTTAATGGGGAATTCTTTGATGTCCATGTTCATGAAATAGGTTCCTGGAGTATTACTATCATTGATGATTCTATTGATTCATCATCAAATTCTTATACGAATGATCTTGATAAGGTGGCGGACTCTTTTGATAATAACTCAATCGATGATTTGGACAATCTTCAAGCCAACCTTAACGAAAACCTTAAAGAGAAGGAAATGGAATTTAACGAAAACCTTAAAGAGCAGGAAAAGGAATTTAAAGATGAGGTGGAATTTAATGAAAACGATAAAATCATGCACCTGATGAACTACCACAAAAAAATGTTGAAGACAACTAGAACAACCCGATTAATTCTTCAAACAACAGTACTTCCTCTGACTTAAGTCGTCCACCTGGTTTCGATAATATGAATAGAAGCACGTCTCACAATAGTAAGTGCTCAACTTCATTTGCTAGATATCGAAAAAAGGACATTAAAGGAGTATCACTTGTTCACAAATTAAATAGAACCATTGATGTTAGTAATTCGTTAGGTTACGACATTAGAGGATGTAAAAAAAACTCTAAATAGATTGATCAATGGAATAGGAATGCATATTATGAATAAATGATTATTCTATCCATTAATAGTTGTGGAACGAAGAAAAGGCGTAAACGTATTTGGATCAGGGATTTGTGTTTCAAACACAATGTTCACTTCCTTAGTGTTCAAGAATCTAAAATGACTTATCTAGAAGTATTTAGGCTCAAATCTATGTGGGATAATTTCAGTTTCGATTACACTTGTAGTATGGCTCGTGGTAGATCGGGGGGTTTACACTCTGTTCCTGAGTATAAAATGGAAAGAAGAGAAATGAAGGGGATAAAAAAGAGAGAAAATAAGAGGAGAATGAAAAGTTTTGATTTTTAGTTGTGTGTTCCCAAGTTGGAAAGAAGAGAGAAGAGATGGTATCAAATTAAGCCTACAATTCCACTCCTCTCCAAATCATCCCAATTTGGGAAGAAGATTAGGAGGGGGAATTTGGCATAATTTACTTTCCTCTTCTCTTCTCTTCTCTCCAAAAAAATCTCAGGAACATGATTATTTTTTAATTTTCTCTCCACTTCTCTTCTTTTCTTTCCAAAAAGAAACTCGAGAACAGAGTGTTAATATCTATATGGGATCCGAATAAATTTATTAAGGAGGATATTTGGTGTGATGATTCCTTTATTATAGTGAAAGGGAAATGGAAAAACTCTGTGGGGGAGTGTTATATGGTAAACATTTACGGTCCTCAAGATTCGGCGGCTAAATTATCTCTTTGGAATAGACTGGAAGACTTAATGATTCACTATAACGGCTCATTCATTTTATTCGGTGATATGAATGTTTTCCGGAATGATCAAGAGAGATTTGGTTCTATCTTTTCTCATATTGAAGCTGATCAATTTAACTCATTTATTGATTCTACAGGTTTGGTTGATCTCCCCACTGGAGGTCGTATATACACATGGATGAATAAAGTAGGCATTAAACTTAGCAAACTTGATCGTTTTCTTATTTCTGATAACGTGTTGGAAGCTCTTCCTGACATCCGTATAACTACTCTTGATCGGTTGTGGTCTGACCATAGTCATATTCTTCTTCATGCGACTAAGGCAGATTTTGCCCCAATTCCGTTTAAACTCTACAAGTCATGGCTCTCCCAGGATGGTTTTGATGATCTTATTAAAAAGGAATGGAATCATTTGGAAGGTAACATCAATGGTAATATTCTTCAGTGTCATGAGAAATCCATTCTATTAAAACGAAGATAAAACAATGGAATGTCAATGTTAAAGTTATGGATCGAAATCGTAAGAAGGAAGCTTTATCTGGTATAAATTGCATCGAAAAGAAAATTGATGATGGTACCGCCACTACTGGTTATAAGGATATGCGTTTTAGGCTCTTGCAAGAAATCGAAAAGATCGACAAATTTGAATCCCTCGATCTTATACAAAAAGCTCATGTTAAATGGGATGTCGAAGGAGACGAGAACACCAAATTTTTTCACGGTTTGATAAACCAAAAAAGAAGATCACAAATGATTAACGGAATTATGATTGGAGGTGCTTGGATTATGAACCCAGTTCAGATTAAGGATGCATTTCTTAACTTCTTCAAAGTCAAATTTCAGGAGGATGATTCGCAAGTGGTCTTCCCTCCTTTATCTCATTCGAATGGTCTTAGATCCAATGATCGTGATGCCTTAGAGTCTCATATCTCTCTTGATGAGATCAAGACTGCCGTTTGGGATTGTTGTAGTAGCAAAGCTCCCGGTCCAGATAGTTTTTCTTTTTCGTTTGTGAAGAAATACTGGGATATTATTAAGAAGGATATTTATGATTTTGTTAGCTCGTTTTTTGTCTCTGGCTCAATGTCGCGGGGAGCTATTTCTTCTTTCTTCACTCTTATTCAAAAGGTCAGCAACCCCACCTTCATTAAAGATTTTCGTTCGATTTCTCTTATTGGCATCCACTATAAGATTATTGCTAAAATTCTTGCAAATCGGCTTTCTAAAGTAATCGACAAAATAGTTAGCCACGAGCAATCTTCTTTTATTTCTAGTCGTCAAATCCTAGATGGGCCGCTCATCCTTAGTGAGATCATTGATTAGTACAAAAAAAAGAAACAAAAGGTTACTTATCTTCAATGTGGATTTTGAAAAAGTTATTGACTCAGTTAGTTGGAAGTAGGATCATGTTCTTGTTAGTCTTGCTTTAGGTTCAAAATGGTGCTCTTGGATTAGAGCTTGCTTATATTCGTCTAGAGCGTCTGTTTTAGTTAATGGCAGCCCTACTTCTGAGTTTTCTGTTAAACGTGGCCTTAGACAAGGAGATCCTTTATCTCCTTTTTTGTTTATTCTTGTCATGGAGGGTCTTCATGGTGCCCTATCTTCTGCTATGGATTCGGGTCTTATTCGAGGTATCAATAATGGTCACTCTGATATTACTCTCTCACATGTTTTTTATGCAGATGACGTGATTATTGCTACTGATTGGAGCGCTTGTGATCTAGACAATATCATCTGTGTTCTCCATGTCTTTTACTTAGCTTCGGGCCTCAGAATCAACATTCACAAATCCAACATCTAATGCTTGGTGTTTCAGATGAAGACATGACAAGTATGGCTAGGACCTCTGGGTGTGCCCCGGGTTTTCTTCCTTTAACATATCTTGGGCTTCCAATTGGTTCTAATATGAGTTTAACCTCCAACTGGAAGTTGTTGATTGATCGATTTTGTTCGAGTCTATCCTCTTGGAAGGCGAACCTGCTTTCCATAGGAGGTCGTCTTACTCTTATCAAGACGGTTTTAGGTAGTCTTGGCATTTATTACTTTTCGATATTTAAGGCTCCTGAGATGGTTCTCAAATCTTTGGAAAGAGCTTGTTCCACTTTCTTCTGGGTTTGTACTTATGATGCCAAAAAATTGGCTTGGATCAAGTGGCCTAATCTTCTTGCTTCTTTTGAAAAAGGCGGTTTAAATATTGGTAGTCTTAAGGCTTTTAACCTTACTCTCCTTCAAAAGTGGCATTGGAGATTTATGTCATACCCGAATGTGCTTTGGGTTAAAGTCATTAAAGCTTTACATGGTCACGAGGGTGACTTCTTTAATCAAGATTGTAATTTCAATGGTGTGTGGGCCAAGATTGTAGGTTCTTCCAATTATTTACACTCAAAAGACATTATTCCAACCAATTTGTTTCGGTTCAAAGCAGGTTGTGGCACTCGCATCCGTTTTTGGAAGGATATTTAGATAGGTGACTCTCCTCTTAATATCAAGTATAACAGACTCTATCATTTGGAACAAAATAAAGATTGCCTCATTATTGATCGTATTGTGAATGGGCTATGGAGCTAGAACTGGTCGAGAACCAATCTTGGGGCTCGTAATTTGGCTTATTTGCGTGATATGCTTATAGAGATCAGTCTTGTGGATACTAATGTTGTTGAGGATTCTTGTGTGTGGACGTTAGTTTCGGATGGTAAGTTTACAGTGGGTGACTTACTGCGTATTATTGATTCCAAGATCCTTACCTCGTTGGCTCCTACAACTGCATGGGACAAAACTCTTCCTAGAAAAGTTAATATTTTTTTTGTGGAGAATGACCATGGACCGGCTTCCTCATAGGTTGAACCTTTCATCTCGTGGTATGGACATTCCGACGATTTCTTGTCCTTCGTGTAATGGAAACGTGGAATCTTCTAATCATGTTTTCTTTAGATGCGGCATCGCTATGGAGGTTTGGAGACTTGTTCGTAATTGGTGTGATATCCCTTTTCCTCCCTACACCTCTTTTGATAAATGGAAAATTTAGTCCGGCTCTTGGAAAGCTTCTAGGGAGAAGAAACATCGGTTCTCTATTATTTTTGCTTCGTCTCTTTGGTGGTTATGGAGGTTTCGTAATAGTGTTACTTTTTATTCACATCCGATGAGAAAAAGTGATATTTTTGACAACGTTCGTTCATCTTCTTTCTCATGGTTAGTTCACAGGGGTCTTATGGCTTATAATTGGTCAGATTGGCTTAAGTCCGCTCTCCTGTTACCGAGTGTTGATTGTCAATAATGTTGCGGAGCGTTTCGGGTTATGCTAGGAGTTTTGGTTATCTTTATTTTTCCTGCTTTTTCTTTTGGTTTCTTTACCTCGGGGCTTGTTTGGGGCTGCATCAAAAACACCCCGGAGAGAAAACCGGTGCCTCCGCCTCCGTGGGTGGGGATTTTTCTCTTGTCATTGTTCTCCGTAATTGGCAAGAGTTTTTTCATCTCTTTTGTTAGCCGTCGCAGTTAAAGCCTTGGGTAGTATCTAGATTGTGTTGTTTGTTTTATTTCTAGATATGTCTTGTACTCTTTGGCTTTTAGCGTCTTGCTAGTTGCTTCTTTTATATATTTATTTATATCTTTTACCGTTAAAAAAAATGCTCAAAGATGAATGATTATTTTATTTGTGTGACTTATTAAAATATCTTAATTTTTGTTGTTGTTCTTCTAATTTACTTAATATAATAAAAATATAAAATTATGAGGAATATTTGACTAATTTTATAGTTATATTAATATATGGCTCATGGGTAGTTTATCTACTCGAGCTCGACTCGACTCATTATTATTTATTAAATAACTTGTATTAGATATTTAATTTAAACAAAAAAAAATGGCTTGAACTCGAGCTCATTTATACTTTGCTTGATTCGAGATTTTAGCGAGCTAGTCCTTAGATCGGCTCGTTATAAAATTACTCAAATAACCCTCAAAATTTATATTTTATCATATTAAGTAAATTGCAAGAACAACATATTAATAATTAAGATATTTTAATAATTTACTCAAATAATTAAGTTTGAACCTAGAGGACCTACAATCTAGAGTTTTTTTTATCCCAAAAAGTAGTATAGTTACAAAAAATATTTTTCATTTTGAATGGTTTGAAAAATTATTTACCAATTTTCGGTACTTTTATATATCATTTTTATTTTTACATAATCTAGAGTTTTTTATTATATTTTAAAAAAATTGTAAAAAAAAGTTTGTCAAAATTTATATGTGTAGAGTCAGATCGAAATCATGCGGGTCGAGTCGGGTCGGAAAAATATGAGATATGGGGGTACCAGGCCGAAACGGTGTTGATCGTTGTCGGCCAGGTCATGTCAAATTCAATGCTCAGGCAGCTCAAAAGCCTTATTCTTCAACAGGAGCTGGTTTAGTACTTCCGGGCAGTAACTCAAAGTGGTACCAGGTCAGTCCCTAACTATCTGCTTCCACTAAATACGCGGTAACGCTAACTCATGTGTTGAACACAGGGTCAGTCACAGACCTCTTAGGTTTTTTCAGAAAGAACAAATACGGCATCAACTGAAACGATAAATAAGCTTTCTCTTAATCTTATTACAAGATAAATAACCTTTCTCTTAATTTTATTACAATCAAAAAAAATATATGCTATTTCTTTCTCTGTGAGGATAATGGTTTCCATCATTATTTAACAGATGTCACGATTCTCAAGCTTCAAAACTATATTTTATTTTATTTTTCTTTTTCTTTGTTTGGCTTTTCGGCTAAACCCAGTTCAGTTTTTTCGGTTAAAGCCTGTTCGACTTTTTCTGTTAAAACCTGTTTGAAAGTTTTGATCTATTAGACGTTGACCACTAAACTTTAGGAATGAACACTTTTAACCAATTTCACACTTTTAATTTTTAAAATTTTGACACCAAAGTTTTAGAATTTAGATTTCTCAAATTTTACAATTTAAACGTAACTATTTATATTTACAATTTCATCATAAAAGGTTTATAATTTACACTTTTATTGAAAACGGAAAACCAAATTAGTTTAAACTTTAAACTAAAGTTAAAAAAAATAAAAAATAAAAATAAAAATAAAAAATTGATTAAAAATTTTAGGAAAAGCCTTTAATTTAATTATTAAGAAAAAATGAAGAGAAATAAAATCATATCAAAGGAATCTTTGAGAAATTATTGCAGAAAATGAATTAATAATTAGATAGCTCGTCCATAAATCAAACGAAATGAAATCTTATCCTCCTTATCCTAATCCTACTAACCAGATAGATGGCTCCGGCACCAACTGTAACTTGTGTTTCCGAATGGTTTATCAAACAATCATCACACCCACCCAAGGAAAATAATGAAGAACCGATAATCCACTTGACACCCTTTGAGCTCGTTTACCTCAACCTCAACTACAGCCAAAAGGGTCTTCTTTTTGCAAAACCACCCCCTAAGGAAGGTTTTTCCATCACTGCTTTTTTAGATGACCTACGTCGCTCTCTCTCCCACACTCTCACTAATTTCCACCCTCTCGCCGGCCGTCTGGCCACTCGGAATAATGCACTTTTGTAGAGTGGTATCATCACAAAGATTTGTTGTGAGAGCAATTAATGCTCAGTGGTGTTTGGTGAGAGAGATGTGGGGGCCCAAGATGTGGATGCCAGTTGTGTAAGCGACATATATTCCTATATTTAATAGGAATCAGTTACCTACCTGGGACATTTACTAACTAAGTACTTAGAGCATTTAGTTAGGGTATTCAATGCCTTTGACATCTTGAGCCCCCTGAATGATTTTTCATTTAGACATGGCATTTGTTCAGGATGGGTGTAATCAGGGACCTAGAGAATTTACATCAGGTTGGAACATTGTTTGATCAGTTGCCTGATTCTATGTCCAACATGCCCAATTCAGCTTTCAATCTCGTGAAAGTGGGTTCATCCAAGGATTTTTGAAGATATCAGCTAGCTGGTACTCAGTGAGGATGAAATGTAATTCAATTTCTCCATTCATGATGTGGTCCCTGATGAAATGGTATCTGATGTCAATATGTTTTGTTCTTTGATGAAGTATTGGATTATTCGAGATGGCTATGGCACATGTATTATCACAAAAGATAGGTACCATCTTATACTGAATGCCATAGTCACTCAGTTGGCTCTTCATCCATAGTACATTCGCACAACATCCTGCAGCAGCCATCTATTCAACTTCAGCTGAGGACATGGCCACTGATTGTTGTTTCTTTGTACTCCAACACCCAAGTTTACCACCAAGGAATTGACAGGATCCTAAGGTACTTTTTCTGTCCATATTGTATCCTGCATAGTCAGAGTCAGTGTACCCTTTGAGATCAAATCCTGAACATTTTGGGTAGTACAAACCAAGGTTTGATGTACCCTTCAGGTACCTGAAGATTCTCTTGACAGCAGTGAGATGCGACTCTTTAGGATCAGCCTGATATCTTGCACACAGACAGACTGAGAATTGGATATCAGGCCTAGATGCAAGTAAGTACATTAGGGAGCCTATCATTCCCTTGTATTGGGTTTGGTTCACTGATTTGCCAGTGAGGTCAGAGCCAAGATTGTTTGGAGGAACCATAGGAGTCTTCACTGAAGAGCAGTCAGTGAGCTCATACTTCTTCAATAGGTTCCTCTGGTATTTTTCTTGGCTAATGGATATTCCTTTTTCAGTTTTTTTGATTTGGAGTCCAAAAAAGTATGTGAGTTCACCCATCATGCTCATTTCAAACTTTGTGGTCATCAGTTTTTCAAACTGTTTACAAAGTTTGTAACTTGTTGAGCCAAAGATGATGTCATCAACATACACTTGAACCAGGATGACATTACTTTTTGTCATGTAGATGAACAGTGTGTTGTCAATCTTTCCTCTAACAAACTTGTTTTGGATCAGGAAGGCTGAAAGAGTTTCATACCATGCCCTGGGAGCTTGTTTCAGTCCATAAAGGGCTTTGTTAAGCTTGTAGACATGGTTGGGTATTCACTACTTTCAAAGCCAGGAGGCTGTTGCACATAAACATCTTCTTTAATGTTACCATTTAGGAATGCACTTTTAACATCCATTTGGTAAACCTTAAAGTTCATGTAGGTTGCATAGGCAAGGAAGATCCTGATGGCTTCCATTCTAGCAACAGGTGCAAAGGTTTCCTCATAGTCTATACCTTCCTGTTGATTATATCCTTTGGCAACTAGTCTTACTTTGTTTTTTATGACTGTGCCATTTTCATTAGTCTTGTTTTTAAAGACCTATTTCATACCAATGATTAAAACACCCTGGGGGCATTCAACAAGGGTCATGACATCATTTCTGTCCAATTGTTCCAATTAATCTCTCATGGCCTGAACCTAAATTTCATAAGTCAGGGCTTCTTTGACATTTTTAGGCTCAATCTCAGAGAGATAGTCAACATAAAGACATATATTGGCTGAGGCTGCTTTGAGTTTTGCAGCCATGCTTCTTGTGAGCATGCCTTCAGTGGGTTCACCAATGATGTTCACAAGTTCAATGATTTTGGATCTTGTCCAGCTATCCTGAGGTTTGGGATAGGAATTTGAGCTTGAAGGAGCCTGATTAGGTTTAGGCTCAGGAACATAAGGTGACTCATCAAGAAGTGCTTCAGTGACATTTGTGGGAACAACTTGCTCTGAAGGTTCTTGAACAATTTGTTCAGTGGGTGCAGTCTCATTGGAGACCTGCTGAGTTTCAATGAATTTACTGATGGTTGGTTGGGGTAGGTTGTGAGGGATGATATAGTAAGAGACATCAGCATCAGCTTGGTATTGGGTAGAGGGGTTGTTCTCAGGATGATACTCATCAGGGGGATACCTTGATGAGTCATCAATACCAATATCTTCAATTGAGGAATTTGAGAACCTGATGGATTCAGTGCTCTCATCAACAGTAATGTGATGAATTTCCTCAGTTGGTTGTCTCCTTGTGTTGAACACCCTGAAGGCTTTAGAAACCAGAGAATATCCCAGGAAGTATCCGTCATCAACTTTGGAATCAAATTTACCCGAGTGATCCTTGTGATTATGAATAAACACAGGACACCCAAATACATGAAAGTAGCTAATGTCAGGGATCCTTCCTTTGAATATCTCATAAGGAGTCTTATTGTGCCTTTTCACAATGATTGACCTATTTTGAGTGTAGCAAGCTGTTTTGACTGCTTCACTTCAGAAATGTTTTGAGAGGACTGAGCCACTTAACATTGTCCTTGCTGCCTCAATGAGTGTTCTATTTCTCCTTTCAGCTACTCCATTTTGCTCAGGAGTATAGGGAGAAGTGAAATTTTGAGAAATTCCTTTCTCATCTCAAAAACACTCTAGGTCTTGGTTTTTGAATTCAGTGCCATTGTCAGTTCTAATTTGTTTAACTTTGACATCATTTTGGTTTTCAATGTTTCTGACAAATGACATGATAGTTTCAGCTGCCTGACTCTTTTTGGTCAGCAAGTAAACCCAAGTGTATCTTGAGTACTCATCCACTATGACCAGAGTATACTTCTCATGGTGAATGGACATTAGACTGACAGGTCCAAAAAGGTCCATGTGAAGAAGATGTAGGCAGCTTTTGATTGAAAAGGTTTGTTTGGTTTTGAATGATGCCCTGTGGTGTTTTCCTTTTTCACAAGCAGGATAAGGCTTGTCTTTGGTGTACACCAGGGATGGATGGCCCAGAACTTTGTTCTATTTGGCCAGCTTTTTGATGCTCTTGAAGTTGAGATGAGAGAGTCTCCTATGCCATAGCCAGTTAATTGTCTAACTTGCCTTTGAGAATAGACAAGTCCCATTTTGAGTCAGGGATGACATGTCTAGAACATAGACATCATCCCTCCTAGGGGCAATCAAAACTACTTCCTTATTGGCATTAAAGATGGTCCCTCTCTTGTCATCAAACTGAACTATGTATTTGGCGTCACATAGTTGGGAAACACTTATCAGGTTGTACTTGAGAGCATTGACATAAGCTATTCTTGTAAAAATTATACCATTGCAGTTTACTGAACCATAACCTTCAGTAGGAGCTGATGAGTTATCCACTATCGAGGTGCCAGGTTGGATCCCTGATGTGTTTCTGCACAAACAGTTGTGTGTACTGAGCTTCCACATGTTTTAAATTTTGCGGAGGTTGATGCTTCAGTTGACTGAGAAGTGTTGGTGGGAGTTTTCCATCTAGACTGAATGATCTTGTCATGTCCCTTGGTTTCATGGGAGGGATCTCCACAGATGTCACAGCAGTTATTCATCATACAATCATCAGGAAGATGATCATTGAAACCACAGTGAGGAAATGGCAAGAATGGCTTAGCCTTCAGTCTTTGTTTGGAAGGTGTGGCATACTGATAGCCTTGGTTTTTGTATACACCTTGTGTTTTTAAAGAAGCAATGTGAGAGATGTGATGATATGTAGGGATCGCACCAGGCTTTACCTCTCAAGGGATCTTGAGAAGCTTACAACCCCCACCAGGCAGTGTACCTGATTGATGTAGTATAGTATAATGACAAGTACCGGGGGATTGATCGTTCAGCTAGGAATAGTGTCGCTAGGGTTAGAAAACCTAAATACTAGATCTAGAGATGAGGGATGATTATTTTTGTATTTTTATATTTTTTTAGAAAGAAAATTAAAATCACGGGTTTGAAGGATTTGGGCGGACTTAGTTGCTAGTCAACTAACCCAATACTAAGATGCAATCAAAATAATATACTAAAAATGAAAATAAACTATATTAAACTAACGTTGTGAGCAATATGTGGGAGAAATGTGTTTACTTAGATTTCACTACTCCCTATATATCTTTTACACGTTAATTACTTGTTATAGTTGCATGGATGACGGATTGTATTCCTTAATACCATTCATGGGGTGGTGTACTTAACTCCCCAATCCTATGAGTGCCTACTTCACTCCTATGTCGAGCCGGCTAAGAAGCTCCTAACATAGGATCATTAGAATTTACTCATGCATTAAATACAACCAATAAAACCTAGTACACATCGGTTCATGTTTCCTAAGACGTTCAAGCATATTACACAATGGAGATCTGTCAGTTTTCTTAAGCCTAACATTGAAATCATTCATCCAATACAACCATAAACAAGTAATCAACACATAATTAACATCTAGCCTAGCATGTTGAAATTAAGACAAGCACAAGATATAGACAACCAACACATAGACATATTGATTGAATTAAGAGAAGACTTATCTCAATAGCACATGAAAGGGTTCAAGGGCTGAAAACCCTTGAAAAAGCTGTAAAATACGTACAAGGTTCGGACTTAGGGTTTCTCTACACAAATTCTTTCTAATGAATGAAAATTAGAAAACTATATATAGATTTTAGGAGGTGACGGCGTCAAGAACAAATGTCTGACGCCGTCATCTCTTCGCCCAATAATTCCTAGGACTGCCTAGATCTGGATCTGACGCCGTCATGTAGTCCCCTTTTGCAGGCCGTCACACAATTAACTCTTGACGTTCTACTTGTGACACCTTCAGGTTTCTTCTGGGTCGTCATAGTTTTTACTCTTGACGCCGTCAGGAATGTCCTCTTGACGCCGTCATACACTGTTCTCAGCATGGAAAATTAAGTCTTTGGTGTTTTCTTCACTTTTATGCTCCAAAAACGTCCGAATTGCTTCTTTTTCCAGATTTCACTCCGAAAGTACCTAAAATCACAAAAGGAACGATTTAGGGTAATATTT
Organism: Artemisia argyi; assembly: GCA_030686995.1. Classification (NCBI taxonomy): domain Eukaryota; kingdom Viridiplantae; phylum Streptophyta; class Magnoliopsida; order Asterales; family Asteraceae; genus Artemisia; species Artemisia argyi. Next base: position 4,896,215 of record CM060696.1, on the reverse strand, counting down.
GATCAAATAAATTCAATTCCGGGCATAAATGACCCCCTAAAAGTGGTTCATTTTTCGCCTCATCATATACCCTTACACTTGAGATTTGCTTGTCCTCAAGCAAATGCGCTTTTATTCTAATCAAAATACAAGTTAGGGGTCATTTAACACTAATATAAAAGTAATTACAACAAATAATCGTTCCACTAAAGACCAAAGACAAGCACGGAGGTCATACACTAGCACCTCACAAATAGTGTTTAGATACTCACATCCCTCGGGTGTAGTAAAGTATAAATTACAATATGGAAACGGAAGATATCTCTCACTACCTGTCATAGCAAAATAGATTACCATAGGCTTGGGAAAGGATCAAAACTCCACCACATGGCGTAAGCACCTAGGATAAACTATCAAAGAGGTCTTTTAAAGGGTTGTAACATTAGGTGTAGGGAAATTAAATACACGGTTTTGTTGGATATAGGCAGTCTTTACTGTTGGCGAGTTAACAATCTTGGTTAATTATATGTACAATATGGCGTTGCTAAGCCAAGACTAGACTCGACTTAAGCTAATATATGAAAAATAACAAAAACATAAAATAAACATAGAATGAAACGGGATGGTAGTCCGTATGTTTTTTCTCTTTTTCTTTTTCTATTTTTTTTTCTTTTTCTTTTTCTTGATTTCTTTTCCATTTTTTTTTTGCATACACTCTTACCCTACCATCCAAAATAATACATCATAGGGGTTGAACATTCCCCTTACACTTAAATTTTTATATACTTTACAATAAACTAATCTAACGACTCGAATTAAAAAAATCAAAACACTTGGAGTACTTTTAAGATTAACGTACATATGGGGGTAATATATGATGTTCTTCCCCATTACTCCATAAAATAAGTACTTTACCCATGAGTCCCAATCATCCCAAAACTATATGTACAAGGATATGACTCGACTTAGCAACCATTTAATCAATTAGATAGTTAACTTAGGGTATAACAAATAACAATAATGCACTAAAGATGAGCGCATACACGGAAGGCTAAGGCGATTTGGGTCTACATTTAAGTGGGGTCTAACAAATTCTTCGTTTAAGTAAGATGCTTAAAGTTAGAAACGAAAATATAAGCTCGGAGGGGTGTACTAGGGGTTTCGTGTACTAAAAATGAGTACAACGCTAAGGTGAGGGAAAAATTAGTTGACTTAACTAGCCAAGTAATATGACTTAAATGGTCAAGTAATTATGATACGGGTTTAACACAAGGGTGATCCCAATGCCTCTTATCATGTAGTAAATCCTACTACACGAATGTAGTCTCACTAGCGGTCTCGGGATGCATCACTAACGCAAGTTCTAGAATCTAAATGCTACTGGAACACTCATAAGCACTAATAGTAAATGCTTTTCCTATCAAATCTAAAGGTGAACCTCACATATTTGGGTGGAAAATTTTTCTGAATGATACGGTTATGTGCTAGTCATACAATCTCCTATCCATGAGACGCTTGCTATGGCTAAAGTTTCACTCCTAAATGTTGTAAAAAAAATTAAATTTGGCGCTAAAATTGCACTAACAAGTATTTCTCATAGTTTTATTACACATCTACTATCAAACAAACAAACACAAGCGAAAGTGTATTTGTAAGGTACCATCATTTTACCCTCCCCTTACACTTAAGATGAACATTGTCCCCAATGTTCAAGTAAAGAATGTAAAAGTGAAATAAGTAAAAAGAATGAAATCAAATACTCCCCTGATTCGCTCGGTATGGATAATAAGGTGGCCAGGTTAGATCTTCCTCCAAGAAAATGAACAATCAAACCTTCCCTTCCAGAATAATAATCATCTTCTTGTCATACATAACCTGTAAAACCTGAGAAAACAGACAAGGTAACCTCGCATAAAATCGGCGGCAATCTACATATGTTACTAAATCCTAGAAAACAAAATAAGATATAATGCTTGTGGAATGATGTTTGCAGATTTCCTGGAGATTATAATACTTAATAATTCAACAAAAACTTTAAAACTCCGTTAGAAAAACAAAACTGGTAAAATTTCCAGATTTTTACACGTGACGCCGTCAAGAGTAAACTCATGACGCCGTCAGAAGTGACCTGCAGAAATTATTATGTTAAGTTTCCAGAAAATTTCTGGAAAAACTTGGTTCTACTTCTTGGAAAATCCTGCAAAACTTCATTATGACTCGATACAAGCATTTGACTCTAACAAATAAGAATATACATGTTCATTTAATATTGTGGAGAATCATGATTGGTTTGTTTCTTAAAAACATATTTGGGGTTTCCCCTTACACTTATTTTTTGCAAAAATACCTTTGGGTGAAGTTAAGACTAGGCCAAAATAACAAAGTAAAGTATTTCCACTATTTAGTTTTGAAACATGATCTACCAACAATAAAAATAAAGCATGCATACGAAGCAAATAACAAACAAACAAAATAAAAATCACACAAAATGAAGATTGACACCAATAGCACATTCTCTTATTACTAATAAATGTAAACATGGAAAATTAAAATTATTCAAGGCCAACAGAGGCCACATCCTAAACTATTACAGTACCAATTGTTTCAAATTACATAACCATCAATAAATTGTTCAGAAATAACAGACATCAAGAAAAATCACTGGGGAGGAGGACCAAAACGGTACTCATAGCCAGGAGGGAGGTGTCCTGCATACCCGTAGGGAGAGTAGTCTGTCTCACGACCGGGGAATGGGTTAATCTGCAGGTGAGGCTCAAGCTGATCACGGGTGGAGAGGTGCTGCATCTGGCGGATGGTGTGATCATACATCCAATCAAAGCGCTGGTCAGTGGTGGTCTGCCATGCGTCCACCTGACCCATCCAGGCCCCCTGGTGTGCTTGCCAGTCACCCCGACTCATGTATCGGTAGTAGTCAGCTGTCCCCACCTCATACCCCTCAAACTGATTCTGCTGGGGCGGTCCCTCATCATCATCATCAGGTCCCCCTGCCACATATCAATCATAGGCCCCATTCCCCCGCAGCATTAGATGCTCATCTGCCTGAGATTTAGCCCTCACTACCCTACAAGCCCCGCAGTCGCTCAAGTATCCTGTGATCGAGGGAGTAAGAAGATCATAGGAACGAGCCAACCGGGTCACGAACATCCCCCCTTACACCTTATCAATATCCCTCTGACCCACACTGCTCTTCAAATAGCTAGCTACCCAAAATGGGATGTTGCAGTAAACATCCGCTGAAAAGATGGTATACAAGTAGAAAAGATCTGAAGCAGTGACACGGTGAGTGGTGCCATGACGTCCCGACAAGCTGTATGTGATGCATCTGTGGACCAACCTGACCACGAGGTCCCTGATTGATGTTGCCCCAGTAGTCGAGGTGTACACCCCGTCCCCTATGGTCGGCCAAAAAGTGGCGCACCTCATATCACTCCTCACAGTCTCCCCATACAACAACCTCTGCATAAAACCTCCCTCAACAGCCTCTTCCCTAGCATACAAACCTATCCTCCAACCAAACTCAGTAACCGAACATGATCAAACCTCCCTTCCTAACCTAAAATAAATAGTGGTACCCCCCATGTCCATCCTAGCCTCAGCCTGATCAAAGTGGAAGGTCGCAAAGAACTCCCTCACCAACTCACTATACACAGTCTCTCTCATCCTAAACAACCTCTCCCATTGAGGACCCGTGAACCCATCAGTGTGGATCCTCCCTAGAAACACAGCCTCCAACCCTTGGGACCTCATAAACTCCCAATCAATCACAGCACCATCATCAATGTGGTGATTACAAAGTTCCGCATACTTAGTTGTAGCGGCAACATTGTCGAATTCACCCCAACTATGGACCAATTCCCCATAGTTAATCCTTTGGGACCTAGAGGAGCTGCCACGATGTTGTCGAGATCGCTTGCTCATTTTCCTGGAAAAAGATAAAGTGGACGGAAACAATTAGAACGAGAATTTTATTGACTTTTGCTGTCAGACACATCTGACGCCGTCAGGAAGGAGGTCCTGACGCCGTCAGACCTAGCAGAAATCGATTCATGCAATTACGAGGAAAAAATCAATTTTCAAACTCTTAACCCATTACCCAAACTCTCCTTTAATCAGAAAACATGGGTGAGGGGTCCAAAAATCCGTGGCATGAAGGACTTTTCCTAAATTAACGCATGATTCAAGTGGGACAACATCATCAAAGGGTAACCCCCATGATTACAAATCACCAAATGGATGGCATTACGATTTGTCAATGATGGGTCAAAAAAATGGTGTTTCGGATGAAAGGGGTTTTCAAAATTGATTGATCCTAAGGACAATTGAACGAAAAAGGGTGAGGAAAAACTACTTACCGAGTGGAGATTAGTCACGGAAGATGTCGAATTGGAAGACGGAGATTCGGAGGTGGAGCAGCAATTTGGGTGAGATTTTTGGGGTATGAGTTGAAAGTGATGGAATTTGGGTTATTATTGCTGAAATAGCGAGGTGACGGCGTCACGAGTTACCATCTGATGCCGTCAGATGCCCGTATGAGGTGTAAAAAGAAGTAATTCCATATTTAGTCCCTGCACTTAGTGTGAATAGCTAAACAAAAGTAAAAAAACCATGAGTAGCTATTCCATTAGTGAGGTCCACCAGGGTCGAACATTTCATTACTGTCACGGAAAGAGGTGTGGTTGTAGAAAGGGGTGGATGAGGTTTTAGTTAAGTTGTAACCTTCACGTTGGTTAACGGTGGGTACAAAGAGGTGTTGTTCCATAGAGGGTCTCAAAACTGTGGTGTTTTTGAGGTTGCACACCGGGTTTAAAACCAAAAGTACGTCTCTTGCACAAATTTGGGAGCGTGGTTCGCAAGCATCCAATGAAAATGTTATGAAATTGCGAATTCTTCTCTTCTTGAGGATGCTCACAAAAGTAGGAGGTGATTGACGGTGAAGCAATTGGGGAAGATTTCTCGTTATCCTCTTCGTCAAACACCAAAGGAGTTGAAACCTCGAAGACTTTTTCGATTTTTCTTGGTGCGGATTTTTCCTTAATCTTCTCTTTGATCCTTGATATGAATTTGTCTGCTAAATCCATAAAAGCATTGCGAGTAGTTTCCATGCGTGCTTCTAGGTGCTGGATTTGTTTTTCCTGATTATTCATGAAGGTTACCATTATCCCTTCGAACTCCTCTTGTCGTGAACGTTCAGGAAAATTATGGTTGATAACCGCATTCCTACATAAATTAGGATTCCACATGGTTTTAGCAGCAGGTTTCTCAACTCTCATTAATTCTTTTACCTGCTTCTCGATACTTCCTAATAACTGCTCTTGGGTGGCATGTGCGTAATCAAGTTTTCCCTTGCTTGGAAACATCGGGTCCTCCCATCCTTCTTCTTCGTATTGTGTCAACCCCTCAAGAACTTTCCAGCATTCGTCAATGCTAAGTCTGTTTAGCCTGCCCTTGGCTGCGTAATCTATAGCTCTCCTTGTTTGATAGTTAACTTTATAATAAAAGATTTGAATCTGGAGCCATGGTTCAATGCCATGATGAGGGACTTTTCGGAGCAGGTCTTTATATCGAGTCCATGCTTCATAGAGAGTTTCATTTTGATGTTGTTGGAACATCAAGATGTCATTTCTAAGCTTAGTAGTTCTTCCCGGTGGTGAGATCATCCCATGTGGTGATGGATCCCGCGGGTAAACGCTCAAGCCATTGACTAGCTTGATCACGTAGAGAGAACTGGAATAGGCGTAATCGGGTTGTCTCTCTAGTTGCAACATCTAGGTCTATGGAGTCTACGATTTTGAGTAAGTCCTTGAGATGTTGATTTGGATCTTCGGAACGAAGTCCATGGAATACACATCCGCTTTGCACCAACCGGATGGTGTCGGATCGTAAGGGGGTCACATTGGCTCCGGTGAGCTCAATGGTGTTTCGGTAGCCTTGGTGGCTAGGTCGGGAATACTCTCCTAAGGTTTGGGGCCTAAGAGGTTCTAGTGGTGGGTTTTGTTGTGGTGGGATGACGGGTTCAAAGATGTTCCCATCGTCCATGATGTCGGGTGGTGAAAAGTTACGAACAAAAACACAAAGAAATAAGATAGACTAAAGAGAACCTAAAAATTAAAAATAAAATCTTACTAGAAAGGAATCTAGCAAGTAGACCTAATAAAAAAAGATTCTAACCTAGACAATAACTATTCCCCGGGCTGCGACGCCAAAAACTTGATACGTAGGGATCGCACCAGGCTTTACCTCTCAAGGGATCTTGAGAAGCTTACAACCCCCACCAGGCAGTGTACCTGATCGATGTAGTATAGTATAATGACAAGTACCGGGGGATTGATCATTCAGCTAGGAATAGTGTCTGTTAGCCTTAAAAGTAATGTTATATTCGGGTATAGCATCTCCTTCTAAGTACAAGGACTAGTTTAGACAATAGTGCTAAGTTAGGCTTGTATTCTAGTATAAATACCCCTCCTAGTCTCAACTAGGAGGGTTGGATGTCTCATTGTATTTCTAGGTGTGTGTGTTTTCCTTCTTTCTCTCTCTAGAAAACACACACATCTTCCCCTTTCTTGAAGCTAATAATATACCATGTTTACTTTTTATTTCGAGCATCCCCGACCTCCTGAAGGTGTTTCTTGGTCATAACAAGTGGCATCAGAGCTAACCGGGGGCAAATCGTGGTGTTTTTGGGTGAAAAATCGGATTTGGTACTGTTCATCAAAATTTTGTCGAGTTTGAAAAATTTTTCGAGTTAGAAAAATGTTATCGAGTTAGGTTTTGGTCTTATCGAGTTTGGATCCATTTTCTATCGAGTTAGCATGTTTTCTTATCGAGTTAGGATCCTGATTTTCAGAGGCTATCGAGTTTGGATACATGTTTACCGAGTTTGGATACATGGCTATCGAGTTTGGAAGAAATTTTTTTTTTCGTACCGAGTTTGGTTTGATATCGAGTTAGGGCTACATGTTTTCGAGTTAGATATGTTTTGCCGAGTTAGGCATGGCTCAACCTTATCGCATGTCGAGTAAGGCCTCTCTTGGGTACTCCTTAGTCGAAACTCTGCCAAATTGTTCTGAGGTTACCGAGTTAGGGAACTTACCGAGTTAGGGTATTATCGAGTTAGGGAGACATTATGCAAAGTTTGCGAGTTTGGGAGCTTTATCGAGTTACAAGAATGTTTCCGAGTTTGAAGGTTACCGAGTTAGGGAATAGTTATCGAGTTAGATGATGCTATCGAGTTTGAGATGGTTATCGAGTTAGGGAGTAAGGAGCATTTATCGAGTTTGAGGAATTATCGAGTTAGGGAAGGTTACTGAGTTAGGAGCTTTATCGAGTTACATTTTTTATCGAGTTAGACCAAAAAAAAAAAAAAAAAAAAAAAAAAAGAAAAAAAAAGCTTTTTGGCGGGAAAATTTGAGTAAAATTTATTTTTGAGAGGAGACTAAACGACCAATTTTTACGCGAGATTTAAATTTTGGTATAAGGGTGAAAATTTTGGCCCGAAATTCAAATTTTTAGGCCAAAATTCAAATTTTTTCGGTGAAATTTTGCGTAAAAATTTTTAATACTCAAATTTTTCAGGTAACCTTTGTATGGGCGAGAAAATTTTCCAATTTTATTTTTGGAGGGAAAATACGAAATCACTACGAATCACCCGATATAGAATTTCAAGCTTCACCAAAACACACCACAGATTGCTTAAACGCTCCTGATCAAGAATCACAATCAAATAACAACGGCTAGTATCCACAGGCTTAATACTTCATGTACACAATGTTATGCTGATTCCGATGAGATCGCAATCGTCAGGGGAGAGAAATGTGTACATCGAGGACGCACAACAAGTTCACGTGATCGGGCTTAATGATTTATGAAATGATTTGTGTCGGAGATTGGTTGATTCTATATCCTTATCCTCTCAACTTTTTCTACGTACTTCTACCTTATCCACCTTCACCAATTTCGGGCAACAAATTCAAGATGATCGGTGTTTCAACTTGTTACTTTGGTGTTATCATTTCATGTGTACGTTATGGACTGATTTGCGTTACGCAAGATAACTGGAATGCATTTGGTGAGATGAAGATGGTGATATTCAGTTCCCCCGAATGAACAATCTTGAAGAAGGTTGAGTCTACAGTCTGTTCTACATTTTCCGCTGCGTGTTTGAAGACTAAAGACGGTTTGCATTTAAGTATCAAAAGACTTCTTCAAGTTTCAGGGCATTCATCAGAAAGGTCAGTTTGGGGGAGAGCACTAATTAGGGGAGAGTGTAAAGCCAAATTTAATCCCTAATTAGATTTGCTCACATTGTTCTTCTGCAAGTAAAGAGATGGCAATTGAGAAGATTCAGGAAGCTGAATGAATCAATGAAGTTTGAAGTCCACTCTCGGAGCTGATGCACTTATGCTTTGTATTTAATTTTACTTGTAGGGAACGTTGTAAGCTATTTCCATATAACATCACTTGGGGGAGAGATTGTTAGCCTTAAAAGTAATGTTATATTCGGGAATAGCATCTCCTTCTATGTACAAGGACTAGTTTAGACAATAGTGCTAAGTTAGGCTTGTATTCTAGTATAAATACCCCTCCTAGTCTCAACTAGGAGGGTTGGATGTCTCATTGTATTTCTAGGTGTGTGTGTTTTCCTTCTTTCTCTCTCTAGAAAACACACACATCTTCCCCTTTCTTGAAGCTAATAATATACCATGTTTACTCTTTATTTCGAGCATCCCCGACCTCCTGAAGGTGTTTCTTGCTCATAACAGTGTCACTAGGATTAGAAAACCTAAATACTAGATCTAGAGATGAGGGATGATTCTTTTTGTATTTTTATATTTTTTTAGAAAGCAAATTAAAATCTCGAGTTTGAAGGATTTGGGCGAAATTAGTTGCTAGTCAACTAACCCAATACTAAGATGCAATCAAAATAATATTCTAAAAATGAAAATAAACTATATTAAACTAAAGTTGTGAGCAATATGTGGGAGAAATGTGTTTACTTAGATTTCACTACTCCCTAGATATCTTTTACACGTTAATTACTTGTTATAGTTGCGTGGATGACGGATTGTATTCCTTAATACCATTGATGGGGTGGCGTACTTAACTCCCCAATCCTATGAGTGCCTACTTCAATCCTATGTCGAGCCGGCTAAGAAGCTCCTAACATGGGATCATTAGAATTTACTCATGAATTAAATACAACCAATAAAACCTAGTACACATCGGTTCATGTTTCCTAAGACGTTCAAGCATGTTACACAATGGAGATCTGCCAGTTTTCTTAAGCCTAACATTGAAATCATTCATCCAATACAACCATAAACAAGTAATCAACACATAATTAACATCTAGGTTTCATTAGATCTAAGCAAACACAAGATAGAACTAGCCTAGCATGTTGAAATTAAGACAAGCACAAGATATAGACAACCAACACATAGACATATTGATTGAATTAAGAGAAGACTTATCTCAATAGCACATGAAAGGGTTCAAGGGCTAAAAACCCTTGAAAAAGCTGTAAAATACGTACAAAGTTCGGACTTAGGGTTTCTCCACACAAGTTCTTTCTAATGAATGAAAATTAGAAAACTATATATAGATTTTAGGAGGTGACAGAGTCAAGAACAAATGTCTGACGCCGTCATCTCGCCGCCCAATAATTCCTCGGACTGCCTATATCTGGATCTGATGCCGTCATGTAGTCCCCTTTTGTAGGCCATCACACAATTAACTCTTGACGCTCTACTTGTGACGCCTTCAGGTTTCTTCTGGGTCGTCATGGTTTTTACTCTTGACGTCATCAGGAATGTCCTCTTGACGCCATCATACACTGTTCTCAGCATGGAAAATTAAGTCTTTGGTGTTTTCTTCACTTTTATGCTCCAAAAACGTCCAAATTGCTTCCTTTTCGAGATTTCACTCCCAAAGTATCTAAAATCACAAAAGGAACGATTTAGGGTAATATTTGATCAAATAAATTCAATTCCGGGCTTCAATGACCCCCTAAAAGTGGTTCATTTTTCGCCTCATCATGTGATCACAAGTTCTGTGGTCCTCTTGTTTGCATATCATGCAGAACATGACTATGTAGCATTTATCAGTGCTGTGATTAGGATAACTACATAGCTAACATCTCCCTGAAGGTCTAGGTATGGTTTTAGGTTTAGAAGAGCTTGAGGATACTGAAGGGTTTTTAAGTTTTGAGTCAGAAGGTTTTTCAGTGGACTCAATTTTCTCACTCAGCATCCTGATAAGTTCAGCAAGCTGATCAAATTTTGAATCAGTGCTTTCATGTTTCACTTCAGTAGGCACTGAAAGTGTGTGGTGTTCAGTGAGTGCAGGAGTAGGTCTCTTCAGTATAGTCTTTCCTAACCCTGATTTCTCTTCAGGAAAATGGGGTTGATAGACTGATGGTGTAAGGTCAGAATTGGGTTCTGCTCCCTAAAGATGTTTCAGTGGAGGGAGTGGTGAATCAGACTTAGACTCAGTGATGGACTTAGTAGGACTAAGTTCATCAGTGACTCCTAGTAGCTCCTTGATAGCCTGACTTTCAGGCTCCAGGATTCTTCCAGTGTTAAAATTAGGCAGCTTACCGTCAGGATTGTTTCTTTCGATCCAATCACTGGGTTTAGGAGCAAGTTCTTTGCCAGAGGGTATGTTGGCTGACAAAAAGGTTGTTGAATGGCTACTCTCCCCAGATTCTTCGGTGAGTTGATCTTCACCCATGGCCACCTTTTTGGTTCTTGGTGTGAGACTCAGTGTTTCATAAAGTTTGGGGTTTTTCTGAGTCCATTTCCAAATAACAACCTTTTCTTTCTTAAGTTCTTCCTGAAGAGCTTTATTTTGTTTTACAAGTTCAGAATTTTGAATTTGAAGTGTAACACTTTCAAGCTTAGCTTGTTTCAAAGCAAGTAGTTCATCTCTACATTGATTTAATTCAAAACTCAATTTGTTAAATTTTGAAAACAAATTAAGTCTTTGCTCTTCAACATACTTAAGATCAACATTAATATAATCTAAGTAAGATTTCCAATCAACATCATCATCCATAGAAAGTAAAATGTTTAGCTTTCTCATTGTGATGTTAACCCATTCTCCATCTCTTGCATGACTCTTTCCCACAGCAAGTTTGTTGTCATCTAATAGGGCCATCAGGGCATTGATATGAACTTCTTCATTATCACCAGAGGACACTTCAACTTCATCCCAGTCAAATGTTTCAGCAACAAGCCCTTTGTTCTTGGCCTGTGGAGGCTTTAGAGCCTGAGGTAGCTAAGTGATTGATGAGGATGATTCAAGGAGGGCAAGTTTAGCTTTAGCCTCCCTATATTTGGCTTCAAAGTCAATTTGAGGTGTTTTTTCAAATCTTTGACTAGATTGAAGCAACTTAGGTTGAAATTTGCTAGGTCTTGAAAAGGAGTTATTTCCTGAAAACTTGAAAGATGGTTCTGAGGTTGTTTTTGAAAAATAATCTTTTGCAAAATGGCCTTTTTTGCCACATTTAAAACACTCAGTGTTTTCATTTGCTATAGAAGGAAATTTATTTTTCTTAAAAAGCCTTTTAGAGTTTGCAAGGAGTGCCCTTTCATGAAATTCAATTTGAAGATCATTCAGGTACTCCTCATTGGTTCTTTGGTCAACCTCATCATCAGAATCATTTTGGAAATCCTACACAACACCATTGGAATAGAAAGCAGTTGATATGGGTTAAATTGTCAAAGCCTTTTTGGTCTCCTGAGCTTTACCAGGATATCTCCTGGTGATAAGATTGTCTTCATAGACAAACTTCCCATAAATAGCAGGGAACTCAAGGGTCTGAGTATGGTTAGCATTTCTTAAACACTGAGAGAAGTTCAACCACTACTTAGGGAGACTGTTGACAAAGCCAACATTGATTTCATGCTTTGACAGAATAACACCATCATTGGTCAGCTCATTCAGGAGGGTCTTATACCGAGTAAAAGTCTCAGAGAGACTTTCAGAATCCTTGGCCCTGAAGGTATTGAATTCAAGATTCAGGTCCATGATTATATTCTCTTTGGTATCAGAAGGCCCTTCATAGCTATGAACCAGGTCAGTCCATGTCTGCTTGGCAGTGGGACAGTTAATCACTGATTCCATTATATCGTTAGGAAGACATGATATAATGATGCTTTTCAGGCGCTAGTCCTGATTGACCACCCTCCTTTCATCTGGGGTCCATTGAGCTTCAGGTTTGACTAAACCTTGGGCAGTTGTTGGGACAAATGGACCATCATTAATCAATTTGATGTAATAAGGTTCCATCCAAGTTAAGTTGCAACGCATTCGCTTTTTCCACTTGCTGAATTTTCCAACTTCAAGTCGAGGGGAAGTTATTGAATAACTTCCACCCCTTTTGTCGACAAGTTGGGGAACATCTGAGTCAGCCATGGTTGGATCAAGGTTTTAAAAACTTTTTGAGCACTCTTTTAGTTTGAAAACAGATTATGAAAAGTTTTACAAACCAGAGGCTCTGATACCACTTGTTGGTCCCGTTTACTTGGTTATCAATAACTAAATAGCTAATGTAACCAAGATATATGACTTTTAACTCAGATGCATATATGATTAACAATAAAGCAATGTAAAGATAAGAGACAATATTTTTCAACGTTTAATTCTGTATTAGAAGTTAATCAAAAAGAATCGTACCCAAGTGTTTGCGGAATAACACTTGGGATTGAAAATGAAAAGTGTTGTATTGACTCCTCTCTAAACTCAAAACAATGTTTGAGTGACAACTGAGGACCCACTGAGCTATCTCAGGGGCTATGTTGTTCTTTGGAGGAGTAAAAGTGGTTTCTGAATGCTTTGCATTAATTGCACAAACTTGTCCACTTTTACTCCTCACTTATGCTACCTATTTATACACAAATATGAACAACTCTATTATACAATGGACTTAAGCGTTCCTTAATAAAATCTTGATGGATTTTATTTTCTTGCAAGGGAAACTTCTTTGGGTTAAGTTCAAAAGGTGCTTTCTGATGACAGACTGGTTTTAACCATTTGGAGAAAGTTTGACCTTAAAGTGATAAAGCACTTTAGTGAACCAAATCAAACTTTCCCGCCCAGTCCCGCCAAAACTTCAGTCTTCATGTCATCAGTCTTCAGTACCATGATAGTTGTTGAGGAATCTTGGGGTTCAGTGAGTTATTGTCATCCTCACTAAACCTATCACCTTCTTCTTGGCATAGATCACACTCACTGAGTTCCGCCTCACTGAATGGAGAACCTTTCTTCTTAGGCTCGCTCTAAGCATCCTGAAGATAACTCACTGAGTTACTGTTTACTCAGTGACTTGTTTACACTTAGGTTATTTTACGTTCAAATCCTTGTCAGAAGAAGATTGGGGAATTCAGTGACCCAACAGAAATACCTAGGTTTCGCTGCTCATGATTACGATTGTTAATATGTTGAGCATTCCTCTTGATTACTGTTTGGTCGAAGTCTAATGCCATTTGCCATCTTTTTTGCCAGCTAAGTATTAGTATTTTTGCCATATTTCTTTCGATCTTTGAGATGATTTGAAGACATGGATGTTTAGAGAACGTAAAATGGAACAAGAAGGGTTTTTTGTTTTGCTTATTAGACGGTTAGAATGGTAATCGCCTTCACTAGAGAGAGAAAGAGACTCTCATTTTTTTATTAAATGACATTATCTAATGGCTATATAATCCAACACGAGTGATATAAACGAGCTATGTTAATTAAAAAGACACAATTATCATTTTGAAATATTAATTCTCGAAAACTATAACGGGTTAAAAATGTTACTACCTCCGTCCCTAAATAAATGTCCAGTTTGACTTTTTAGAGTCAAACTAGTTCAACTTTGAGCTTAACTATTTTTGTGGTTGTTATATAATATTTGATGCAAAATATATTAATGTATTGGGTTTTAAGTGTATTTTTCAATGGTATAATTTTTTTTTTATCATGTATTATATAACAAAAAAAATTTAAGGTTAAAGTTGTATCAATTTGACTCTGAAAAGTCAAACTCGACATTTATTTAGGGACGGAGAGAGTACTTTTTTAATTAGTTATATGTATTAAAAATATAAACTAGTTAAAACTAAATAAGATGAAATAATACTATTATACAACCCCAATACACTAAACTATTTAAATAAAAATTAACAAATAAACCAAAGAAAAAAGAAAGTAAAGTTGAAGTCAAATAATGTAAAAAATTAATGTCATCTTAATATCACCTCAGATTAAAAACCTTTATTTTAATTTTAACTGAAACAAAAATTCGGAAATCTAAAAATTAATTCACTTTTTACCATTCATTAAAATGAGAAATAACAACTACCATTAAAAAAAGAAAATTAATATCAAATCGGAGACATCAAATCAAAGTCAGGGTTGTTGATTAGTAATGTTGGGTGTCTCTGAAAAAATTCCCATTTCCCATGGCCCCTGTGATGGAACTTTGTTTGAAAATTAGTCCTTTTCCGTCAATTGTACTTTTCGGTCCCTGTAATTGAAACAAATTCAGTTGTACTTTTCAGAGGGGTCGTATTGGAGTTTGGAGACCCCTTCTCTCATCAAATTTTCCACCCAATCAGCATCAGTCAACTCAATTTTTATCAAATCCCCAAAAACTTCACCAAATTACAGGCAGTCGTTCACCAAATCTTACCAAACTATCTTTTTTAATTTAAAAAAACAATAATATATAAAGATATTAATTAAATAACAGTTCATTGCAATTAATAAAAATAAAATAGGATAATACCGGAAAAACTGCGCAAATTAAAAAAATTACAAATAACATCGTAACACTCCCAACCATATTTTTTGCCTGTCTCACGTTTCCACGCGCTTAAACGATCTCCAAACGAGGACCGGTCAGATGATCATGCTCTTTCACAAACCTTTAGATGTCACGATCCTTTTGTACTTCGGCTAGAGCTTCTCATTGCGCCCGTGAAATTGTTTTTTGTTCAATGTCCCGTTCCAAACTTGATTCTTTCATCGCTTGCAACAATTGTTTGCTTTCCTCTTTTTCTGTATCTTTCAAATTCTTGAAATCTTCAAGCACGTCAAGGTACAATCATTTTCCTTTGCTTAACGAAGCTTTCTCTTTTCCTTTTCTTTTAAGGTGGGTTGGAGTCGAGTCTTCGTTTGAGTCGGGAACATAGGGTGAGTTGGATCCCGACCGATATTGTCCCGATTTGGACGTTTTTGACCTTTTAGGACCTTGATCCTTATCGTCTAATTCATCAATGGTCGAGACATTTTGAAATTTCAAATGGTCTTTAACAACACGCCAAACCTCTAGGTGCATTAATTCGTTTTTATTATTGTATTCATGTTTGTATTGCTTCAACGCTTGGGTGATTATATCCACATTGTTGTTCCCACTACCCATTGGCGAACCTTTTTTTATAAAAATGAAAAACAAAGTAAATATTAAGAAAATAATAATAAAAAACTTAAAAAGTAAAGTTACCATTTGGTGGTAGATACTGTTCAAGCGTTTAAGTTCGGTGTATTAATCTTTCCACTTGCCCTCATTTGATGGTGGTTTTGAATCTCATGACCGGTAAGCTTTACATAGTGCTCATGAACTTTCTTCCAAAATGCCCCTTTTTTCGTTTCTATGTTTTCTATCCTCAAATATATGAAACCACGCCATCGCCAAGTTGGTTTCATCTTCGGCTGACCACGGCATTGCCGGTGCTCGATTTTTAAATATTTTCTTTTTCGTGGGGTGTGGGACTTCTCCCACGGGTTGTTCATCCTCGTCTTCATCTTCTATCTCTTCCTTATAAGCTTGAACATCCTCTTCATCATCCTGCTCTACTTGAGTTTCATGAACCACATTTACTTCCGTGCTGCAAACAGATGAAACGGAGAAAGTCGGTGTTATAGTATAGGTGTGAATTGTTGATAGGATTGTGGGGTACTCGGTTGACTAGGTATAATTTATGGAAAAAAATTTGGGGGTGTTAGGTTGTGAGGAGAATTGTGGGTAGTACCCTTGTTGCGAAAACGGATTTGTTGGGAGTTATATCGTTAGATGATGGCTCGATCCGGTTCCTTAATTTTGAAGCATTTTTTTTGTTAAGCTTCCCCCCTTTTGAACTTTCTTCCTTGGGTCCATGAAGCTTGTATGAATTTTTAAGTTGAAGAATTTTGAGAGTTAAGAGAGTTTTTAGAAAATTTTTGGTTTGTTTTAGGGTTATGGGGTGGATGTTTAAATAGGAGAAGGTTTGGTGTGGATTAAATGTTTAATTATTAAAACTACCAGCTTTATAGTCGTTTCAATTTTGATAAAGCGATTCCAAGGAATCGATTTGATTCCTTATCAACGAATTCAGTGGGGGCGGCGGCAATGTTCATTGACGGAATCGATTGCATTTACCCTGTCACCTCTAATAAAATATTTAACTTTTCAAAAACAAAAACTTAAGACCACATATAGTTATGTAGGTTGTGGCATGGGGGCTATGTGCCACATGACATTCCAGCCAGCAATGATCTTTGTGACTAAAAGCGTGTAGTCATGAAGTACTTAATCATCTTGGAAATGGAGCTAGTCGTTACAAACAACTCTCCATCTTGAAAATAGAGTTGGTCAACAATCAACGTCAGTTGTGAGGAGAAATAGCATTCACAGTACAGAGAAAAAGATATAGAAATCTAGTGATTTTGGTATCCCAAGACAAACTTCTTGAGTTCAAATTCTATATAGAACAAAAATGTTCATCAAAAGTGAATATATAAGGGTTTTCCTGGAAATACTCTGGTTTCCTCTGAAACTGGAGATGGTTACATGAACAGGCATGCCACTGAGCGTAAACTTACTCTTAAAAAATAGAGTAGTGCTACATCCACAAAGGATTTACAAAAAGAAATCCACAAAAGAGATGTGTCATGTGTAGATTATTGTGTTTGAATATGTTTTCCCTCTCTTTTCTTTGCTTCACCAATCAACACATGACACAACTCCTTTGTGAATTTATTTTTGTAAATCTTTTGTGATTGTAGCACTATTCTAAAAGATATTATGGGATAAGGGATACAGAAGCTACTGTACTGTGAATGCTCTAAGACATTAGATTACTACATTTTATATTTTTAAAAAAGAGTAAATCTCGTTTTTAATCGTTGATATTTGTCATCTTTAATAATTTTAGTCCAAAAAGAAAATTTTTAACATATCAACACCAATGGGTTGCATTTTGTAACGCTTTTGGTCATTTAACTAAAAAGTAATAATCTCAAAGAGTGGACAAACCAGTATTAATACATATAACAAAGAACCATGGCGATATCCATCTCCAACACCGACACCAAATCCAAAATTAACCCACTTATAATTCACCAAACTTAATTTCCTTCAAAACCCTATTCAAAAATCACCATCCCATCATTTCCAACCATTCAATTGGTTTTTATATCGTGATTCGGATTTTATATCATTCTCGTTACAATATTTTCTAACAATTGAGTAATTTATCATTCTCGTTTTTTCAATTCTGTTCCGTTGAGGGGATCTTTACAATGGGAAATCATTCATATAACACTGATTCACAAGGATGGACATGGAAATTCCGCAACAACACAAACCCTAAACCTATCCGGAACCCGTTTCAGAAAGATTTAGACAAAGTTGTAACCTCATTCTTCGTTACTAATGTGCCTGATTCTCTTAATGCGAAAGGGTTGTGGAATGCTTGCGCATCTTATGGTCATCTGGTAGATGCTTTTATTGCTAAAAAGCTATCTAAAGGAGGTAAACATTTCAGTTTTATTAGATTCCTCGGTGTTACTGATGCAAACGTTTTTGTTCGTTCACTTTTAAATATTTGGATTGGTAGTTTTTACCTTTATGTATCTGTTGCTCGGTTTCAAAGATCCAATTTCGGACCACAATCCATGAATTCTGATTTTCAAAAACAATACCTTAACTCAAAATCCATCCCTAACTCCACTTCTTCCAATCACATGGAGCCTCATCCTACTAAACCATCATTTGATTCGGTCATCTATAACAAACCCAAATCAAACACTGATAAGCCAAACACTGATTCTATTCGCACAGTTGTTTTAAATGAACAAGACCTAGTTCGTGTAGACAATGCTTCAACAGTCATTTTATTGAAAGTACAGGGTATTGACTCTATGAGAAACATGTATGTGATTTGTAGAAACGAAGGATTCACGAATTCGAAAATTCATCTTGTAGGTGGACTGTGGATTTCGATCCAATTCCCTACATCGATTTCTTGTTCTAAACCCCAGGAAAACGAGAGTTTGAAAACCTTTTACACGACATAAAAAATGGCATCACCATCTTTTAAAGTGGACGAGCGTATGATTTGGATTGAAATATATGAATTGCCTCTTTGTGCTTGGGGATCTAATGCATTTAAAAGAGTGGCAAGTATGGTTGGAAAGTTCATGTTTTTTGAGAATGATGAAGAGTCCGCAGCCTTGAGCTCGGGTAGAGTCTGTATTGCTACCAGATCCATTAATCTTATCTCAGAAATGATTAAAGTCGAAGTTAATGGGGAATTCTTTGATGTCCATGTTCATGAAATAGGTTCCTGGAGTATTACTATCACTGACGATTCTATTGATTCATCATCAAATTCTGATACGAATGATCTTGATAAGGTGGCGGACTCTTTTGATAATAACTCAATCGATGATTTGGACAATCTTCAAGCCAACCTTAACGAAAACCTTAAAGAGAAGGAAATGGAATTTAACAAAAACCTTAAAGAGCAGGAAAAGGAATTTAAAGATGAGGTGGAATTTAATGAAAACGATAAAGATCATGCACCTGATGAACTACCACAAAAAAATGTTGAAGACAACGAGAACAACCCGATTAATTCTTCAAACAACAGTACTTCCTCTGACTTAAATCGTCCACCTAGTTTCGATAATATGAATAGAAGCACGTCTCACAATAGTAAGTGCTCAACTTCATTTGCTAGATATCGAAAAAAGGACATTAAAGGAGTATCACTTGTTCACAAATTAAATAGAATCATTGAAGTTGGTAATTCGTTAGGTTACGACATTAGAGGATGTAAAAAAAACTCTAAATAGATTGATCAATGGAATATGACTGCATATTGTGAATAAATGAATATTCTATCCATTAATAGTTGTGGAACGAAGAAAACGCGTAAACGTATTTGGATCAGGGATTTGTGTTTCAAACACAATGTTCACTTCCTTAGTGTTCAAGAATCTAAAATGACTCATCTAGAAGTATTTAGGCTCAAATCTATGTAGGATAATTTCATTTTCGATTACACTTGTAGTGTGGCTCGTGGTAGATCGGGGGGTTTACACTCTGTTCCCGAGTATAAAATGGAAAGAAGAGAAATGAAGGGGATAAAAAAGAGAGAAAATAAGAGGAGATTGAAAAGTTTTGATTTTTAGTTGTGTGTTCCCAAGTTGGAAATAAGAGAGAAGAGATGGTATCAAATTAAGCCTAAAATTCCACTCCTCTCCAAATCATCCCAATTTGGGAAGAAGATTAGGAGGGGGAATTGGGCATAATTTACTTTCCTCTTCTCTTCTCTTCTCTCCAAAAAAATCTCAGGAACATGATTATTTTTTAATTTTCTCTCCACTTCTCTTCTTTTCTTTCCAAAATGAAACTCGGGAACAGAGTGTTAATATCTATATGGGATCCGAATAAATTTATTAAGGAGGATATTTGGTGTGATAATTCCTTTATTATAGTGAAAGGGAAATGGAAAAACTCTGTGGGGGAGTGTTATATGGTAAACATTTACGGTCCTCAAGATTTGGTGGCTAAATTATCTCTTTGGAATAGACTGGAAGACTTAATGATTCACTATAACGGCTCATTCATTTTATTCGGTGATATGAATGTTGTCCGGAATGATCAAGAGAGATTTGGTTCTATCTTTTCTCATAGTGAAGCTGATCAATTTAACTCATTTATTGATTATACAGGTTTGGTTGATCTCCCCATTGGAGGTCGTATATACACACGGATGAATAAAGTAGGCACTAAACTTAGCAAACTCGATCGTTTTCTTATTTCTGATAACGTGTTGGAAGCTCTTCCTGACATCCGTATAACTACTCTTGATCGGTTGTGGTCTGACCATAGTCATATTCTTCTTCATGTGACTAAGGCCGATTTTGTCCCAATTCCGTTTAAACTCTACAAGTCATGGCTCTCCCAGGATGGTTTTGATGATCTTATTAAAAAGGAATGGAATCATTTGGAAGGTAACATAAATGGTAATATTCTTCAGTTTCATGAAAAATTCTGTTCTATTAAAATGAAGATAAAATAATGGAATGTCAATGTTAAAGTTATGGATCAAAATCGTAAGAAGGAAGCGTTATCTGGTATAAATTGCTTCGAAAAGAAAATTGATGATGGTACCGCCACTACTGGTTATAAGGATACGCGTTTTAGGCTCTTGCAAGAAATCGAAAAGATCGACAAATTTGAATCCCTCGATCTTATACAAAAGGCTCATGTTAAATGGGATGTCGAAGGAGACGAGAACACCAAATTTTTTCACGGTTTGATAAACCAAAAAAGAAGATCACAAACGATTAACGGAATTATGATTGGAGGTGCTTGGATTACGGACCCAGTTCAGATTAAGGATGCATTTCTCAACTTCTTCAAAGTTAAATTTCAGGCGGATGATTCGCAAGTGGTCTTCCCTCCTTTATCTCATTCGAATGGTCTTAGATCCAATGATCGTGATGCCTTAGAGTCTCGTATCTCTCTTGATGAGATCAAGACTGCCGTTTGGGATTGTTGTAGTAGCAAAGCTCCCGGTCCAGATGGTTTTTCTTTTTGGTTTGTGAAGAAATACTGGGATATTATTAAGAAGGATATTTGTGATTTTGTTAGCTCATTTTTTGTCTCTGACTCAATGCCGCGGGGAGCTATTTCTTCTTTCTTCACTCATATTCCAAAGGTCAGCAACCCCACTTTCATTAAAGATTTTCGTTCGATTTCTCTTATTGGCATCCACTATAAGATTATTGCTAAAATTTTAGCAAACCGGCTTTCTAAAGTAATCGACAAAATAGTTAGCCACGAGCAATCTGCTTTTATTTCTGGTCGTCAAATCCTAGATGGGCCGCTCATCCTTAGTGAGATCATTGATTAGTACAAAAAAAAAAGAAAGAAAAAGTTTCTTATCTTCAATGTGGATTTTGAAAAAGCTATTGACTCAGTTAGTTGGAAGTAGGATCATGTTCTTGTTAGTCTTGCTTTTGGTTCAAAATGGTGCTCTTGGATTAGAGCTTGCTTATATTCGTCTAGAGCTTCTGCTTTAGTTAATGGCAGTCCTACTTCCGAGTTTTCTATTAAACGTGGCCTTAGACAAGGAGATCCTTTATCTCCTTTTTTGTTTATTCTTGTCATGGAGGGTCTTCATGGTGCCCTATCTTCTGCTATGGATTCGGGTCTTATTCGAGGTATCAATATTGGTCACTCTGATATTACTCTCTCACATCTTTTTTATGCAGATGACGTGATTATTGCTACTGATTGGAGCGCTTGTGATCTAGACAATATCATCCGTGTTCTCCATGTCTTTTACTTAGCTTCGGGCCTCAGAATCAACATTCACAAATCCAACATCTAGTGCATTGGTGTTTCAGATGAAGACATGACGAGTATGGCTAGGAACTCTGGGTATGCCCCGAGTTTTCTTCCTTTCACATATCTTGGGCTTCCAATTGGGTCTAATATGAGTTTAACCTCCAACTGGAAGTTGTTGATTGATCGATTTTGTTCGAGTCTATCCTCTTGGAAGGCGAACCTGCTTTCCATAGGAGGTCGTCTTACTCTTATCAAGGCGGTTTTAGGCAGTCTTGCCATTTATTACTTTTTGATATTTAAGGCTCCTGAGATGGTTCTCAAATCTTTGGAAAGAGCTTGTTCCACTTTCTTCTGGGGTTGTACTTATGATGCCAAAAAAATGGCTTGGATCAAATGGCCTAATGTTCTTGCTTCTTTTGAAAAAGGCGGTTTAAATATTGGTAGTCTTAAGGCTTTTAACCTTACTCTCCTTCAAAAGTGGCATTGGAGATTTATGTCATACTCGAATGTGCTTTGGGTTAAAGTCATTAAAGCTTTACATGGTGACGAGGGTGATTTCTTTAATTAAGATTGTAATTTCAATGGTGTGTGGGCCAAGATTGTAGGTTCTTCCAATTATTTACACTCAAAAGACATTATTCCAACCAATTTGTTTCGGTTCAAAGCAGGTTATGGCACTCGCATCCGTTTTTGGAAGGATATTTGGATAGGTGACTCTCCTCTTAATATCAAGTATAACAGACTCTATCATTTGGAACAAAATAAAGATTGCCTCATTATTGATCGTATTGTGAATGGGCAATGGAGCTAGAAATGGTCGAGAACCAATCTTGGGGCTCGTAATTTGGCTTATTTGCGTGATATGCTTATAGAGATCAGTCTTGTGGATACTAATGTTGTTGAAGATTCTTGTGTGTGGACGTTAGTTTTGGATGGTAAGTTTACAGTGGGTGACTTACTGCGTATTATTGATTCCAAGATCCTTACCTCGTTGGCTCCTTCAACTGCATGGGACAAAACTCTTCCTAGAAAAGTTAATATTTTTTTTATGGAGAATGACCATGGACCGGCTTCCTCATAGGTTGAACCTTTCATCTCGTGGTATGGACATTCCGACGATTTCTTGTCCTTTGTGTAATGGAAACGTGGAATCTTCTAATCATGTTTTCTTTGGATGCAACATCGCTACGGAGGTTTGGAGACTTGTTCGTAATTGGTGTGATATCCCTTTTCCTCCCTACACCTCTTTTGATAATTGGAAAATTTGGTCCGGCTCTTGGAAAGCTTCTAGGGAGTAGAAACATCGGTTCTCCGTGGGTGGGGATTTTTCTCTTGTCATGGTTCTCCGTAATTGGCAAGAGTTTTTTCATCTCTTTTGTTAGCCGTCGCAGTTAAAGCCTTGGGTAGTATCTAGATTATGTTGTTTGTTTTATTTCTAGATATGTCTTGTACTCTTTGGCTTTTAGCGTCTTGCTAGTTGCTTCTTTTATATATTTATTTATATCTTTTACCGTTAAAAAAAAGCTCAAAGATGAAAGATTATTTGTGTGACTTCTTAAAATATCTTAATTTTTGTTGTTGTTCTTCTAATTTACTCAATATAATAAAAATATAAAATTATGAGGAATATTTGACTAATTTTATAGTTATATTAATATATGGCTCATGGGTAGTTTATCTACTCGAGCTCGACTCGACTCATTATTATTTATTAAATAACTTGTATTAGATATTTAATTTAAAAAAAAATGGCTTGAACTCGAGCTCATGATTCGAAATTTTAGCGAGCTAGTCCTTAGATCGGCTCGTTATAAAATTACTCAAATAACTCTCAAAATTTATATTTTATCATATTAAGTAAATTGCAGGAACAACATATTAATAATTAAGATATTTTAATAATTTACTCAAATAATTAAGTTTGAACCTTGAGTACCTACAATCTAGAGTTTTTTTATCCCTAAAAGTAGTATAGTTACAAAAAATATTTTTCATTTCGAATGGTTTGAAAAATTATTTACCAATTTTCGGTACTTTTATATATCATTTTTATTTTTACATAATCTATAGTTGTTTATTATATTTTAAAAAAACTGTAAAAAAAAGTTTGTCAAAATTTATATGTGTTGAGTAAGGTCGAAATCATGCGGGTCGAGTCGGGTCGGAAAAATATGAGATAATGGCGTACCAGGCCGAAATGGTGTTGATCGTTGTCGGCCAGGTCATGTCAAATTCAATGCTCAGGCAGCTCAAAAGCCTTATTCTTCAACAGGAGCTGGTTTAGTACTTCGGGGCAGTAACTCAAAGTGGTACTAGGTCAGTCCCTAACTATCTGCTTCCACTAAATATGCGGTAACGCTAACTCATGTGTTGAACACAGGGTCAGTCACGGACCTCTTAGGTTTTTCAGAAAGAACAATACGGCATCGACTGAAATGATAAATAACCTTTCTCTTAATCTTATTACAAGATAAATAACCATTCTCTTAATTTTATTACAATCAGAAAAAATATATGCTATTTCTTTCTCTGTGAGGATAATGCTTTCCATCATTATTTAACAGATGTCACGATTCTCAAGCTTCAAAACTATATTTTAATTTTTTTTTCTTTTTCTTTGTTTGGCTTTTCGGCTAAACCCACTTTAGTTTTTTCGGTTAACGCCGGTTTGACTTTTTCTGTTAAAACCTGTTTGAAAGTTTTGATCTATTAGACGTTGACCACTAAACTTTAGGATTTAGCACTTTTAACCAATTTCACACTTTTAATTTTTAAAACTTTGACACCAAAGTTTTAGAATTTAGATTTTTCAAATTTTACAATTTAAACGTAACTATTTATATTTACAATTTCATCATAAAAGGTTTATAATTTACACTTTTATTGAAAACGGAAAACCAAATTAGTTTAAACTTTAAACTAAAGTTAAAAAAAATTAAAAAAACTTAGAAATTAAAATAAAAAATTGATTAAAAAATTAATTATTAAGATGAAGAGAAATAAAATCATATCAAAGGAATCTTTGAGAAATTATTGCAGAAAATGAATTAATAAATAGATAGCTCTTCCATAAATCAAACGAAATGAAATCTTATCCTCCTTATCCTTCTCCTACTAACCAGATAGATGGCTCCGGCACCAACTGCAACATGTGTTTCCGAATGGTTTATCAAACCATCATCACACCCACCCAAGGAAAATAATGAAGAACCAATAATCCACTTGACACCCTTTGAGCTCGTTTACCTCAACCTCAACTACAGCCAAAAGGGTCTTCTTTTTGCAAAACCACCCCCTAAGGAAGGTTTTTCAATCACTGTTTTTTTAGATGACCTACGTCGCTCTCTCTCCGACACTCTCACTAATTTCCACCCTCTCGCCGGCCATCTGGCCACTCGGAATAATGCACTTTTGTAGAGTGGTATCATCAAAACAATTTGTTGTGAGAGAGCAATTAATGCTCAGTGGTGTTTGGTGAGAGAGATGTGGGGGCCCAAGATGTAGATGCCAGTTGTGTAAGCGACATATATTCCTATATTTAATAGGAATAAGTTACCTACCTGGGACATTTAATAAACTAAGTACTTAGAGCATTTAGTTAGGGTATTCAATGCCTTTGACATCTTGAACCCCCTAAATGATTTTTCATTCAGACATGGCATTTGTTCAGGATGGGTGTGATCAGGGACCTAGAGAATTTACATCAGGTTGGAACATTGTTTGATCAGTTGCCTGATTCTATGTCCAACATGCCCAATTCAGCTTTCAATCTTGTGAAAGTGGGTTCAACCAAGGATTTTGTGAAGATATCAGCTAGCTGATACTCAGTGGGGATGAAATGTAATTCAATTTCTCCATTCATGATGTGGTCCCTGATGAAATGGTATCTAATGTCAATATGTTTGGTTCTTTGATGAAGTACTGGATTATTTGAGATGGCTATGGCACTTGTATTATCACAAAAGATAGGTACCATCTTATACTGAATGCCATAGTCACTCAGTTGGCTCTTCATCCATAGTACATTCGCACAACATCCTGCAGCAACCATATATTCGAATTCAGCTGAGGACATGGCCACTGATTGTTGTTTCTTTGTACTCCAACACACAAGTTTACCACCAAGGAATTGACAGGATCTTGAGGTACTTTTTCTGTCCATATTGCATCATGCATAGTCAAAGTCAGTGTACCCTTTCAGATCAAATCCTGAACATTTTGGGTAGTACAAACCAAGGTTTGATGTACCCTTCAGGTACCTGAAGATTCTCTTGACAGCAGTGAGATGAGACTCTTTAAGATCAGCCTGATATCTTGCACACAGACAGACTGAGAATTGGATATCAGGCCTAGATGCAAGTTAGTACATTAGGGAGCCTATCATTCCCCTGTATTGGGTTTGGTTCACTGATTTGCCAGTAAGGTCAGGGCCAAGATTGTTTGGAGGAACCATAGGAGTCTTCACTGATGAGCAGTCAGTGAGCTCATACTTCTTAAGTAGGTTCCTCAGGTATTTTTCTTGGCTAATGGATATTCCTTTTTCAGTTTTTTTGATTTGGAGTCCAAGAAAGTATGTGAGTTCACCCATCATGCTCATTTCAAACTTTGTGGTCATCAATTTTTCAAACTTTGATGTCATCAACATACACTTGAACCAGGATGACATCACTTTTTGTCCTGTATATGAACAGTATGTTGTCAATCTTTCCTCTAACAAACTTATTTTGGATCAGGAAGGCTGAAAGAGTTTCATACCATGCCCTGGGAGCTTGTTTCAGTCCATAAAGGGCTTTGTTAAGCTTGTAGACATGGTTGGGGTATTCACTACTTTCAAAGCCAGGAGGCTGTTGCACATAAATATCTTATTTGATGTTACCATTTAGGAATGCACTTTTAACATCCATTTGGTAAACCTTAAAGTTCATGTAGGTTGCATAGGCAAGGAAGATCCTAATGGCTTCCATTCTAGCAACAGGTGCAAAGGTTTCCTCATAGTCTATACCTTCCTGTTGATTATATCCTTTGGCAACAAGTCTTGCTTTGTTTTTGATGACTGTGCCATTTTCATTAGTCTTGTTTTTAAAGACCCATTTCATACCAATGATTAAAACACCCTGGGAGCATTCAACAAGGGTCATGACATCATTTCTGTCAAATTGTTCCAACTCATCTCTCACGGCCTGAACCTAAATTTCAAAAGTCAAGGCTTCTTTGACATTTTTAGGCTCAATCTCAGAGAGATAGTCGGCATAAAGACATATATTGGCTGAGGCTACTTTGAGTTTTGCAGCCATGCTTCTTGTGAGCATGCCTTTAGTGGGTTCACCAATGATGTTCACAAGCTCAATAATTTTTGATCTTGTCCAGCTATCTTGAGGTTTGGGATAGGAATTTGAGCTTGAAGGAGCCTGATTAGGTTTAGGCTGATGAGGCGAAAAATGAACCACTTTTAGGAGGTCATTTAAGCCCGGAATTGAATTTATTTGATCAAATATTGCCCTAAATCGTTCCTTTTGTGATTTTAGGTACTTTGGGAGAGAAATCTGGAAAAAAGGAAGCAATTCGGACGTTTTTGGAGCAATAAAGTGAAGAAAACGCCAAAGTCTTAATTTTCCTTGCTGGGAACAGTAGGTGACGGCGTCAAGAAGAAATTCTTGACGGCGTCAAGAGTAATTTCCATGATGATCCAGTACAGATTTGAAGGCGTCACGAAGTAGGGCGTCAAGAGGAAAATGCATGACGGCCTGGAAACATATAACACTTGGCGGCGTCAGATCTGGATCAAGGCAGTCCGAGATTTATTTTGGCGGCGAGATGACGGCGTCACAAAATTTGTCTTGACGCCGTCAGACCCTATTTCCTATATATAGTTTTCTAATTTTCACATTAAAAAGAGAGAAGTTTTGGAGAAACCCTAAGTACGAACTTGGTACGAATTTTACAGGTTTTTCAAGGGTTCTAAGCCCTTGATACCTTTCATGTGTAATTGAGATAAGTATTCTTTTCATTCAACCAATATGTCTATGTGTTGGTTGTCTATATCTTGTTCTTGTCTTAATTCCATCATGCTAGGCTAGATCTATCTTGTGTTTGCTTGGATCTAATGAAACCTAGATGTTAATTATGTGTTGATTACTTGTTTATAGTTGTATTGGATGAATGAATTCGATGTTAGGCTTAAGAAAACTGGCAGACTTCCAAATGGTAACATGCTTGAACGTCTTAGGAAATATGAACTGACGTGCACTAGGTTTTATTGGTTGTATTTAATGCATGAGTAAATTCTAATGAACCCATGTTAGGAGCTTCTTAGCCAGCTCGACATAGGAGTGAAGTAGGCACTCATAGGATTGGGGAATTAAGTGCGCCACCCCATGATGGTATTAAGGAATACAATCTGTCATCAACGCAACTATAACAAGTAATTAACGTGTAAAAGATATCTAGGGAGTAGTGAAATCTAAGTAAACACATTTTCTCCACTTATTGCTCACAACCTTAGTTAATTTAGTTTATTTTCATTTCTTGTATTTTATTTTGATTGCATCTTTAGTATTGGGTTAGTTGACTAGCAACTAATTCCGCCCAAATCCTTCAAACCTGAGATTTTTACTTGCTTTCTAAAAAAATATAAAAATACAAAAATAATCATCCCTTACCTTTAGAACTAGTATTTAGGTTTTCTAATCCTAGCGACACTATTCCTAGCTGAACGATCAATCCCCCGGTACTTGTCACTATACTATACTACAACGATCAGGTACACTGCCTGGTGGGGGTTGTAAGCTTCTCAAGATCCCTTGAGAGGTAAAGCCTGGTGCGATTCCCACGTATCAAGTTTTTGGCGCCGCAGCCCGGGGAATAGTTATTGTCTAGGTTAGAATTTCTTTTTATTAGGTCTAATTACTAGATTCCTTTCTAGTAAGATTTTATTTTTATTTTTAGGTTTCTTTAGTCTATCTTATTTCTTTGTGTGTTTGTTCGTAATTTCCATTGACTCTTCCGTTCACCATTATGTAGTACGCGAATCCACCATACCACCAACCACAAAGGCCATTCTACCCTATTGACATTTCGAATTTCAAACAATATCGAGATGAACCCATATATGATGCATGGACTCGTTTTAGAAATTTACTCCGAAAATTCCCTCATCATAGTTTCGCTTTAGCATCCCTAACCCGAACCTTTTACTATCGTGTTGGCCAATATGACCAAATGCGCATTGAGGATTTTTCTAATGGGGACTTTAAGGAATTAAGTGCTGAAGAAGCATGGGATGCCATAGAAGATTGTGCCCAATATTATTATAGGGTAGACAACCCAACAAACGTTAGTACAAGTCAATTGAATATAAATTTCCAGGATCATGAAACCAGTTTGTTTGGGGATGAATATATTAGTGTTGAGATACCTAAGTAGTTGTCATGTAATGCCATACTACAAAACGAACACATAGGTGACCTTGATGTGATATAGGATGTAGCCGAACATGATCACATTGATAAAAAAGACCTAGGTTTTATGATCGATGATGATGAATCTCAAGAAATAGATGATGAATCTTTTGGGCAATTTGTATATAGTATTCATAATATTGAGGATGATCCTTATGATTCGGACATAGAAGTTGAGATGCCTAGAGAAGCACGTGAGATACTTGGGAAAATGTTAGGGTTAGATTATAATAAAACACATGTTGAGGATATAGGTGATCTTAACACAAGGAATGGTGAAGTAAATAACATGAGCCCACAAAGTACCCCACAAGTTCTACCATCATTTGAGACACATACACCGCCCGAGACTTACCCGGAAGAAGTAGAAGAGACTATAGGAACCCCAATTGAGGTAGAACCCTTTTACCAAACATAACTAGAGGATATAGGTTTGAATACTTATAATGATAACCTTACTCTTAGTTCTAGGGAAGTTCCTAGTTTTGATGAACCGGAGCCTCAACCAAAACCGTTACCTAATCTTCCATCCTTGGATGAAAATTTAGGAATTGAAATCGGTTCCGATCCACCCATCAAACCATATTGTCCGGGTAGTCTTAGGACAAAGGTAGTAGACTTTAAGCCTTGTAGAGAGGAAACCAATATAGGAGTGGAAAATAACCTTACATGCTTACATCACCCATTTATGATTGATCACAAGAAACATCACGGGTTTAAACCGGGTTTGTTAGGTCAAGATGGATTACCAACTAGGAGTCTCTTGAAGTTGATTGAGAATGATCCCTTTCTAGGAGAAAATCTTAATCCACCCATTAACCCGATTGAATTAGGTAAGGTTATGATGTGTAAGACCTTAAATCTATCAACTTTATCACAAATATATGCACTAGATAAAGTAAAGATGGTGACTTGAATATTTGTATGTGTGGCGTTAGTATCTAAAAGAGAGTAATAGATGAAGAGAACATTTTATTAGAAACACACACAATACACACACAAGCACACAACTCAAATGAGCTTTGAGGTGTTTATATAGTTAGATGCAAGAGATGCCATAAAAGGCTTTACATGGGCTTGGTCATGGGCTTGGTTTTCTTTTACATAAAAAGGCTTATATTACTTAACCTATGACATATTAGCTTACCAAGACCAAGGCCCATTTGACTATTCTAATAACATAAACTACGACACATTACAATGTTACAATAAATGAGAATGACCATCACTTTCTAATATAATTTTTAATGCTAACAATCTCCCCCTAAGGGGTGGTCATTCGAATGATGCTCCACGTTATTAGGTCTTCTTTGTTCTTTGTTGTTGACCATTGTGTGTCGTAGTAGAATAGTCATTAGTCTTTGTTCCTTCATGCTTTGTGATCTTTGATAACCGACTTTTCATCGTTCTTTGTTCTTTTGTGATGTGGAGTTATCTGCCTTTCGTCACTTCTGCGTCTGTGGTGGTTGTTTGCCATTCCAACATGCTCATACATCTTTGGACTTAGATTTTCATATGCACGTACTTCCCTTTCTTTCACTTTGATCTTTAGTCTTTATACTTTGTAGATTCTTCTTTTTGGCGTAGAATCTTTCTATGAACTTTGTGTTGTATAGATCTTTGAGGGAGCTTTCTTTAACTTCAAGATGTATGTATGAGCATGTGGAATCTGTCGCCATGGAGATGAAGTGCCCCTGCATCTCAACAGTTAGCAATAAAACATCCGGTACTTACAGATAAGGAATTAGAGATCGTCAACAGCATAGTGTGAAGACTCCTTCTAATCCTTACCAAGGCCGTTCCCATGTCAGATACTCTCGAGAGAGCTTACAAGACCTACTAAGTAGCTCAATGACTGGGTGAGTCATTGGGGATCACTCTACGACTGTAGACCGTTTGAAACCACCGTGAACACTAAGCGCAACCCATAAAGAGTTACCGAAGTGACCTGCTGTCAGGGCTGCTTGATGTTGACCCTGGCAGGAATTTCCATTCAATCATTGAGAATCACTAGTGTGAATCCTCTCATAAATGTTCTAGCAGATTGCTAAGATCTGCGTAGGACTCTAAAGTTAACATCTGGCATCCTTATTGATGAACAACCAGTGTAGAATATCATGTGTTCCTATGAGATCTTTTGATGAATCTCGGGGCTCTAGACTCGATAAGTGCACATTTGGTTTCCTATGCGGAGATTAGGGAGAGGTCTCCTGCTTCAATATCAATCATCTCTAAGAGACAGATCGATAGATTACATTGGTTCCCCATGAGAATGAAACAAGCTCTTTTAAGAGAACTTGAGTGGTTAAGAAGGTTTAGTGCAGTGCGTCACTGGGTCCATGACGTCTTGTCTTCAATACCGGTGTCACCTTAGTAACAACCAGTAGCATACGAATTGTACCCGGTGTCTGCCCTAAGGTTGAACATATGGAGGGCTATTTCTTTTCATCCTTTTTCATAACTTTTCTTTTTAATTCTTCAACCCCTCCTTTCTCCTTTCTCATTTTCTCCTTTTTTCAATCATACCTAAGGACTTCTAATTCTAATCTATTGGAATTGTCCTTGGGTAGATCCCTCCGGCTCTGGCGGATCATAGGACGGTTTTTCCTAACCTTAGTCACCTTATAACTCCATGACTATCCTATCATTGTCAAGAAACCATTTGTTGAAAATCTCTCAAAGTGTTTATGATAATAAAACACATTGTTGACACTTTGAGAGTTTTGCATTTCTTTTGAAGGACTCCCCCTTCACGTGTGCTCATATAATTTTTAAGAAATTTGCACATGCGGGAGAAGTTTGCACTTTTTGAATTGATCCACTTTCAGTGAACATGACCGATTCGAGACACGCTTACATCATTAGTTAGATTAGCTTGAAGTTATTACCCGTCCTGGTCAAGTCCAAAGAAAGTCTCTCGATACGGTACACTCTACTCAGACAAGTCCTATTCGAGACACGCTTACATCACTAGTTGGACTAGCTTGAAATTATTACCCGTCCAGGACAAGTCTTTTCGATTACTGACATTTTAAGCTTCGTCAATTCATTGGTACTTACTGAGTCGAGCTCTTCTGAGATTCAGTCACAAACTTTAAACATCTTTGTTCACATTTTAATCATGTCTTCTCCCCCTCAAAAATAGCATATTGTGATATTTTTTATATCAACTGATTAATAAAAAACTTTTTGGAGAGATAGACAGATTTCATTTTGCATGAATTCGGAACATTTTTGTTTTTGTACTCCCCCTTAATGATAGCACATTTAAAATCAATTAAGGGTTTAGAGGGAGTTATCTTGAGCACTCAGTTGAAAGATTTTGAGAAATCTTTTGAACAATCTTGAAAAAGTGCTCAAGAATTGTATTTTGAAAAACGAGTTTATGTTTGAAATCCTTTTCGTTTGTTTATACTCGAACTTTTGAAAATGATTTCATCTTTGAACGTACGAGTCCTTGATTTGAAAATAATCAGAAGTCATCATTTTAGTCCGGGTTTCGTACTGAAGTATACGAAAGCCATCGTGAAGAAACTTTTGAGAAACGACATGTTTTAGAAAAACATTTTAAAAGGAACTCCTGTTCAAGCATCTGTACATATCCGTATCATTGTTGAATGACATTTCTAGAAATGTACAGAATATTGATTTATACGAGAGACATGTCGTGAGAAGAATATTTTTGGATTTTTGATTTTATATTGTTTTTGTATTTTTTGAAAATTTTATGTTTTTGTATTTTGTTTTTGTTGGTTTTTCAAATTTTGTATTTTGTTTTTTTCAAAAATATTTACAGCGAAGCAATTTTGAAAACTTTTTCAAGAAGATTCGAGAACACGTTCTAGCTCCTCAGGAGTTAGGCTTCGCATGCCAATTCATCGAACTAAATAGTCAAACCGTTCTTTTGGAAGGGCTTTAGTAAATAGATCAGTGAGTTGGTAATCAGTCTTAACGAAAAATAATTCAACAGTACCCTCTTCCACGTGTTCTTTGATGAAATGGTAGCGGACTTTGATATGCTTCGTCTTAGAGTGATGTACGGGATTGCACGAGATGGCTATGGCATTTTTTGAGTCACAATACATAGGTATTCTGTCAAAAGTAAAGCCATAATCTGTGAGCTGTGTCCGCATCCATAGAACTTGGGCACAACACGCAGATAGAGACACATACTCGGCTTCGGCGGTTGATAGTGCAGTACAATCCTGTTTCTTTGACGACCAGCTTACTAGCTTTTCACCCAAAAATTGTGCTCCACCTGATGTATTCTTTGTTGTAACTTGATCACCAGTATGGTCTGCATCTGAAAATGCTGTTAGATTAAACCCCGAATGTCACACCCCCAAAATCGGGTCCAGCGGAAGCATATGTGTAGCTGGGGTGTAACTCAATCGATATCACAACACAAGTACAAAAATGGTTTTCACTTTAATCATTTAGAATAAAATCGTTAATTCAAAAATGTTGAATTTACATCGTTAAAAGTAGTGCGGAAGTAGGCCCTTAAAAGTAGTTTAAAACGGTCCCCATATAAATAATCAGAGTCTTCTATGACCATGCCATGCCCTGCCAAAACCTCCAGTAGTGTGCCATAGGTTAAAACCTGAAAATACATGCTAAGGTGTCAACACGAGGTTGGTGAGTTCATAGAGTTGTTTAACAAATAAAGTTTATGCATATGTATGAAGGTTTCCCAGCAAAGGCATCGTAAATCCACTCAGTTACAAGTCCCGCCATAAGAGCCTTGTAACCTGTGTGTTTACAACCCACTGCTACACTATATAGTTTCTCAGGATTATATTCACCCAAGGTCAAGCATAGACACAAAGGCGGGGAACCACCATCCCAAATAGTACCTGTCACCCAACGTCGCATCTGTTTTGGACTTGGGTGGGGGGTGTTTCCCCATAATAGTACTATCAATACCTCTCCTTTGACAGCACAGAGTATTGTGTATGCGCATAAAAGTTTAAATGTTTCAAGTATCAAGTAAGTATAACACAGTTAAGTATAACACAATCACGTATGTATGAAATCAAGTATAAAACAATCAAGTATAAATGTTTTAAATATTTGTACAAGTAAAAACAAGTAGTTGAGCATGTATCTCCCCCAAAGAGTTAAAACAAGTATAAAGAGTAAAAGTGGGGCTATGACTCACCTGGTGCGAATAGCTACGATGACAAAAGTGGACACACAGAAATGAGGTTCGATCTCTAACCGCAACCTAATATGAATGATAGTGATCTACTTAGATCATGAAAGGATGTAATGAATGCACATGCACATGATACCTATACCACTCGTAACTTGAAAATACTTGTTATTGTCAAAGTGAAGTATTTTCCATACTTAAGAAAAATAAATCCAACTAGAGTAATAAAAACTTGTCGTAATATATCGTATATAAAAACGTTAGTGTTATATTCCTCGTTTTGAAAACCTTAAGATATCGTCTAGTAGTCACATAAATAAACCTTGGGTCGTACGTATTTCATTTGTTAAGAATAAACTCCTTGAATAAGAAAGTCTAGAAAATATATTATTTAGTACGTAGTTATATTATTTTCTAGTAGTGACTATATATATATATAGTTGTGTCGATTTTAAAACATGTATAACTTGGTCGTTTTAATCTCATTTTACTCGTTCTTTATATCCACGGATTCGTTTTAGTATATACTAATATATTTTCAATAGCTCGGCTCCTCTAGGTTATGTCTAACGTCTCTATTTGTCCGTCTAAAAATGCCAAACAGCATGCAGTTTTCAGAAAATATAGTTTTCGTCGTTAAACTCGTTTTTGGCGTATCTCCTTCGTTATTAACTCGTTTTCATCCCCGTTTTCGGCCATAGTTCCGTCTCGGAACGTATTTTCTAAATATTTGGTCAAAAGTTACCCCAAACCCACTGAGTTGGCCACGTTTTCATTTTAAGGACAGTAGGTTTTTATATATGTTTAAAATCCATTTTTAATGTTCCAAACTAGTTTCTAATCCAACCAAACCACTTTCAATCACCACAATTCTAGTCTAATCTTACCATACACCTTCTTAGGGTGTCATGGGTTCCTAAACATCATAAACCAAGTGGATCTAACAAGGATCTAATAATAATCTATTTCTAGGGATCAAAAGTTATATATATATATATATATATATATATATATATATATATATATATATATATATATATATATGAGTGGTATAACTAACATATGCATGTAGATCTTGAATAAACAATATGAAACTATAAAAATGAAAGTATGGAAAGATCAACAAGTGATCTTGAAGCTTACTTGATGAATGGATGAGTTTTGAAGATGATTATGTAAAGAACCTAGGGTTTTATCACAAAACCCTAACATGAAATACATATGAGACCTAAATAACACTTGATCTTCAAAAATCCATGGTTTCTTCTTGTTGGTTGTTCTTGGCCGATCATCACCAAGAGAAGAGAGAAAAGAGATGAGTTTGCTAGTTGTTATTTGTGAAATGAAATGAAATAAATGATAAGTATAAGTTATATGTATTATTAAGTTGGACAAGATCCATAAAATGGGGAAAGAAGCATAGGGGGGGGGGGGCGGCAATTTGGAATGGTGGGAAGAAAATGGAAGATTTTGTGTATTATTAGGTAAGTTAAGTTAGATATTATTAGTTTTAGGTGATACCGGGTACCGAATTAACTAAATAAACCGTGACGAGTTGAAGTAAAATATGATGAAGTTAATTGGGACATAATAAAGTTATAAAAATTGTGAAAATATGTTGGGTATAAATATTGAGTGTGTTCGGGTGAGTATTGTTTAGTTTTTACGAAAACCGTCGTAAATAAATTAGGCGTACGATATAAATTTAATAAATTTCCAGAATACCGGGCAAATTAATAATATAATTTTTATATTATTATTATGAGTATAAAAATGTGTTAGGACCATAGTTGGGATTGACGGATCAATTATTCAAAATAATAGTTTATAGGATAACATTTATTAAGTTGATAATCGTACGTTTACAAAAATGACGCAACCCACGTATAAATGACAAATTTTCTCCGGAGGTGAATAGTGTTTTATGAATAGTAAAATTTTAAAACATTTCTCAGAATATCAAACTGACCTCAAAAATGATGAATAGTAAAATGATGAATAGTGATTGATGAATAGTAACCGATGAATAGTAAATGTGAAAGTTCGGGAAAAGACCAGAATTTACGAGTTGTGACACCGAATCCTTCGGATACCAAAGTCCCATGTTAATGGTGCTTCGTAGGTACCGAAAGATCCGTTTAACCTCTTTGAGGTGAAGTTCGGTAGGCTTTGCCTGAAATCGTGCTAACAAACAAACAGCAAATTGAATATCGGGTCGGCTAGCAGTTAGGTACATGAGAGAACCGATCATACTCTGATATTTCTTCGGATCAATGGGTTTCCCAAACAAATCAGCACCTATTTTTGGTGAAGTGACCATTGGTGTACCAACAGAATCACAATTTTCCATTCCATGTTTTTTCAAAATCTCTATTGTATATTTAGCTTGATTGATAAAAATACCACGAGGGGATTGATGGATTTGTAAACTAAGAAAGAATTTTAGTTTCCCCATCATGGACATTTCAAATTTACTTTTCATGAGATTTTCAAAATGTGTTGAATGGTTAGGATTGGTTGATCCAAAAATAATGTCGTCCACGTAAATTTGAACGATCAAAATGTCATCTTTGAATTTTTTGATAAACAAGGTGTCATCAACCGTTCCTTTTGTGAAATTGTTTTTGAGCAAGAAAGATGATAGTTCGTCATACCATGCTCTTGGAGCTTGTTTTAAACCATAAATTGCTTTCTTAAGCTTGTAGACGTAGTCTGGATGATCTTTGTCGATGAATCCCTCTGGCTGACTCACATACACTTCTTCTTTCAGAGTTCCATTCAAGAAAGCAGTCTTAATGTCCATCTGATAGACTGTGATGCTTTTGTGAGCGGCATAGGCCAAGAAAATCCGGACTGCTTCAAGTCTAGCTACAGGCGCGAATGATTCCTCGAAATCTATTCCTTCTTCTTGTGGATAACCTTTAGCCACGAGACGAGCTTTGTTGCGAATAACAGTCATTTCCTCATCCAGTTTGTTCTTCCACAACCACTTGAGATCAAGAACTCGTTTATCAAGTGGTCGTTCAACAAGTTCCCAACTATCATGTAACAGGTATTGAAGAAATTCCTCCTGCATCGCTTCAATCCAAGGGTTTTCTGCCATTGCTTCTTGAATGTGCTTTGGTTCTTTGAGGCTGACTGAGCAAATGTAAATGCACAATTCGAGATCGGTGGCAAGTTGTCTCCTTGTCTGAACTGGCTTTGAAGGTTCACCAATAATATGTTCTATTGGATGGTCTTTTGTCCATTGAAACGTAGAAGGGTACCTTGGGTGTAACAAATGTGTGTTAGTTGGTTCTTGTAACCTTGAAGAAGATTCAGCAGAGTCTGTTGCAAATGGGTTTTCAAATATTTCTTCTTCTTCTAACGCAACATCATTTGAATTATTTGTTGGTTCTTCTTGAAAATTTGTGTTTTGGTTTTGCTCATCAACTCTTGGTAGAACAGTTTCAAGTACTGGAGTTGCTTGAGTAGATGAAGATGATGGTGATGTAGTTGGTGCTTCAGCTTCGATTGTTGTAGATGCATCTTGTGATGGTGGTGGTGGTTGATGGTTTTGAGCGGGTGTAGCGGAATGTTGTTGAGATGCATTTGTCGAAGTTCCACCATAGTATTCATCAAACATTAACTCGAAAAAATTTTCCAGTTCTTGTTCTGAAGGTTTATCCATGTTTGTTGACTGAGCTCCTTGAGGTACGAGTCCTGAACTGATGTGTCCAGAAGTCTGCTGGTTTCATGCGGGTCCTAATCCGTTTTGATTAGAAGCCATTGGATTAAGCGCGGGTTCTAGAGCGAGTCTCTCAGAAGCCATTTGTGAAATCTCATCAAACTTCACATTCATCATCTCCATTATCCTTTTCGTTCTTCTATTATACACCCTGAATGCCCTCGAGTTTTCTGAATATCCAATGAAGATTCCAATATCACCCTTAGCTTTTAACTTCCCTAGATCTTCTCTGTCATTCGTCAGATAGCACAAAGCGCCAAACACGTGAAGGTAAGAGATGTCAGGTTTACGGTTGTTCACTAGCTCATATGGGGTTTTATTGAATCTCGGATGGACTAGGGATCGGTTTTGAGTAAAGCAAGCAGTGGCTACAGCATCAGCCCATAAGAATAGTGGTGCACTAGAAAAAATCAGCATTGTGCGAGCAGCTTCCACAAGAGTTCGATTTCTTCTTTCAACTACCCCATTCTGCTGTGGATTTCTAACAACTGATGTTTGGTTTGTGATTCCAACATCTTCAAGGTAAGTTCTTAACTCCTGGTTTCTAAATTCTGTGCCATTGTCTGTTCTTATAATCCTTACTGGAGCTTGAAGTAGAACTTGAATACGCTTCAGAAAGGTAATGATGATGCCTAGTGCTTCGTCTTTTGATATAAAAAACTTTACCCAAGTATATCTTGAATAATCATCAACAATAACAAGAATATACTTTTTCCCATTAATGCTTTCAACTCTCATTGGGCCACATAAGTCCATGTGCAACATATGTAACCTTGCTTCCGAACTAGGTACGGTTTTGGGTTTATATGATGCTCTTTTAGTTTTTCCTTGTTCGCATGATGGACAAAGGTGTTCCTTGGTGTATTTGAACTTAGGAAGTCCGGTGACGATGTTGTCTTTGGCTAACTTGTTGATCGTGTCGAAATTGAGATGGGATAATCTTCTATGCCACATCTAGGACTTAGTTTTGGTTGCCCTTGTCATAAGACAAATTGGTGATGTAGAAACCATTTGGTTGATGTCGATAGCATACAAGTTTGTACCACGATTACCAGTTAAGAGATCATTACCAACCAAATTTCTTATAAAATCCGTGTTTCTCCTGAATGCAACTTCTAAATCTGCATCACAAAACTACCCAACTGAAAACAAATTGTGTCCCAACCCTTCGACGTAATAAACTCGAGTGATTAAAAAATTCCCAAACTGAAGATCTCCATAACCCTGAATAGCTGCTACATAATCATTTCCAAAGCGTACAGTTCCCATGAATTTCCAGATGAAATTGATCAGCAGCTTTAAATTCCCGGTCATGTGCTTGGAGCAACCCGAGTCGACGATCCAAAGACATATTTCGATAACCTGCCAAGAACAGAAGAGTTTGTATTTGGAAACCGTTTTGAATTTGGTTCCATGGGGTTAGGAGTAAGATCTAAATCACCCACACAGACAGTTGTTACTTTTTTAGCTTGAGCTATTTCTAATTTTCCGTTCTGAAGAGTGAACTCTCTACCTATTGGAATCCACATACAAAACTTAAGGTAGTTCCTAGGCATTCGAGTAATAGTGGTAGTCCTAAATCGTGCAACTAATCTTTCTATAGATCTAGATCTAGCACTAGGTCTTTTTAGAACATTCTTCTGCTCAGGCGTAACATTCACATTCTTAGAAACACATTCATCGTGAACATCATTAGTTAAACATTTCTTGCATATTAAACAAACAGAGTCATTACATGCATTAGAACCAGTACTTTCGACATTACATTCAGATGAATCATGTTTCTTATTACAAAGCGATAAATTCCTAGGGTGTTCTTCTACTTCTTCAACTTTATTCTTGCTACTACTCGTAGAGGCAGACGAGACTCTATTGTTCCTTGTATTGCTCCTAGGCTTTAGTCTGCTGCTCCTAGAGGTGCTTTCTAATCCTGTAGAAGGTAAGGCACACGCATTAGGATTTATATTGTTGTCCTTTTTAGCATCACTAGACTCTTTAGAATTATCCTTTTTGAACGCATTTGTCTTAGATGTGGAGGCAGACGCATTAGTGGGACTAATCCTAAAAAGGCCAGGTGCTATCACTTTTGGTGTTTTGACAACCGCTTTTCCTTTATCAACAATCTTTTCATTTTCACTTATCTTGGGCAAGGGTGTTGGAGTGACTGGTTTTGTCAAATTCTTTTTCTCATCGACTTTTGGAGCAAACCTTGAAATTGACATCTTTGGTTTTTGAACCGTGTTTGAAACATTTGGTTTCTCCGAAGTCAATGGTTTTGCAAACTTAGTTTCCTCACCCTTTCCTTTTTGACTTTCGAGCTGAGCCCTCAAAAGATCATTTTGCTCTTTCATGTTCTTTAAGGCACGCTCATACGACAATTTCTCATAGTTGCATTCTTCCTTTTTTCGATCAAGTTGTTTAAAATAGGACACATTTTCTTTTTCAAGCTTTATAAGAGCATGTTCATATTTTGAAACAATTGCGGAGGTCTCAGCTCTTAGTCTTTCATCGTCTTGAACAGAATATGTTTGTAAAATGATGGACATAATATCAGTGGTCATAACAGCTTCGAAGAGAGAATCATTTAGGTTTTCCAAAACATTCATGTTTCCACGAGTATCATTAGCTTCGTTTACCAGGGATTTGTGGTCCTTGACAAAGTCGGCCATTTCTTTTAAGAAAGCTTGTTCAAAATGGATTACCCTCGCACTGATGTTATTCAGTGGGATAGTAATTTCGTTTTCAAAAACTTTTTTCTGCTCAATATGAAAACTGGAATGCCAGTTGTTAATATTGATTGTAGTTTTAGAAGCAACAATATTATGAAGTTCTTGAATTCTCTTTTTAACGTCATCCAAAATGTCTCTAGCATCACTTGTGTTAAAAGTGTTGTTAGAAGACATTTGTTCCATTTTTGAAAGAGATTTGGAAACAATTACTTTCTTAGAAAACATTTTTAAGAATGGCCGTTTTATGGAAAACACAGATGGTTCTTTTTGTGGAACAAAAGTAATTCCCGAAAGTTTGTTCAATTTGTTGTAATCAATGGGTTTCAAATCCTTTTGTTTCATTTTATTTATGCTCTCTTCGACATGTTCTATCGTTTGCACAGAATCCCGAACAACGGGAGGATCATGTTTGGTGTAAATCACATTACCATTATACAAAACATTCTGTTCTTGCTGAGCTTTCTTGAGATTACAGGGGGTGTTGTTACCAAGAGCCACTTTATGTTTCGTATGGTAAATCGGATTAGTTTGCTTTGAAATCATTTTCATAGTTTGACTTGACTGACCCGACTTAACCACTAATTCTTCTAAATGTGCAATCATGTGTTCTGACTCTACGATTTCAGCCAAAAGTTTGTCTTCTTTCTTTGCAAAGTCCTTTTTCAGCTCGTCCCTTTCTTTTTCAAGATTGGTATAAGCTAATTTTTGTTTAGAAAGTTGGTTTTGTAAATCAGAAATTTCCGCGTTTAAAGATTTTATCTTTTTGAAAGAATTAACATCAAGTGTATCAAACTTGAGTTGCAATTGTTTTTCCCTTGAAACGGAATTTTGATAACCAGTTTCTAATTCAGACAATCTTTTGTTATGAAATTCAAAAGCTTTAACGTTTTCTTTGTAACTCTCAAGCTCAGCGGTCAATTTAACATTCGCAGCCTTAACATCGCGATTGACCTTTTGCACATTCTCAATTTCAATACGACAATTATTCAATAATGATTAAAATAAAGCACGTGTTTCCTCATCATTCTCAGCATGCTGTGAAACGAAGCCTCCATTATGATTCACATCTGGAGTTGCTAAAGAAGTATTGCTACTACTTGGCGTGTCTAGATATGTATCATAATTGTATGCTTGCTTCTCAGAATGATGTTCCTCATGAGGAGACATATCAAATATATCATTATTGTGACATGTGTTGAAATTTGATACCTCAGATGGTGCATTGGTGTCATAAACAGGAAGTGTGTCAGAATCCGTGTCATACTTAGCTTCCTGAAGATTCGCCATGAATATGCAGTTCGCATCGATATCCTCTCTATCTTCCATGTCATCCATAAGAGCCATAAAATCATTCTCCTCTGCGTTCAACTAAAACCCTGCCTGAACCTTTTGTGCCAACATTACTGCTTTCAGCAAGTACTCTAGATCTTTCTTGTTCGGCTTAGTAGGACAGTTCCTTGCCATATGACCTACACCCTGATAGTTGAAACACTTAACCGGATTACCCTGATTCACATTTCCTAAATTCCCAACTACTGGAGCTGCAACATTTCTATTCTGATTACCCATTGCCTGATTACCAACATTCTGACCTCTCTAATTTCCAACAAACTGACCCAACTGATTCCCTGCATACTGACCATACTGATTTCCTGCATTCTGATTCCCTGCATTCAGCATATTCTGATTCCCCATGTTAATTCCAGTAGCATATCCTTGCTGATTCCCATAAACTCTAACCATTTGGCCTCCGTTGCCCATATTGAAACTCGGCTGAGCAATCTGCTTGTTGCGAGTGTTCGATGAAATCCTTTGGTTGTTGTTTGTTGGTGTAGAATAACGTCCTTAGAATGCCTTTGACAAAAAAGCAAATGCTTGGGTCAATGCTGCAGTAGCTTCATCATTTTCAGTGAATTCTGGTTCTTGGAATTGTTGGTATTGCTGTTGTGGAATAACATGCTGTTGTTGCTGTGGGTAGAACTGTTGTTGGTAGACTGGTGTTGTTTGTTGAATGTATGAAGGTTGCATGTAGTTGTGAGTGGAAGATGATGATGGTTGTTGTGTGTTTATTGATAGCGGTGTTGGTGTAGTAGCAATTAATGCAAGAGGATCATGATGCTTTGCCAATCTTTCTTTCCTTACTTCATTAGCCTCAGCTTGGTTTTGCTTCAAAAAGTCATAGAGTTGATCATAATTCACCTTATGTAAATCCTTTGTTTGATTGACAATTGTAACATAACGACCCCATTCTTCTGGAAGGTTATTGATGAATTTGATGTTTGTTGCAATTGTTCGAGGTGTCAACTTGTTTCTGATTAACTCATTCATCAAAGTGCAAAACCTTGTGTAGTAGGATTCAATCTGTTCACCTTTAGTGGATGTGAAATTCTCCCATTCAGTAAGAAGTTTGTTCTCAACGTCTTGTTGTCCAATCTCTGTTCCATGACATATCCTTCTAACACGTTCCCACATAGCATAAGCAGTTTCACAGCTGTCGACCGCAGCAAAGATCTCCCGTGGTAATCCAAGTTGGATTAAATGCATTGCCATATCATCTGCGGCGATCTGCTTCTTGTCTTCCTCTGTGTAATCTGCTTCTGTTTGTTCACGCACGAATGGTTGAGTAGGAGGTGTTGTATTTGGATTACCTTCAATTTGAACCTGTCTTGGCTTGAATGGACCACTTCTAATGGAGTTGATCATTAATTTACCATCAGGCTTTGTTTTGATGTAACGAAGCATGCGGCTTGTCCATGGGAGATATCCACCTTTTTCAAGCATTGGAGGTTGGTTTTCCGCACCGGCTGCATGAATGTCTTGCTGAGTTGCCATTGATGAAGTGTAGATTGATAAAGTTGATTCTTGGATCGATTCAACGAAGTAGGAGTTGTGTTTAGTGTAAGTTGATGCAAGTTTTTATGATGAAAAATTTGATCTAAAACCTTAAAACCTCAATAACTTCTTCTCGTAGTGTTTTTAGGCCTTAAAACCTCAACGTGTCCTTCTTCTCTGTTTCACGGTCGTTTTGACAGCTGATTCGTCGAAAACAG
Organism: Artemisia argyi; assembly: GCA_030686995.1. NCBI lineage: Eukaryota > Viridiplantae > Streptophyta > Magnoliopsida > Asterales > Asteraceae > Artemisia > Artemisia argyi. Next base: position 4,852,493 of record CM060696.1, on the reverse strand, counting down.
AGTTACGATTCAAAAGTTATGGCCGTTTGAAGTTTGGTTGTCAAAAGTCAAAAACTTACGCGTAAACCTTGATCTTATGTGTAAACAGTGAATCTTACGCGTAGACTGAAACTTATGCGTAAACCTTTAGGTTATGCGTAAAAATTAAGGTTATGCGTAAACTTTGATTTTTACGCGTAAACTTTGAGTTTATGCGTAAGAATGTTACGCGTAAGGTTTTTCAACCAAACTGATCTCTCAAACTTATCCAAGCTTGAAAGATATCTCGTGTCGAAGTATTCCACAAACTTATCCAAGTCAGGGAAGTACTGAGTACAACTTCTGTGTAGGATCTTATGCGTAGAATCCAATCTTAGGCGTAGAATCCAATCTTAAGCGTAGGATTTTAAGCGTAGGATCTCAATCTTATGCGTAAGAAAGTGAACTTATGCGTAAGAAGAGGGTTTTGACTAAACTTAAGCGTAGGAAAGGGGTTTTGACTTAATCTTATGCGTAAACAGTACTGTAGACAGCTAAGAAAACGTACTATTCACCCAAGTTACGCGTAAGATGACCAAAAAACGTGAAAAATCCGATTTTTTCAAAAAAACCACTTTTTCAAGTTGTTTCTATTGATAAAATCTTTCCCAAAACACTTAGAATCACTAAAACTTCAATAAAAACAACAACTTTAACACTAAAACACGTAAAAATCAAAACTTTTTAATGAAAAGCACACGTTTTTAAATAAAAAACGCAACTTTTAAAGAGAAAGCTTGATGAAAACGATTTCCACACACTCCTAAATCATTGTTAGGCGATTGATACCACTTGTAGGACCTTAAATCTATCAACTTTATCACAAATATAAGCACTAGATGAAGTAAAGATGGTTACTTGAATATTTGTATGTGTGGCGTTAGTATCTAAAAGAGAGTAATAGATGAAGAGAACATTTTATTAGAAACACACACAATACACACACAAGCACACACCTCAAATGAGCTTTGAGGTGTTTATATAGTTAGATACAAGAGATGCCATAAAAGGCTTTCCATGGGCTTGGTCATGGGCTTGGTTTTCTTTTACATAAAAAGGCTTATATTACTTAACCTATGACATATTAGCTTACCAAGACCAAGGCCCATTTGACTATTCTAATAACATAAACTACGACACATTACAACGTTACAATAAATGAGAATGACCATCACTTTCTAATATAATTTTTAATGCTAACATGATGATAGGAGCACACCCCTTTGAGCATATAATTCATCCACCACTCTTTCCTCACGAGGAATATTTACATCCTAAGGGTGTGTATCGCTACTTCCACCCGCACTTAATCCTTAGTGTAGGGAAAACCTCCCCTATCTTTGTTAAATAAGGATAGAGTCAGGCTCGTGACTCGAACAAAAACAAGCACTTCTTGGGAGGCAACCCATGTTTTGTGTAATTTTATTTTGTTTATTTGTTATTTGCTTCCCTATGCATGCTTTATTTTTATTGTTGGTAGATCATGTTTCTCAATTAAATAGTGGAAATACTTTACTTTGTTGTTTTGGCCTAGTCTTAACTCTACCTAAAAGTATTTTTGCAAAAGATAAGTGTAAGGGGAAACCCCAAATATGTTTTTAAGAAACAAACCGATCATGATTCTCCACAATATTAAATGAACATGTATATTCGTATTTGTTAGAGTCAAATGCTTGTATTGAGTCATAATGAAGTTTTGCAGGATTTTCCAGGTAGTAGGACCAAGTTTTTCAAGAAATTTTCCGGAAACTTAACATAAGAATTTCTACGGGTCACTTCTGACGGCGTCAAGAATTAATTCTTGACGGCGTCACGTGTAAAAATCTGGAAATTTTACCAGTTTTGTTTTTCTAACAGAGTCTTATGGTTTTTGTGAATTATTAAGTTTTATAATCTCCAGGAAATCTGCAAACTTCATTCCACAAGCATCATATCATATTTTGTTTTCTAGGATTTAGTAACTTATATAGGATGCCGCCGATTTTACGCGAGGTTGTTTTGTCTGTTTTCTCAGGATTTATAGGTTATGTATGACAAGAAGATGATTTATATTCTGGAAGGGAAGCTTTGATTGTTCATTTTCTTGGAGGAAGATTTAACCTGGCCACCTTATTATCCATACCGAGCGAATCAGGGGAGTATTTGATTTCATTCTTTTTACTATTTCACTTTTACATTCTTTACTTGAACATTGGGGACAAAGTTCATCCTAAGTGTAAGGGGAGGGTAAAAAGATGATACCTTACATATGCACTTTCGCTTGAGTTTGTTTTGTTTAATGGTAGATGTGTAATAAAACTATGAGAAATACTTGTTATGACTAGCACATAACCGTATATTCAGAAAAATTTTCCACCCAAATATGTGAGGTTCGCCTTTAGATTTGATAGGAAAAGCATTTATTATTAGTGCTTATGAGTGTACCGGCAGCATTTAGATTCTAGAACTTGCGTTAGTGATGCATCCCGAGACCGCTAGTGAGACTACATTCGTGTGGTAGGATTTACTACATGATAAGAGGCATTAGGATCACCCTTGTGTTAAACCCGTATCATAATTACTTGAACATTTAAGTCATATTACATGACTAGTTAAGTCAATTAATTTTTCCCACACCATTAGCATTGTACTCATTTTTAGTACACGAAACCCCTAGTACACCCCTCCGAGCCTATCTTTTCGTTTTTAACTTTAAGCATCTTACTTAAAGGAAGAATTTGTTACACCCCACTTAAATGTACACCCAAATCGCCTTAGCCTTCCGTGTATGCGCTCATTTTTAGTGCATTATTGTTATTTGTTAAACCTTAAGTTAATTATCTAATTGATTACATGGTTGCTAAATCGAGTCATATCCTTGTACATATTGTTTTGGGACGATTGGGACGATTGGGACTCATGGGTAAAGTACTTATTTTATGGAGCAATGGGGAAGAACATCATTTATTACCCCCGTATGTACGTTAATCCTAAAAGTATTCCAAGTGTTTTGATTTTCTTAATTCGAGTCATTAGATTAGTTTATTGTAAAGTATGTAAAAATTCAAGTGTTAGGGGAATATTCATCCCCTATGATGTATTATTTCGGATGGTAGGGTAAGAGTGTATGAAAAAAAAAAAAAAAAAAAAAAAAAAAAAAAAAAAAATCGAAAAAAAAAATCAAGAAAAAAAAAGAAAAAAAAAATAGAAAAAAAGAAAAGAGAAAAAACATACGGACTACCATCCCTTTTTATTCTATGTTCATTTTATGTTTTTGTTATTTTTCACTTATTAGCTTAAGTCGAGTCTAGTCTTGGCTTAGCAACGCCATATTGTACATGTAATTAACCAAGATTGTTAACTCGCCACCAGTAAAACTTCCTTTATCCAACAAAACCGTGTATTTCATATCCCTACACCTAACGTTACAACCCTTTAAAAGACCTCTTTGATAGTTTATCCTAGGTGCTTACGCCATGTGGTGGAGGTTTGATCCTTTCCCAAGCCTTTAGTAATATATTTTGCTATGACAGGTAGTAAGAGATATCTTCCGTTTCCATATTGTAATTTGTACTTTATTACACCCGAGAGATGTGAGTATCTAAACACTATTTGTGAGGTGCTAGTGTATGACCTCCGTGCTTGTCTATTGGTCTTTAGTGGAATGATTATTTGTTGTAATTACTTTTATATTAGTGTTAAATGACCCCTAACTTGTATTTTGAGTAGAATAAAAGCGCATTTGCTTGAGGACAAGCAAATCTCAAGTGTAAGGGTATATGATGATGCGAAAAATGAACCACTTTTAGGGGGTCATTTAAGCCCGGAATTGAATTTATTTGATCAAATATTGCCCTAAATCGTTCCTTTTGTGATTTTAGGTACTTTGGGAGAGAAATCTGGAAAAGGAAGCAATTCGAACGTTTTTGGAGCAATAAAGTGAAGAAAACGCCAAAGTCTTAATTTTCCTTGCTGGGAACAGTAGGTGACGGCGTCAAGAAGAAAATCTTGACGGCGTCAAGAGTAATTTCCATGACGATCCAATATAGATTTGAAGGCGTCACGAAGTAGGGTGTCAAGAGGAAAATGCATGACGGCCTGGAAACATATAACACTTGACGGCGTCAGATCTGGATCAAGGCAGTCCGAGATTTATTTTGGCGGCGAGATGCCGGCGTCACAAAATTTATCTTGACGCCGTCAGACCCTATTTCCTATATATAGTTTTCTAGTTTTCACATTAAAAAGAGACAAGTTTTGGAGAAACCCTAAGTACGAACTTGGTACGAATTTTATAGGTTTTTCAAGGGTTCTAAGCCCTTGATACCTTTCATGTGTAATTGATATAATTATTCTTTTAAATCAATCAATATGTCTATGTGTTGGTTGTCTATATCTTGTTCTTGTCTTAATTCCATCATGCTAGGCTAGATCTATCTTGTGTTTGCTTGGATCTAATGAAACCTAGATGTTGATTATGTGTTGATTACTTGTTTATAGTTGTATTGGATGAATGAATTCGATGTTAGGCTTAAGAAAACTGGCAGACTTCCAAATGGTAACATGCTTGAACGTCTTAGGAAACATGAACTGACGTGCACTAGGTTTTATTGGTTGTATTTAATGCATGAGTAAATTCTAATGATCCCATGTTAGGAGCTTCTTAGCCGGCTCGACATAGGAGTGAAATAGGCACTTATAGGATTGGGGAATTAATTGCGCCACCCCATGAATGGTATTAAGGAATACAATCTGTCATCCACGCAACTATAACAAGTAATTAATGTGTAAAAGATATCTAGGGAGTAGTGAAATCTAAGTAAACACATTTTCTCCACTTATTGCTCACAACCTTAGTTAATTTAGTTTATTTTCATTTCTTATATTTTATTTTGATTGCATCTTTAGTATTGGGTTAGTTGACTAGCAACTAATTCCGCCCAAATCCTTCAAACCTGAGATTTTTACTTGCTTTAAAAAAACATAAAAATACAAAAATAATCATCCCTCACCTTTAGAACTAGAATTTAGGTTTTCTAATCCTAGCGACACTATTCCTAGCTGAACGATCAATCCCCCGGTACTTGTCACTATACTATACTACAACGATCAGGTACACTGCCTGGTGGGGTTGTAAGCTTCTCAAGATCCCTTGAGAGGTAAAGCCTGGTGCGATCCCACGTATCATAGGCTCAGGAACATGGCTAAAGTTTCAAATAATGTAAAAAATTAATGTCATCTTAATATCACCTCAGATTAAAAACCTTTATTTTAATTTTAGCTGAAACAAAAATTCGAAAATCTAAAAATTAATTCACTTTTTACCATTCATTAAAATGAGAAATAACAACTACCATTAAAAAAAGAAAATTAATATCAAATCGGAGACATCAAATCAAAGTCAGGGTTGTTGATTAGTAATGTTGGGTGTCTCAGAAAAAATTCCCATTTCCCATGGCCCCTGTGATGGAACTCTGTTTGAAAATCAGTCCTTTTCCGTCAATTGTACTTTTCAGTCCCTGTAATTGAAACAAATTCAGTTGTACTTTTCAGAGGGGTCGTATTGGAGTTTGGAGACCCCTTCTCTCATCAAATTTTCCACCCAATCAGCATCAGTCAACTCAGTTTTTATCAAATCCCCAAAAACTTCACCAAATTACAGGCAATCGTTCACCAAATCTTACCAAACTATCTTTTTTAATTTAAAAAACAATAATATATAAAGATATTAATTAAATAAAAGTTCATTGCAATTAATAAAAATGACATAGGATAATACCAGAAAAACTGAGCAAATTAAAAAAATTACAAATAACATCGTAACATTCCCAACCATATTTTTTGTCTGTCTCACGTTTCCACGCGCTTAAACGATCTCCAAACAAGGACCGGTGAGATGATCATGCTCTTTCACAAACGTTTAGATGTCACGATCCTTTTGTACTTCGGCTAGAGCTTCTCATTGCGCCCGTGAAATTTTTTTTGTTCAATGTCCCGTTTCAAACTTGATTCTTTCATCGCTTGAAACAATTGTTTGCTTTCCTCTTTTTTTGTATCTTTCAAATTCTTGAAATCTTCAAGCACGTCAAGGTACAATCATTTTCCTCTGCTTGACGAAGCTTTCTCTTTTCCTTTTCTTTTAAGGTGGGTTGGATTCGAGTCTTCGTTTGAGTCGGGAAAATAGGGTGAGTTGGATCCCGACCGATATTCTCCCGATTTGGACGTTTTTGACCTTTTAGGACCTTGATCCTTATCGTCTAATTCGTCAATGGTCGGGACATTTTCAAATTTCAGATGGTCTTTAACAACACGCCAAACCTCTAGGTGCATTCATTCGTTTTTATTATTGTATTCAAGTTTGTATTGCTTCGACGCTTGGGTGATTATATCCACATTGTTGTTCCCACTACACATTGGCGAACCTTTTTTTATGAAAATGAAAAACAAAGTAAATATTAAAAAAATAATAATAAAAAAATAATAAAAAACCTTAAAAAGTAAAGTTACCATTTGGTAGTAGATACCGTTCAAGCATTTAAGTTCGGTGTATGAATCTTTCCACCTGCCCTCATTTGATGGTGGTTTTGAATCTCACGACCGGTAAGCTTTACGTAGTGCTCATGAACTTTCTTCCAAAACGCCCCTTTTTCGTTTCTATGTTTTCTATCCTCAAATATATGAAACCACGCCATCGCCAAGTTGGTTTCATCTTCGGCTGACCACGGCATTGCCGGTGCTCGATTTTTAAATATTTTCTTTTTCGTGGGGTGTGGGACTTCTCCCACGGGTTGTTCATCCTCGTCTTCATCTTCTATATCTTTCTTATAAGCTTGAACATCATCTTCATCATCCTGCTCTACTTGAGTTTTGTGAACCACATTTACTTCCCGTGGTGCAAACAAATCGAACTGAGAAAGTCGGTGTTATTGTATAGGTGTGAATTGTTGATAGGATTGTGGGGTACTCGGTTGACTAGGTATAATTTATGGAAAAAAATTTGGTGGTGTTGGGTTGTGAGGAGAATTGTGGGTAGTACCCTTGTTGAGAAAACGGATTCGTTGGGACTTCAATCATTGGACGATGGCTCGATTAGGTTCCTTAATTTTGGAGCATTTTTTTTTTTTTTTTTTTTTTTGTTAAGCTTCCCCCCTTTTGAACTTTCTTCCTTGGATCCATGAAGCTTGTATGAATTTTTAAGTTGAAGAATTTTGAGAGTTAAGAGAGTTTTTAGAAAAGTTTTGGTTTGTTTTAGGGTTATGGGGTGGATGTTTAAATAGTAGAAGGTTTAGTGTGGATTAAATGTTTAATTTATTAAAACTAATAGCTTTATAGTCGTTTCAATTTTGATAAAGCGATTCCATCGATTTGATTCCTTATCAACGAATTCAGTGGGGGCGGCGGCAATGTTCATTGAGGGAATCGATTGCATTTACCCTGTCACCTCTAATAAAATATTTAACTTTTCAAAAACAAAAACTTAAGACCACATATAGTTATGTAGGTTGTGGCATGGGGGTTATGTGCCACATGACATTCCAGGAAGCAATGATCTTTGTGACTCAAAGCGTGTAGTCATGAAGTACTTAATCATCTTGGAAATGGAGCTAGTCGTTACAAACAACTCTCCATCTTGAAAATAGAGTTGGTCAACAATCAACGTCAGTTGTGAGGAGAAACAGCATTCACAGTACAGAGAAAAAGATATAGAAATCTAGTGATTTTGGTATCCCAAGACAAAATTCTTGAGTTCAAATTCTATATAGAACAAAAATGTTCATCAAAAGTGAATATATAAGAGTTTTCCTGGAAAGACTCAGGTTTCCTCTGAAACTGGAGATGGTTGCATGAACAGGCATGCCACTGAGCGTAAACTTACTCTTAAAAAATAGAGTAGTGCTACATCCACAAAGGATTTACAAAAGGAAATCCATAAAAGAGATGTGTCATGTGTAGATTATTGTGTTTGAATATGTTTTCCCTTTCTTTTCTTTGCTTCACCAATCAACACATGACACAACTCTTTTGTGGATTTATTTTTGTAAATCTTTTGTGATTGTAGCACTATTCTAAAAGATATTATGGGATAAGGGATGCAGAAGCTACTGTACTGTGAATGCTCTAAGACATTAGATTACTACATTTTATATTTTTTAAAAAGAGTAAATCTCGTTTTTAATCCTTGATATTTGTCATCTTTAATAATTTTAGTCCAAAAAGAAATTTTTTTAACATATCAACACCTATGGGTTGCATTTTGAAACGCTTTTGGTCCATTTGATTAACTCGAGTAGATTTTTCACTTAACTAAAAAGTAATAAGCTCAAAGAGTGGACAAACCAGTATTAATACATATAACAAAGAACCATGGCGATATCCATCACCAACACCAACACCAAATCCAAAATTAACCCACTTATAATTCACCAAACTTAATTTCCTTCAAAACCCTCTTCAAAAATCACCATCCCATCATTTCCCACAATTCAATTGGTTTTTATATCGGGATTCGGATTTTATATCATTCTCGTTACAATATTTTCTAGCAATTGTGTAATTTATCATTCTTGTTTTTTCAATTCTGTTCCGTTGAGGGGATCTTTACAATGGGAAATCATTCATATAACACTGATTCACAAGGATGGACATGGAAATTCCGTAACAACACAAATCCTAAACCTATCGGGAACCCGTTTCAGAAAGATTTAGACAAAGTTGCAACCTCATTCTTCGTTACTAACGTGCCTGATTCTCTTAATGCGAAAGGGTTGTGGAATGCTTGCGCATCTTATGGTCATCTGGTAGATGCTTTTATCGCTAATAAGCTATCTAAAGGAGGTAAATGTTTCGGTTTTATTAGATTCCTCGGTGTTACTGATGCAAACGTTTTTGTTCGTTCACTTTCAAATATTTGGATTGGTAGTTTTCACTTTTATGTATCTGTTGTTCGGTTTCAAAGATCCAATTTCGGAACACAATCCATGAATTCTGATTTTCAAAAAAAAAAAACCTTAACTCAAAATCCATCCCTAACTCCACTTCTTTCAATCACATGGAGCCTCATCCTACTAAACCGTCATTTAATTCAGTCATCTATAACAAACCCAAATCAAACACTGATAAGCCAAACACTGATTCTATTCGCACAGTTGTTTTAAATGAACAAGACCTAATTCGTGTGGACAATGCTTCAACAGTCATTTTATTGAAAGTAAAGGGTATAGACTCCATGAGAAACATGTATGTGATTTGTAGAAACGAAGGATTCACGGATTTGAAAATTCATCATGTAGGTGGACTGTGGATTTCGACCCAACTCCCTACACCGATTTCTTGTTCTAAATTCCAGGAAAACGAGAGTTTGAAAACCTTTTACACGACATCAAAAATGGCATCACCATCTTTTAAAGTGGACGAGCGTATGATTTGGATTGAAATATGTGGATTACCTCTTTGTGCTTGGGGATCTAATGCATTTAAAAGAGTTTCAAGTATGGTTGGAAAGTTCATGTTTTTTGAAAATGATGAAGAGTCCGCAGCCTTGAGCTCGGATAGAGTCTGTATTGCTACCAGATCCATTAATCTTATCTCAGAAATGATTAAAGTCAAAGTTAATGGGGAATTATTTGATGTCCATGTTCATGAAATAGGTTCCTGGAGTATTACTATCATTGACGATTATATTGATTCATCATCAAATTCTGATAGGAATGATCTTGATAAGGTAGCGGACTCTTTTGATAATAACTTAATCGATGATTTGGACAATCTTCAAGCCAACCTTAACGAAAACCTTAAAGAGAAGGAAATGGAATTTAACGAAAACCTTAAAGAGCAGGAAAAGGAATTTAAAGATGAGGGGGAATTTAATGAAAACGATAAAGATCCTGCACCTGATGAACTACCTCAAAAAAATGTTGAAGACAACGAGAACAAACCGATTAATTCTTCAAACAACAGTACTTCCTCTGACTTAAGTCGTCCACCTGGTTTCGATAATATGAATAGAAGCATGTCTCACAATAGTAAGTGCTCAACTTCATTTGCTAGATATCGAAAAAAGGACATTAAAGGAGTATCACTTGTTCACAAATTAAATAGAATCATTGAAGTTGGTAATTCGTTAGGTTACGACATTAGAGGATGAAAAAAAAAACTCTAAATAGATTGATCAATGGAATAGGAGTGCATATTTGATTGGTCCGAAAGCAGTCAGATATTATTGACCAAGGACAACAAGTCAAAGACAGCCTCGTTCCAATACTCCGGTGATAGTATAGTGTTTTCCCGGGTCGTTAAAGTCCCAGTGAGATTGAAATGGTGTCGTTTGAAATCGTTTATGAGTGACTGGCACTGAGGACAGTAGCCCAGATGATGTGGAATTGATATTTCCACTGTTATTTTGGTATTGGTACACATATATAATATTCACAAAAATCAGATATACAAGGATATGCACAAATTCACAATTCAGATTCACGTAACAGACTGAAAAAGTGAGATTTGGTGAATTACAACTACAGGGGGTGCTTTTGAACTTTTTGAAACTTAAAATTTAAAAAGAAATTGAAACTGAAAATGGAATTATGAAAATGGTTAAAATATTATTTAAATATTATTTAATTGATAAAACTTTTTAAAATCTAAATTAAAACCTAACTTAAATTAACTAAAAATGACAAAGGATGTAAATTAAACTAAAAATTAGCAAAAGTATTTTCTAAACTTAAATTAGAACTTTAAGAAAGTATAAAAAATAAAAATAAATATTTTTGTCTTTTTACAGATTTTTTATTAATTAAAAACTATTTAACTTAATTAAACTAATTAAACTAATTTTAATTAATATTAATACTAAATTAACTTAGAAAATTATGAGAAAATTTGTAAAATTACTTAACCATCACAGGAATCCTACAAAATTATAAAAACTTCTAAAAATTATGTTTAAGGCTAATGCACTAATTAATTACCTTTTAATTAACTTAAGTCTAATTTAAACAATTAAAATAAGAAAAATGGAAAATGAATAGTAGAAATTCAAAATATATTTTCTAAAAGTCTATTATACTATTTTAAGGCTAGGAAAAATATAAAATCTAAGTTTTGCTTTATAAAAACTAAATATGCTATTTAATACTTAATATTAATTAATAATTAAGAAAACTAAAATTAAATCTAATAAATACTAACTGACAGAATAAAAATCTCAAAAAATTACTGAATTTACTTTAATATAAGAGGTAATTAATAAAAATATAAAATTACTAAGTACTTAATAAAAATCTAAAAATGAAAAATAAAATTTAAATTGAATTAAATAGAAACTATCACTTAATTTAAACTTGGTTTTTTTTGGATTTTCTTTTACAAACTTACTTTACCACTGAAAATAGAAAACTTTTGTGAAAACACTTTTGAAGATAGCTTATAAATAAGCAGTAGCATCCCCTTTGGCTTATTAGTTGACTTATGTTGACTGGATGGGCAAATAAGCAGAAATGCCTTTGGGTGGGGTCCACAATGGTAAAACTTGATGCAAATAAGTTATACTAACTCAAATAAGCCAGAAACAACAAACAATGATCACAAATAAGCAGATTGGAGGCAAATAAGCACTTGTGCAATTTGAGAATGAACACAGAATGGGACAGACTTGATGATGAATTCAGGTGGGGTCCACTAAGATCTAGGTCAAACAGATGGTCAATCCTTGTTCCCTGGTAGGAGGGGGGATGGGAAAAACCAATATGAACCTCTGGGGCCCACTAGGGAGGTCTACAACCACCACCAAAGTTGGTGGTGTGATGGAGGTCTGCTTTTGCAGGGGAAGGCTTCTTCCCTGCAACTCAGTTCAAGGGCTTGTGGAGCCCACACAAAAATTCCCAAAATTCAAACAAGTATTAGAACTTAAAGACCAGCTGATAGACTATAACCACAAAAAATTTTAGCTGCTCAATCCAATCACATAAATCACAAATAATCTTGGAACTTATGCAAAAACCTGAGATGAACTTTTGACTTTTTGATGAAAACACAAACTTTGACTTTGATGAAGTTCTAATGATCCCTACTGATTCAAAGTGATATTATAAGATGTACTTAAGCTATATTATTTTATACTAACAACTTATGTAACCAATTTGATGGATTTGTGTTCAAAAACTCTCACAGTTAACTGTGAGTGATCAATTTTTTGAGATTTTGACTTTTTATTCTATGTCACCCAAATTTTAAGATTTATTTGAACTGATTTGGTGCTGAGACAAAGTTTTAACACAAAGTTACCACCCAAGAACCTTCACAACACAGTAAACTCACCTAATCAAACACCCCTTTATACTAGGATGTGTTGTGTTTTAAGAAGCTAGAGGCTGTGGAAGCTTATGAAACCAACCCAAAAGGTCTTATACTGATACACTAAGTCTAAATAATCACTTAGGAGCAGAGAACAATGGCAATTACACAATATTATCACTAAAGCTATTTTGACAGTTAAATCTAAATTATTAAGTAGCTATTGATTCTAACAAACAAGCTATTAATTTTAAGCTAAAAATTACTTAAACAATACTCAAATAACAGAAACAAACACAGATTATCAATGAGCAACAATCAATCAGTTAATATCAATAACTATGTTTTTAGAGGAATTTTTAAATGGGCAAAAGCTTACAAGATACCCCTAGCTTGAACAAGGGGCTTCTCCACAGAAGCCTATCTTTAGATAGGCTTAATCCAATTCTCAGCTTGCTCCTCAATGCTTCTCCAAACCTGAAAACTCAAACTAAACACAACATTTGACCAAGGTTGACTTTTTTTATTGTATTTTTCTAGTTATACTGAATTTGATTGTCTCTAAAGCTTCAATAAGCTTTTTGGAACCTATATGAGCCTACTTCAGTCCATGTTTACTGATACAATTCACCACTAAGCTTGTTGGTAATTTCAGAATTTGGAGTAAATTGCAATAACTTTAAACAGAAATGAAACTTGAATTTTATAACATGAAAAGGTTTAAATTACAATACTAACACTACTGCAATGCTTGAAATTGAAAAGATTACACTGAATTTGAAAGATAATTGAAATTCGACACTAATTAAAACTAAATAATCTACACACTATTATTCCTTGCTTTCTTCTCCTTTTATAGCCTTCCTTTAGGGTTTCCCCACTGCTCTGATCAAATCCCACTTCAAATTAGGTTCGTTGGATGTTTGAGATGCCTCAATTGGGTGCCACGTATTTTGGCGGGAAAAACCGTTTTGGACGTTTATAGGCAAGAGGGGGGGGGGGGGTAGCAGCATTAAATGTGGTGTGAGGGTAGGTGCAGGGAGGTGTGGGATGTGATGATGGGTTTGCAAGTGGTGGTGGTGGGCTTGCAAAACCATGGTGGTATCCTGGTTTTGTGGTGGGAGGGAAAAAGGTGAAGAGAGTGGAGTTTGACCGGTTTTGACCGAGGGTCAAACTTTGACCCTGGTATAATATTGGGGTGTGGGTGGGCTGTGGTATCAATGGGCCTAAGGAAGTGGGCTTGGGGATGGATTGGGTTAAACTTGGAGTAGTATTATTGTTTTAAGGTCCGGTTTGGTTTATGGTTTACACAAGGACTAGATTTGCAATTTAACGAAAGTTGAGGGGTGAGACTTGGCAAGTTTCCAAAGTATTTCAAAGGGTATATGATGCCAAGTTATGAATAGTGCAAGGTCATTTGTTGATTTTTCCAATATATTTTCTCCAAGGACTGAAACCGCCAAACTTTCAAACTTCAGGGACCATTTGTGTAATTTTCACCAAACTATCCACCAAGGACCAATCCTGTCATAAAAGGTTAGTGCAAGGACAAAATTTGTTTTTCTCAAAGTTTTTAATATCCCAGGGACCATTTTTGACAATTTTCAAAGTTCAGGGACTAAACTTGACATTTTATGAAACTTTTCACCAAAGGACTAAATGTGAAACTTTTTGATTTTAAAGGACCTTTGGGGACTTTTTCAAGTTTTTAGAACAACTAGGGACTAGATTTGACAACTTTTGAAAGTTGGGGGACTGAAACTGCCAATTATACAAACTCTGTGCGTTTTTCATCTGTTTTTGATATTTTTGCATTTTGAAACATGTAAAACACTTTCCTGGGATATTTTTACTATTTTGATTCATTATTGAGTGTTTTGAGATGTTTTGGCAGTTCAGAATGGTATAAAATGATGAGTATTTACACACTCATCAATATTGTGAATAAATGAATATTCTATCCATTAATAGTTGTGGAACAAAGAAAAGGCATAAACGTATTTGGATCAGGGATTTGTGTTTCAAACACAATGTTCACTTCCTTGGTGTTTAAGAATCTGAAATGACTCATCTAGAAGTATTTAGGCTCAAATCTATGTGGGATAATTTCAGTTTCAATTACGCTTGTAGTATGGCTCGTGGTAGATCGGGGGGTTTAATATCTATATGGGATCCGATTAAATTTATTAAGGAGGATATTTGGTGTGATGATTCCTTTATTATAGTGAAAGGGAAATGGAAAAACTCTGTGGGGGAGTGTTATATGGTAAACATTTACGGTCCTCAAGATTCGGGGGCTAAATTATCTCTTTGGAATAGACTGGAAGACTTAATGATTCACTATAACGGCTCATTCATTTTATTCGGTGATATGAATGTTGTCCGGAATGATCAAGAGGGATTTGGTTCTATCTTTTCTCATATTGAAGCTGATCAATTTAATTCATTTATTGATTCTACATGTTTGGTTGATCTCCCCATTAGAGGCCGTATATACACATGGATGAATAAAGTAGGCACTAAACTTAGCAAACTCGATCGTTTTCTTATTTCTGATAACGTGTTGGATGCTCTTCCTGACATTCGTATAACTACTCTTGATCGGTTGTGGTCTGACCATAGTCCTATTTTTCTTCGTGTGACTAAGGTAGATTTTGTCCCAATTCCATTTAAACTCTACAAGTCGTGGCTCTCCCAGGATGGTTTTGATGATCTTATTAAAAAGGAATGGAATCATTTGGAAGGTAACATCAATGGTAATATTCTTCAATGTCATGAGAAATTCCGTTCTATTAAAACGAAGATAAAACAATGGAATGTCAATGTTAAAGTTATGGATCGAAATCATAAGAAGGAAGCATTATCTGGTATAAATTGCATCGAAAAGAAAATTGATGATGGTACCGCCACTACTGTTGATAAGGATACGCGTTTTAGGCTCTTGCAAGAAATCGAAAAGATCGACAAATTTGAATCCCTCGATCTTATACAAAAGGCTCATGTTAAATGGGATGTCGAAGGAGACGATAACACCAAATTTTTTCATGGTTTGATAAACCAAAAAAGAATATCACAAACGATTAACGGAATTTTGATTGGAGGTGCTTGGATTACGGACCCAGTTCAGATTAAGGATGCATTTCTCAACTTCTTCAAAGTCAAATTTCAGGCGGATGATTCGCAAGTGGTCTTCCCTCCTTTAACTCATTCAAATGGTCTTAGATCCAATGATCGTGATGCGTTAGAGTCTCATATCTCTCTTGACGAGATCAAGACTGCCGTTTGGGATTGTTGTAGTAGCAAAGCTCCCGGTCCAGATGGTTTTTCTTTTTCGTTTGTGAAGAAATACTGGGATATTATTAAGAAGGATATTTGTGATTTTGTTAGCTCATTTTTTGTCTCTGGCTCAATGCCGTGGGGAGCTATTTCTTCTTTCTTCACCCTTATTCCAAAGGTCAGCAACCCCATCTTCATTAAAGATTTTTGTCCGATTTCTCTTATTGGCTTCCACTATAAGATTATTGCTAAAATTTTAGCAAACCGGCTTTCTAAAGTAATCGACAAAATAGTTAGCCATGAGCAATCTTCTTTTATTTCTGGTCGTCAAATCCTAGATGGGCCGCTCATCCTTAGTGAGATCATTGATTAGTACAAAAAAAGAAAGAAAAAGTTACTTATCTTCAATGTGGATTTTGAAAAAGCTATTGACTCAGTTAGTTGGAAGTAGGATCATGTTCTTGTTAGTCTTGTTTTTGGTTTGAAATGGTGCTCTTGGATTAAAGATTGCTTATATTTGTCTAGAGCTTCTGTTTTAGTTAATGGCAGCCCTACTTTTGAGTTTTCTATTAAACATGGCCTTAGACAAGGAGATCCTTTATCTCCATTTTTGTTTATTCTTGTCATGGAGGGTCTTCATGGTGCCCTATCTTCTGCTATGGATTCGGGTCTTATTCGAGGTATCAATATTGGTCACTCTGATATTACTCTCTCACATCTTTTTATGCAGATGACATGATTATTGCTACTGATTGGAGCGCTTGTGATCTAGACAATATCATCCGTGTTCTCCATGTCTTTTACTTAACTTCGGGCCTCAGAATCAACATTCACAAATCCAACATCTAATGCATTGGTGTTTCAGATGAAGACGTGACGAGTATGGCTAGGAACTATGGGTATGCCTCGGGTTTTCTTCCTTTCACATAACTTGGGCTTCCAATTGGTTCTAATATGAGTTTAACCTCCAACTGGAAGTTGTTGATTGATCGGTTTTGTTCGAGTCTATCCTCTTGGAAGGCGAACCTGCTTTCCATAGGAGGTCGTCTTACTCTTATCAAGGCTGTTTTAGGCAGTCTTGGCATTTATTACTTTTTGATATTTAAGGCTCCTGAGATGGTTCTAAAATCTTTGGAAAGAGCTTGTTCTACTTTCTTCTGGGGTTGTACTTATGATGCCAAAAAATTTGGCTTGGATCAAATGGCCTAATGTTCTTGCTTCTTCTGAAAAAGGCAGTTTAAATATTGGTAGTCTTAAGGCTTTTAACCTTACTCTCCTTCAAAAGTGGCATTGTAGATTTATGTCATACCCGAATGTGCTTTGGCTCAAAGTCATTAAAGCTTTACATGGTCACGAGGGTGATTTCTTTAATCAAGATTGTAATTTCAATGGTGTGTGGGCCAAGATTGTAGGTTCTTCCAATTATTTACACTCAAAAGACATTATTCCAACCAATTTGTTTCGGTTCAAAGCAGGTTGTGGCACTCGCATCCGTTTTTGGAAGGATATTTGGATAGGTGACTCTCCTCTTAATATCAAGTATAACAGACTCTATCATTTGGAACAAAATAAAGATTGCCTCATTATTGATCGTATTGTGAATGGGCAATGGAGCTAGAACTGGTCGAGAACCAATCTTGGGGCTCGTAATTTGGATTATTTGCGTGATATTGATGTGCGTTTTGTTAGTACAAGTTTTAAAATTTATAAACACGAATTATCCGATTATTATCTAGCACATACGAGCAAGTATACTCGTCCGGTGTAATAAAGGTGGGTAAGTCGAGATCGTCCCAAGGGATTTGGTAGTTTTAGTAATTAGAAAAATGTTTGATAAATAAGGGTTGTCAATCGAAATTTATGTAAAATCTTAATGTAAAAGAAACTCAATAAAAACTAAACATATACTTATGTATAATTCCTTGATTGGTAAATAGGATTATCGTAACAATTTGAGTACGAAGTTTGGTGTAAAACTTGTTATGATGCGCAACTAGAAATGAGTAGTTATACAATTCATGTTGTATGGCATGTTTTCACTACTACTAAGAATTCTATCACCTAAATGACTCCTTTCGGACATATCAAATTAGTATGACAATCCTATAAACACGTGGTTGTTTAGAAAATCAATTCTTTTCTTATGAATTCTTACGAATCCTTTCGGTCCTTTTTTCGTGATGAAATCATTTCAAATCTATTTTAACAAGTAAATAAGATGGTTGTCAAGCATCCTATTCCATACTAATTTGGTGTATTAATATTTTGGAATAAAAACAAGTTGAAAATCCTTTCGGACCTATTTTTCAAGAAATTTTTTTACCGAAAAATTATGCAAGAAAAGATGTTATATCAACAAACTCATAAAAATAGATATGTTTTCATGCATCACCTTTTTCATAAGATAATACTCCATTTACCAATCACATCATATACACAAGTATATCACAAATTACTCCATAGCAATCATAATAAAACACAAGTAAATAAGAAAAATTTTATAAAACTTAAAGTAACAATTGTTGTTTTATAAGTATCAAGGTGTACCTAGTCTTGAAATTACAATGAGAAAACTTTGTGGAACTATAGCAACCACACTCCTCCAATTGCTCACCAAAGTAAGTAAACAACTCCACACTCGAACCAATGCTTAAGACTTTAACTCAACACGTTCCGGACATTTTTACAACACTTAGTAAACTTTCAAGCAATATAAAATAAGCTAACAAGATTTGGTGTAATACTAAGTTAGATAATGGTGGTACAAGTATCTCTAAGTCCTAAGTGCTCATTATATAGCTTAATGACACTTACGCTTCAAGTAAAAACGTCCCTCCACAGTAAATAAGCAACAATGATCAGCCACAAATGATTATGGGGAGTAAATTCGCCAATTAATGCAAAACTTGTAAATTCAGTCACCACCAACCGATAGGTTTCTCGCCATCCGATCGGTTGGTCATTCTGGCACATATCCAGCCGATCCGGTTGCGGGTTGCAACCGATCGGTTGGTTCTCGTCTGACCATGATTTCTTGTCTTTTCTTCGTCGTTTTACGTTGCATGTAATATTTTTCTTCGTGGCATGACTTTGTCCATTAGAACTTGATATTTCCTTGATAATTTCGTATAGTAAACTTGTCTTTATCAAATCCTTTTGTTCATACAATGTTTCTTTCTTCTTTTATCTTCTCGAAACTCTCCAAAAATGCATGTCCACTTCAATTCTTCATCTTTTGTTCACTTTTCCATGCTTTTGGCTATATTTGCATGTATAAACACTTTTCCACAATTAAGTAACAAATGTATACAAATATGACCAATTTCCACTCATAAATCAAACAATAACGCGACTAAAAATATGTTAAATTTGAGCGTTATCAAATCCCCCACACTTGAGCTTTGCTCGCCCTCGAGCAAGTCTTAATCAAAAGAAAATTGAATTCAATGGTAATAATGCAAATATCTTATTTGAACTCAATGAAGTAAATAAAGAGCTTTCATAACAATTCTAAGCACCTCATGAAAATAATTTGAAATTCACTCATCACTCAATATGTAAAATGATAAATAGATCACTCATTTCACAGTCATGATTAATGTTTCTTACCATAGGCTTGTACAAGTATCAAAACAAATAGAATAATTCATCAAATAGGTCTTTTATTCGGGTTGTAATGTTTAAGCTAAGGGTTTTATAAATATTCGTGCAAAATAATTGCACTAAGTCAAAAAGGTAAGGATAAGGCATGGAATATTTATGAAATTGGTTTTAAAAGAAAAATAAAATCAAAGTCTAAGTCCCTATAGTTGCTAATCTCAAATAATCCACAAACCCAAAAATGATAATAGTTACAATCTTTCTCCTCTTTGACTCCACATATTGATACTTTGATTCACCATAAAATATTCTTCAAACTTAGCACATCGGCTAACATATCACATGACTTTCTTTATTCATAATAATATAACACATTGGTTATATTTGTCAGCTTATCGTTGCGACGACTTTTTTTTTTCTTAAGAAAACTTCTCCCCCACACTTCGCATAAGCATACACCACAAAAAATACAAATAAGAAGTATGCATCCTACGTCTTTGTTGGAATGGCACACACATGAATTGTGACGTGTGGCTAACTAATAATCATCAAAAACTAACCAAGCAACTCGCAATCCACCTTTTAGACTTTGACAAGGGTTAGGCTAAGGTTTAAAGTGTAAAATATTTTTGTATTTTTCTGGATTTATCAAAAACGAAAAGGATGGCTCAAAGGGTGTAACTAAGGGTATCTAGCGCTAAAAATGAACGCAAACAAATGGGTTCCAAATACGAGGGTAACTAACCAATGTGGTTAGCAAAAATTATTTTGTAAACGGAAGGCCATTTGGTTTTATTCCAAAGTTTGCCTCTTATCATGTAAATATATCCTCATCATTCGAAAATGATTTTAACCGTAATGCATAACAAGTACAAGTTCTAGAATTAACACAACCACCGGCACACTCATCATAAATATGTAAATAATATAAGAAATTCTATTCTCATAAAAAAAGCTAATCCTCACAATTTAAAGTAATAAGGGTATAAAATTGTGCTAGCAAATGTTATCAATTCCGAGACAAATTGCTCTTTAAAACTTGAATTTATTCTTCAAAAATATCATTATTATATACCATGAAATTAACCTTATTTTAACTAAAATATGAAGGGCGAACTACTACTAGTTACTAAAGTTCTCGACTCTAAATAAAAAATTTAAAAATAATGCAATTTTTCTATTTTCTTCCTTCCCCTACACTTAAGTTTTGCATTGTCCTCAATGTAATAAAAAATGACTTCAAAGTAAAGAAAATGGAAAAATTTAGAAAATACCGGAGTTAAATACGCAACATGCATATTTAATCATAATGAGCAAATCAGTTTACCGACTCCAAAAGTTGATCAACTATATGCTTCCGTAATAAAACTCCTGCAAGAAAACTGCAAAATATACGAAACAACCAAACAAACACAAACAAAAGCATATCTAAACCAAATAAATAGAAAATTACGTTACGTTATAAATCCTACAAGAAATTAGTTAAAGATAATAGAAATAGAAATTGTTCGACACATAATTGTTTTTGAAAACCAACCATAATCATGTCACCATCAATAACTCACATCCGAACGAACGAACTCGTCCTCGCTTTCCTCTTCATCCTCATCAACATCTTCTTCATCGTCCTCGTCTACCACTCGTCTCTTCTTCTTTTCAGCTCTTGATGACGAACCACCAACATCATAATTCGAACCTCCAGGATTAAAACTTGGTCTACCCACATTAACACCTGAACTACCATACTCGGGAAGTCTACCATATGGAGGATATGGCTCGGGAAATGGTGAATAACCAGGATAAGGATAGGGGTATCGTCCAGGTTATGGAGAATACGGTAAAGGGTATGGTGGAACATTTGGTGGGTTGTAGGGAGGTACCTCATAATTGGCATCTTGTGCCAAATGTTGGATCATAGGCATGGAATAATCATATTTATAATTAGTCCTCATTTGCATTGAATCTCTCCAAACATCCCTACACTCAATAGCATTTAATTCACGGTTCCAATCACCCCATCCTGAATCAAAACCACTTTGAGTACTACCCGGAAAACTCCCCATTTGAGGTTGTGAAGGCACTCCCGTATAAGCTCCGGATTGTGCCCCCACACTTGGTTCAATCCAAGGTCCCAAAGTCTTGTTAATCCTATCCAATGCTTTCCCAAAACTAAAAGCATCCCAAAACTCACTCTCCAATCTCACTCTACACTTCCTCAACTCCTCATCATTAAAATACCCAAGATTTTTAGCCAACATGGTCACATAATGACCTCCACAGACATCACTTTGTTTCTTAATCCCCGGTGCTCTCTTCGAAAGATACTCGGCAATAATCCATGCCACATTCCCATTTTTGTCTTCCTCTATCAACTTCATCACCCATAAGTCCGGTTGACTACACTTGTCTTGTCCACTACTCCTATGTATCAATCCCCAAGAAATCAACTTCTATAAAACCTTCAACAATGGATTCCTAATCCTAGAAGCATTTCTCCTAAGACAAGTTGAATCACCAATTCTATTCCAATACTCATCAATACCCGTGTATTGATCATTACCTCTAGCTAAACTCACAAAATGTGGTCCAAACAACCTATGTTGAATCTCACTCTCCTCATACAAACCAAGTGCAACTGCAAAGTTCGGCAAAGATAAAGCATGTTCGCGACCACACAACCTAAACCAAACACAAACATCTCCAAGCACATCATTTACCTTTCTATCAAAATAGAACGTAGAAAAGAACTCCAAACACCATTTCTTGTAAACATCTTCACGAATACTAAAAGCTCTTTCTGATGAATAATCTTCAAATCTATCTCCATCACCAGGATACACATAAACCATAGTTATCATACTCCTTAACTGGTCTTCACATTCATACTCCTCAAGCAATTCCCAATCAGTCAACCTAGGTTTAGCAATCTTCCTCTCTTGAAGTTTTGAAAGACGTTCTCTATACGCATTCTTCTCGTCTTTGTTTTGCACATGAGAAAACTTAACATTCTCATTTGACTCCGGTTTCAAACTGAAAGTAACCCTTTTTCGCTCGTTCCTTTTCAAATACTTATTAACAATCGGATTTCGGCCCAATCTTCCAACATTTCCTTGAAAGAAATCTCAGATTATGTTAGTATATAAGTATAAGAACTAATATCAATCAATTTAGAAACTAGAAAACACATTTTAAAAATTTCAAAAAAATTTACCGAGGCGACAAACCGATCGGTTTGACGTCCAACCGATCGGTTTGACTCGCAACCGAATCGGTTGGAGTTTTCTACAAACCAAATTCATTTCCAATCCATCCTAAACGTTTCCCAATCAATCCGAACTTCTTTCTAACTTGTAATCTCTCATTCTTGAGTACTTCTAAACATCCAAACTCTAACAATCATGCCTAACATTTCCAATCATCAACCCAATGATTCTATAAAAACCAAGAACATCATCTACTAAAAATCTCTCAAATAGTGTTCTAATCAACAATGCAATAATGTAACATCACTAATTATCAATCATATAATTTTTGGGATTCATCAATTGCAAATAAACTAGCTCCAAAGATTATACCCAATTCAATCCAAAAATTCAATCAATGAATTCTTACTCAAAACTTAACCAATTGATCTAATTCTTTTTGCAATACCTTCTACTATCATCTAATCACTTATCCCAAAAATATTACATCTCAATTCGAACTAATTCAAAAATACCCAATTCGTGACCTAATTTCAATCATCCGAATTAAAACTTAATTGAACAAAATTAATGATATAACTTACTTGACCTGATGCCATTGATGATTAATTATCACTCCTGCAACCTTCTAACAATTTCTTATGGTCGAATTTTTAACCCCAATTTTTGGTGGATTGTGTGTATATGTTTTTCTTAAGTTTTTGAAAATTTTGGATTATATATTCAACTTCAACCGATCAGTTGTGAATCCATCCAAATCGGTTGGTATGAAATTGATTTTTCAAAGTGTTTTTCTCCACTACTTTGACTTGAAACAAGTACTAGTAGCTTTTTTCTTTTCTCAAACTTATTAACTTGTATGTATTCCGAACACACTTTGTCTACCAAAAATTTTGGTCAACTATTTCTAATTCTAAACTTAAAACTAGAACATAACTTAAACTCTAAAAACTAAAACTAAAACTAAATAAAAAGATAAATAGATAGATAAACAAATAGATAGATAGATAGATAGTCTCATTCAAACTTGAAATGCATAAAACTTAAAAACATAAAATAAAATGCATGAAAAATAAAAATAAAAAACAAACAAACTAGCACAACGTGTGCTTTATTCTTGTGATCATTCTTTTTCATCCATAGAAATATTCATTCCTAAGAATGTCTTCTCCACGATACTTGTTTGCCAACTTTCTAGTTGTCTTTTGAGTTTTGAAAGTTCTTGCAAAGTTCCTTCCACCAGGACATGTGATATCAAATTTGCAATGCCAATCACCATCTCCTTCTTCTCTTTTGTAAATGCTATGTCCTTCGGAACCCCATTCCAAATTCTTCAATTGGACCGGTAAAGATCCAAGAAAATCTATCAACTTGTTAAACACAAAAATATTTTTAAAAGGATTAAAGAAAGCCTCCATTGCTAGAGCTCTTTTCATTTCATCTTCAATATCAAAGAAACTAAGTGTGCATGGACCAAACTTTGGTCTACCATCTTCATCCCTTCCTACTTCAAAGCAACTAAGGTAATCCTCCTCTTGGTCCTCATCATTATCATCTCCATTACTACCCCCTCTAGGCTTTGGATAGTAAGTATTCTTAAGAACTACATCATCAATTGTCATGGTACCTTTTCCCATATCTATTATAGCTCCACAAGTTCTTAAAAATGGTCTACCTAACAACAAAGGTAGTTCCTTATCAACCGCAACATCTAACACAAGAAAATCCGCCAAGAATGCTTGATAACCAATTTGAACTCTCACATTTCTTACTTCTCCCATTGCTTTTGCCTTAGAATTGTTCGCCATAGTGAGTTTAGAATTGTTAGGTGTAGGGTCTCTTAATCCTAACTTATGATACAATGGATAAGGCATAATACTCACACTAGAGCCCGTATCGGCTAATGCATATAAAGGAATTGTCCCATTAATTTTAACCGGTAAAACAAAATTTCCGGGATCATTCATTTTCTTTGGAAGCCCATTCTCAATTATCCTTCTCTCCTCTACTTCATCAAAACTATTATCCTCCAACTTAGACTTTGCCAACATAACTCCATCTAGCTTCTTCCTATACTCCATATAATTCCTCAACACTTCAATGACCGGTTTGTTTTCCATCAATTCACTAATCTTTGCTTCAAGATTCTCCAAAATGGCTTGTTTTTGCTCTTTGGTTAAAGGTTTGGTACTTTTTGGTGAACTAGGTGGTGTTTTGGATGATGATGATGATTTGTTTTCTTTTTGGGTGGAGGGTTGGGTTAATTTGTTCAATGGTGTTTTGTTTTGGTTAGCTTTACCCATCTTACAAACTTCATCCGTTCCTTCCTTCAACATTTCCATTCCTTCACAAACATCAACAAGCATATCATTCACACTCTTCCCTTCTTCCAAATCACTTATGTTAATTTTCAACTCCCCAAGTGCAAAATCCAAACTACACTTGGTATTCACTAAGAAATCTCTACCAAAAATCACTTCCGGTTCATCTTCATTAGTATACTCCAAAACAACAAAATCAACTTTAAAGATATGACCATGAATATTCACTCTAACTCCTTTAACTTCCTTCTTACCATAACTTCCATAATCAAGCCTCACAAAACCAAGTTTGTCAAGCATTTCTTCCGAAATGTAATTGTCTCCATATTCCATATTCAATTCCGCATCCCACGCTTTAACTCCTTCCACCGCACAAGGTGTAGAATACCTCATGTGTGGAGCATCATACTTCTTAGGTGGTGCTCTAGTGAAAACAACAACTTTTCTCTCCTTCTCCTTCTTTGGATAACACATTTCTTGTGGCAAACAAGCTACATTATTACAAACAACTTCCTCTCCTTCCAAATCCAACTTGGCTTTTTCCAACAAACTTTTCAACTTTTTCAAGGAATCACCGGAATCCTTGAACATATCTTCCAAGTCTTTCAAATACGCAGAAATTTGGCTCAAACTCTCCATTTCAACTTAAGCACTTACTAACTATAACATAACCATAAAAGAAATCAAAATCATTAGCATGAGGGTTACTTATAATCAAATAAACTCTTAATATGAAATAAGAACAAGTAAATAAACTAAATAAAACACTAAGAATAGAAAATAAACTAAAAATTAAAAATGTCAAAATTTTTACCGAGGTGCCCAACCGATCGGTTTCTAATCCAACCGAATCGGTTAGCACAAATTACCACCTCCAGCCGATCGGTTGGAACCCACAACCAAATCAGTTGGAGTTTTTACACTAATATTTTATTTTTTTTATTTTTTATTTTTTTTATAAAACTAATAAAACTTTTAATTATAAAATTAAAAACAATAAAAGCATTAATTAAGATGTCTTTAAGAATTACTAAATCATTAATTGAAATAAAAACTTATAAAACATTAAAATGACTAATAATTGCAACTTAAAACTATTAAAAACTAACATTAATTATATAAACATTAAAACTAATTAACTAAAAATAGAAAAGTAAGAATTAATGACTAAAAAGAGAATCCAATAAATTTTACCGTGACCACCAACCGATCGGTTAGTTACCCAGCCGATTCGGTTGGTCAAAAAACCAATAATTTTTTTTTTGTTTTTTATTTTTTTACTTTTACTTTAAAAAATAATTTCAAACAAATTAATTACTAAAAACTAAGAAAATTAATCAAATCCCCGGCAGCGGCGCCAAAAACTTGATGTGCGTTTTGTTAGTACAAGTTTTAAAATTTATATCTAGCACGAATTATCCGATTATTATCTAGCACATACGAGCAAGTATACTCGTCCGGTGTAATAAAGGTGGGTAAGTCGAGATCGTCCCAAGGGATTTGGTAGTTTTAGTAATTAGAAAAACGTTTGATAAATAAGGATTGTCAATCCAAATTTATGTAAAATCTTAATGTAAAAGAAACTCAATAAAAACTAAACATATACTTATGTATAATTCCTTGATTGGTAAATAGGAGTATCGTAACAATTTGAGTACGAAGTTTGGTGTAAAACTTGTTATGATGCGCAACTAGAAATGAGTAGTTACACAATTCACGTTGTATATCATGTTTTCACTACAACTAAGAATTCTATCACCTAAATGACTCCTTTCGGACATATCAAATTAGTACGACAATCCTATACACACTTGTTTAGAAAATCAATTCTTTTCTTATGAATTCCAACGAATCCTTTCGGTCCTTTTTTCGTGATGAAATCGTTTCAAATCTATTTTAACAAGTAAACAAGATGGTTGTCAAGCATCCTATTCCATACTAATTTGGTGTATTCATATTTTCGAATAAAAACAAGTTGAAAATCCTTTCGGACCTATTTTTCAAGAAATTGTTTTTACCGAAAATTAAGCAAGAAAAGATGTTATATCAACAAACTCATAAAAATAGATATGTTTTCATGCATCACCTTTTACATAAGATAATACTCCATTTACCAATCACATCATATACACAAGTATATCACAAATTACTCCATAGCAATCATAATAAAACACAAGTAAATAAGAAAACTTTTATAAAACTTAAAGTAACAATTGTTCATTATAAGTATCAAGGTGTACCTAGTCTTGAAATTACAATGAGAAAACTTTGTGGAACTATAGCAACCACACTCCTCCAATTGCTCACCAAAGTAAACAACTCCACACTCGAACCAATGCTTGAGACTTTAACTCAACATGTTTCAGACGTTTTTACAACACTTAGTAAACTTTCAAGCAATATAAAATAAGCTAACAAGATTTTGTGTAATACTAAGTAAGATAATGGTGGTACAAGTATCTCTAAATCCTAAGTGCTCATTATATAGCTTAATGACACTTATGCTTCAAGTAAAAACGTCCCTCCACAGTAAATAAGCAACAATGATCAGCCACAAATGATTATAGGGAGTAAATTCGCCAATTAATGCAAAATTTGTAACTTCAGTCACCACCAACCGATCGGTTTCTCGCCATCCGATCGGTTGGTCATTCTGGCACATATGCAGCCGATCCGGTTGCGGGTTGCAACCAATCGGTTAGTTCTCGTCTGAACA
The DNA here is from genome assembly GCA_030686995.1 of Artemisia argyi. Taxonomy (NCBI): domain Eukaryota; kingdom Viridiplantae; phylum Streptophyta; class Magnoliopsida; order Asterales; family Asteraceae; genus Artemisia; species Artemisia argyi. Next base: position 4,825,086 of record CM060696.1, on the reverse strand, counting down.
TGATTTCTTGTCTTTTCTTCGTCGTTTTACGTTGCATGTAATATTTTTCTTCGTGGCATGACTTTGTCCATTAGAACTTGATATTTCCTTGATAATTTCGTATAGTAAACTTGTCTTTATCAAATCCTTTTGTTCATACAACGTTTCTTTCTTCTTTGATCTTCTCGAAACTCTCCAAAAATGCATGTCCACTTCAATTCTTCATCTTTTGTTCACTTTTCCCTGCTCTTGGCTATATTTGCATGTATAAACACTTTTCCACAATTAAGTAACAAATGTATACAAATATGACCAATTTCCACTCATAAATCAAACAATAACGCGACTAAAAATATGTTAAATTTGAGCGTTATCAGATATGCTTATAGAGATCAGTCTTGTGGATACTAATGTTGTTGAAGATTCTTGTGTGTGGACGTTAGTTTCGGATGGTAAGTTTACAATGTGTGACTTACGGCGTATTATTGAGAATGACCATGGAGCGGCTTCCTCATAGGTTGAACCTTTCATCTCGTGGTATGGACATTCCGATGATTTCTTGTCCTTCATATAATGGAAACGTGGAATATTCTAAAATGTTTTCTTTGTATGCGACATCGCTATGGAGGTTTGGAGACTTGTTCGTAATTGGTGTGATATCCCTTTTCCTCCCTCCACATCTTTTGATAATTGGAAAATTTGGTCCGGCTCTTGGAAAGCTTCTAGGGAGAAGAAACATCGGTTCTCTGTTATTTTTGCTTCGTCTCTTTGGTGGTTATGGAGGTTTCGTAATAGTGTTACTTTTTATTCACATCCGATGAGAAAAAGTGACATTTTTGACAACGTCCGTTCATCTTCTTTCTCATGGTTAGTTCACAGGGGTCGTATGGCTTATAATTGGTCAGATTGGCTTAAGTCCCCTCTCCTGTTTCCGAGTGTTGATTGTCAATAATGTTGCGGAGCGTTTCGGGTTATGCTAGGAGTTTTGGTTATCTTTATTTTTTCTGCTTTTTCTTTTGGTTTCTTTTCCTCGGGGCTTGTTTGGGGCTGCATCAAAAACACCCCGGAGTGAAAACCGGTGGCTCCGCCTTCGTGGGTGGGGATTTTTCTCTTGTCATGGTTCTCCGTAATTGGCAAGAGTTTTTTCATCTCTTTTGTTAGCCGTCGCAGTTAAAGCCTTGGGTAGTATCTACATTGTGTTGTTTGTTTTATTTCTAGATATGTCTTGTACTCTTTGGCTTTTAGCGTCTTGCTAGTTGCTTCTTTTATATATTTATTTATATCTTTTACCGTTAAAAAAAATGCTCAAAGATGAATGATTATTTGTGTGACTTATTAAAATATCTTAATTTTTGTTGTTGTTCTTCTAATTTACTTAATATAATAAAAATATAAAATTATGAGGAATATTTGACTAATTTTATAGTTAATACATATTAATATATGGCTCGTGGGTAGTTTATCTACTTGAACTCGAGCTCATTTATACTTTGCTTGATTCCAGATTTTAGCGAGCTAGTCTTTAGATCGGCTTGTTATAAAATTACTCAAATAACCCTCAAAATTTATATTTTATCATATTAAGTAAATTGCAGGAACATATTAATAATTAAGATATTTTAATAATTTACTCAAATAATTAAGTTTGAACCTAGAGGACCTACAATCTAGAGTTTTTTTTATCCCCAAAAGTAGTATAGTTACAAAAAATATTTCTCATTTTGAGTGGTTTGAAAATTATTTACCAATTTTCGGTACTTTTATATATCATTTTTATTTTTACATAATCTATAGTTTTTTATTATATTTTAAAAAAACTGTAAAAAAAAGTTTGTCAAAATTTATATGTGTAGAGTCAGGTCGAAATCATGCGGGTCGAGTTGGGTCGGAAAAATATGAGATAAGGGCGTACCAGGCCGAAACGGTGTTGATCGTTGTCGGCCAGGTCATGTCAAATTCAATGCTCATGCAGCTCAAAAGCCTTATTCTTCAACAGGAGCTGGTTTAGTACTTCGGGGCAGTAACTCAAAGTGGTACCAGGTCAGTCCCTAACTATCTGCTTCCACTAAATATGCGGTAACGCTAACTCATGTGTTGAACACAGGGTCAGTCACGGACCTCTTAGGTTTTTTCAGAAAGACCAAATACGGCATCGACTGAAACGATAAATAACCTTTCTCTTAATCTTATTACAAGATAAATAACCTTTCTCTTAATTTTATTACAATCAGAAAAAATATATGCTATTTCTTTCTCTGTGAGGATAATGGTTTCCATCATTATTTAACAGATGTCACGATTCTCAAGCTTCAAAACTATGTTTTAATTTTTTTTTTCTTTTTCTTTGTTTGGCTTTTCGGCTAAACCCAGTTCAGTTTTTTTGGTTAAAACAGGTTCGACTTTTTCTGTTAAAACCTGTTTGAAAGTTTTGATCTATTAGACGTTGACCACTAAACTTTAGGAATTAACACTTTTAACCAATTTCACACTTTTAATTTTTACAACTTTGACACCAAAGTTTTAGAATTTAAATTTCTCCAATTTTACAATTTAAACGTAACTATTTATATTTACAATTTCATCATAAAAGGTTTACAATTTACACTTTTATTAAAAACGGAAAACCAAATTAGTTTAAACTTTAAACTAAAGATAAAAAAAATTAAAAAAATAAAAATAAAATAAAAAATTGATTAAAAATTTAAGTAGGAAAAGCCTTTAATTTAATTATTAAGAAAAATTGAAGAGAAATAAAATCATATCAAAGGAATCTTTGAGAAATTATTGCACAAAATGAATTAATAATTTGATAGCTCGTCCATAAATCAAACGAAATGAAATCTTATCCTCCTTATCCTTCTCCTACTAACCAGATAGATGGCTCCGGCACCAACTGTAACTTGTGTTTTCGAATGGTTTATCAAACCATCATCACACCCACCCAAGGAAAATAATGAAGAACCAATAATCCACTTGACACCCTTTGAGCTCGTTTACCTCAACCTCAACTACAGCCAAAAGGGTCTTCTTTTTGCAAAACCACCCCCTAAGGAAGGTTTTTCCATCACTGCTTTTTTAGATGACCTACGCCGCTCTCTCTCCGACACTCTCACTAATTTCCACCCTCTTGCCGGCCGTCTGGCCACTCGGAAACAATCAAACCCTAAACCATCGTATGTCATCTATTTAGATCCCGACAACAGCCCCGGAATCAAATTCGTTTACGCGACATCCTCAGCAACTGTGTGCGACATCCTTAGTCCAAACGATGTCACATTGTTTCATCCATTCTTTGACCTTAATCACGCCATTAACCACGACGGTCATACTCTCCCGTTGTTATCAGTTCAGGTGACCGAGCTTGTCGATGGTATCTTCATCGGTGGCTCCATTAACCACGTTGTGGCTGATGGAACTTCTTTCTGGCGTTTCATGGATTCTTGGAGCCAAACATATAATAATAATAATAATCTCAACAACACAAATGCAATTCATCAATTCATACGAACACCAATCAAGGGATGTGATCCCATCATAAATCTTCCCTACACCCATCATCATCAATTCATCGAACGAATCCCTCCATCAAGGCAGGTGATCATGGCGGAGAGATTCTTCCACTTGTCATCGTCTTCCATCTCCAAACTCAAAGCAAAGGCGAACGCCGAAGCCGAATGCCAAAAGATATCAAGTTTACAAGCAGTATCCGCACTTCTGTGGAGGTGCATAACACGAGCCAGACGTCTACCACAAGATGCTGAAACAGTATGCAAGCTTGCTACTAGTAACCGGCATAGGCTGAACCCACCTTTGCCTGATGATTATTTTGGCAATCCGGTTAACCTGGTGAGGGGAACAGCAACGGTGGCAGATTTGATGATCAGCAAGGGTCTTGGTTGGGCGGCTTTGCAGTTAAATGAAGCTATAAGGAAGCATGATGATACAACAGTCAAAGAATGGATTCACTCATGGTTTAAATCCCCGTCAATAGTGAAATTGAGTGGCATCTTTGATCAGCAGTCCAACACTGTAACCATTGGAAGCTCACCAAGGTTTGACATGTACGCCTGTCAATTCGGATTGGGGAAACCAGTTGCTACTAGAAGTGGTTGCGCAAACAAGGCTGATGGGAAAATCACATTGTTTCCTGGTCGGGATGGGCCCGGGAGCATGGGTGTCGAAATTTGTCTTCTGCCACAATATATGATGGATTTGGAACGTGATCAAGAGTTCATTACTACTGCTAAAAAATAAAATATATCCTACTAGAATGATTACAAGGATTGTTGTTTTTTAATTAATTCATCATCATGCAATTTTGCAGTTTTACATATACGTGATTTTTATGAATCAACCATTTTTAACATGCATTGAATTAATAAGACTCATATAAACAAACTTCTTTATGTATTACGTAGTAAAAATTTTCAAACTTCATTTAAGAAAATCTTATATAAATTTTTGATTCATAATATTCCAATGTTATACAGATTTTTGTTTAGTCCAAAATCAAACCATGACTAACTCATGTCATATAAGGCTTTGAATCATTATATATATAAGTCTATACACTGAGTCACTAAAAAAAATTAATATTATCTTTTGTGAATCATTTATGGATTAGTGAATCGAACAAAAAAGTGATTAACATTGCGCCTTTTGGATTTGAATCAGTATATACGTTTTTTGTATACAATGTGAATCATAAAAAAGAATGGCAATCACTTTTGTGAACCATGTGTGGTTTAGTGAATTGAAAAAAAAGTGAGTTGAGTTTCGTGAATCATCCAAAACATGAACAAAAATCATGTTCAGTAAATCATAATTAGTGAATCATTAAAAAGATGATTGACTTTTTAATTTTGAATCATGAGCAGTCTGTCACCGCATTTGTCGCAAGTACTTTGAATTGCTTACCTGCTGCTTACTTATACTTACTTATACTGGTGAGACCGCAGTACAGACACATAGGGCAGGCAAAAAAAAAAAAAGGGGGGGGGGGGGGGGGGGGGGGACCACAAAACGTACACAGAATATAATATATCCTAACATATTTGCAAGGGCGGTAGCATTATGTAACTCCTTGAATGAACGTTATGCATAGTACTCTTTCCATCATATCCGCAGGCAGCTGATCAGACTCACGCGCATGTGTGAGAAGTGACTCTTTTGCAAGCCTGAAAACAGGTCAGTATTGACACGAACCTGCAACAACGATTTGAAATTCCATTAGTCGGTATGTTTTCAAACTTTGTGATTTCAGAAACTGAAGCACGACTGGCAAGCCCATTGTATAATGTTTGTTAAAGAACTAAGTATCATGGAACTTACAAATGAAAGCAATAATACCTTACTTTCGTCACCGCATAAGTTAACCCCTCATCCATCATCCACTATGTCATCGTTAGTTTGGACAACCAAACGTGGTTCACGTATAGGCTTAATCACTGGAGTTACATCAACGACATCAATATATGCCCCCTGATCAACATCATAATTCATCCAACATTAGAATGTAGGTGCAACTGCTATAATCAATGTACAAAGCTTTAAGCTACTCACCAACTTTTCAAATCTAAATCATCGTCATTGATAACGTTCAATTGTGGCAGCGTTCCATCTATATCAGTGGCAGCTGTATAAGTGAAAGCAATAACAACGTGTATTGAGAAAACATATATCATCATAAGTGAAAGCACGGCCAGCTATTCCACTCACCTGGTTGACCATGCATGTACATATAAAACTTTTATATATAACTAGTATACTGAACAAAGGATAGATGGAACGGATTTGACAAATCTCAGCCAAAGGAGTAATGGCAACCCAAACACTGTTCTTAATTGTATTCTTAATAAATGCACACTTGAATTTGTGTAACGCGGTTGGTGGATCGTTGATACTTGCTTATACTAGGTCTTCTTCTATGTATGCAATTGGTGAATTAATTTTTTAAAAAAGATCGTGGAGAAAATTCAATGATCTAAATTTTCTTGATTTTAGTTAACTCGGTAAGTATCGTTTTGTAGTATTCTAAGAAAATATGTCCTATTCATATCATATCAGTAGCAGAATCAAGATTTTCGATGGGTTTAATTTCCTCACCTTTTTTTTTTTTTTTTTTTTTTTTTGTATACGGTTGTTGCCAGTTGCCACCTCCATCGACCTCTTACAACAGTATAAACAACAATACTTGAAATCATTTAGACGACCAATTGTCAGATTTGGGTAAAAGTTGCTATCCTACAAATATGTTTATTCCTTACTGTCAGATTTGGGAAAAAGTTGCTATCGATCCTACAAATCTGTTTATGCCTTAATGAAAAATGGGTTACTGATACTTTAAAACAACTGATACAAATATTCTACACGAACTGTAACTAATTTGTTGAGGCTCACTCTTCTTCTTTGAGTTAGCCTCATCCTCGTCAATTTTGCCTTAATAGTTAGAGTTCGTGTGGAAACTTTGGATCCACAATTTCAAAGTATTTGCATAATGAATTTCCAGCATTAACCCAATATTCATTGAGGCATAAACACTTTTGTAGGATAGCAATTCGTTGATGACTATTTCTACTTATCGCAATAGGAATAATGTTGTTGCAAACACACATAAAATAGTAATAGCAAAAGTAAACCTATTACAAACCTTGACTCTTCTATTGAGTAGAATGTTCACTTCGATTTAGTTATACATAGGGGGTGTAAATGAGTCGAGCCCGAGCTCGATCGGCTCGTTTCGAGCCTTATATATTAAGCTCGAACTCGGCTCGCATATATATTATTTCTTTTTTCTAAGGATCGAGCTCGGCTCGGCTTGTTTATGTAGTGGACTTAGTTTTTGATTTTCTTAAAAGCCAAAATGTAAAAAACATATGATTTATAATTACAAGTTATTATATATATTATACAGTTAAACCTCTATAAATTAATAGTGTTGGAATCGGGATATTTTAATAATTTATCGAGATATTATTATATCGATAAATTAATAATTTGTTAATTTAAAGAGGTTTTATATATGGCCTTTAAATTTCAAGTGTAATATATTGGTTACAATATATACTCTTTAGAGATGAAAAATAAATTTGAAAAACAAGTTCCAATTAAAATTTTAAGAATTCATATTCACAGTTTATGAAAATAAAATTAAAACTTTTTGTTGCAATACGAGAAGACAACACACTACACTTTACAACAATAAGGAGATTTTGAGATAAACTAAATATAGATTTGAAGTTAAACAAAAAATAACAAGTGACAATAAATTTCATTTTTTACTAAATAATCTTAGGATTTTGAAGTGTATCTCTTTCACACATATATACATATATATGGAATTTTTAGTAATTATTAAATTATAGTATCACTGGGACTAATATATATACACTGTAGTTTCAAAAAAAATATTATCTTATTATTTTATCGATTGGGATCCAAATTTGTACTGGTCCCAAGTTGGGACTGGACAAATAATTAATTTTATCGAGGTTATTAAATTATCGAGTATTAATTTATAGAGGTTTTAATGTACATGTAAAAGCTCGTATAGGCTCGCGAACCTAATCGAGCTCGATGTTTAAAGCTCGAGCTCTTTATCAAACGAGCCTCACGTTAAGCTCGAGCTCGAGTTTTTCACGAGCAGCTCGGCATCGAAATAATCCAAATCGAAATTTATTTAGTTGACTAAAATCAAGAAATTCAAATTATTTAATATATTCAAAGAAAAATTAAAAACTGAATTCATCAATTGCATGTAGCCGGGTTGTAAATGAGTCGATCTGAGCCGAGCCCGAGCCTGTCAGAGCCAAGCTCAGCTCATTTAAGTTTTATAAAGCTTGATCTCGGCTCGGTTCGAGCCTTGTTTTTTAAGCTCGAGCTCGGCTTGTGGCATGTTATACAGGGCTCAAGCTCGCCTCGTTTGTATGATTTGGCAATGAAAAATTAAAGCTTGGCTGGAGCTTGACTCGTAATATATCTATTTTGAGCTCGTTAATAAGCTCACCTATAATACAAATGCATAACGATTTCTGTATGTTTAATATTTAAAATATCATAGTGTCGTTTAGGCCCAATCAAGCTTTCTGTGTAAAGCTCGGACTCGAACATGATTAATAAATGAGCTGCAACTTAGGCTCGAGCTTGGGCTTGAGCTCGTTTAGGCTCGGCTCATTCGAGCTTTTTACCTATCTGATCTCGAGCTTTTCACGAGCGGCTCGACTCATTTCCTCCCCTAATTGCATGCATAGAAGAAGATAAGTGATTGTTAAGAATTAAATATTTCATAGATTTGATGATCAGAAACAAGAAGAATGAGACATGAAGAATACTGAAATGATAAGCAAAATACGCTAAGTGCAATTCTGCTGAAGAACGTTTCCACTGATGGATTCTGCTGATGAGCAAAATAGTTCCACTGATGGATTCTGCTGATTGACACTGCTGCTGATCAATGAGTCATACTACTGAATGGATAAAGATGAAGAAGATATTTTGTGCATAAAAGTCAAGTATATCCTCTAGATAATATCTTTCATCAGTCATCAAATTGAACACTCTAAATGAGTTGTAAACATTGATACGTGTTGACTGACATCATAGTCATAAGCTAGATAGTAGATGACAAAAGCTTATCAATTTTGTAATGATCTCCTTTGTTCTATAAAAAGGAGATCACACCCCTTTAGATAAACTGCGCATGCTTCACAATGAAACAAAGTGAACATCACCAAAGTGCTTCGTACTTACAAATTACAACAACACCAAGCGTGTTAAAATGTAAAGCACTTAGAAGAGTGTGTGTGGGTACATCAGACAAGGGGTCTGTTGTTGTTAGGTTTGTTTAGCCTCAAGGATCTTTGATCCCTGTTAGATTGTAAACCATGCTATACTTGATCACATAGCATTGGGGCTAGTTGGAATAACAAACGGAGAAGTTAGAAAAACCTTGTTGTGATAATATTGTTTCTTTCATAGAATATTTTGTGAATATTATCATTGTGCTCGTAATAGCCAAATTCCTAGATCAAAGGCTTAACATCCTAGAGCTCATAAACGATCAGCAAAAGCTTATTGTTCAGGAGGTGCAAATAAGCTTTTCACAATTGGTATCAGAGCAAAGGCTTAAAATTTTTATTGAAGGTTCTTGGCATATCAAGGTAGATTCTCACCGGAAGGATCTTCAATCTAAGCTTCAGATGGCAAGATATGCATCGTTGAAAACTGCTACAGAAACAGTTGAGGTATGGTCGAATTTTTAGTTTTCTTTCTTGGTTTACACACACAAAGGGGAAGAATCACACACAAAAGAGAGTTGGTTTTTAAAAGATAAAAAGGCTTGTTTATCAAGTTATTATTGGTGAAGAAAGTTATTTGTTCCTTATTTGAAGATGAAGTGAAATTTTTCAAGGTTGTGTTCTTATCATATCTTAAGGTGATGTGTACACTTTAAAGATAACTTGTTCGTTCATTCAAGTGACTACGAAATGACAAACACTTAAAGGAGTTACATTGTAGTGCTCAGTGTCTCATAGAAGATGAGTTTATTGCCATGAGATTGAGGTCTCCCTATACATCAAGGATGGGTATACGTTCGAAGTCAGATTCAGTACAAGATATAAGACACAAGGTTGGTTTCTTTCACTTCAGCATCAAGTTAGTAATGATTGGTTTTTCTTCATCAGTCATAAAAGCCTACAGAAATGGAGATTCAAATGGTTAACATATGGGTTTCAGGGGAAGCTTAAATGTTCAAGTGTTCAACCATTTATTATGTGTGTGCATCACCAAAGGGAAAGTAATTGATTCTTACTACTGTTAATTAGTATTGCTACTGATGGTTTAGATTTTTACTGTCTCAAGTTCATTTTTTGTGCGGAAAACTTAATGGAGGCTAATTTGTGATAATAGAAGGATAGATTGGATGTGTAGTATTAGTTCGTAGCTGTAAAGATCATATTTGTAATATTCTCTATTTGTTGATAACAAAAGGGGAAGAGATGTGGTGGATAGCATAAATTAAGGGGAAGACAGTATAGTTTCATTCATGGTGAGATTTAGTTATCTCAATTTCTCTACTTCGTCTAGGGAAATTCGTACAATAATGTTTTTGTTTTTGTAATCATCAAATAAGGGAAGATTATTAGGAATTAAATATTTCATAGATTTGATGATCAGAAACAAGAAGAATGAAACATGAAGAATACTGAAACGATAAGCAAAATACGCTAAGTGCAATTCTGCTGAAGAACGTTTCCACTGATGGATTCTGCTGATGAGCAAAATAGTTCCACTCATGGATTCTGCTGATTGACACTGCTGCTGATCAATGAGTCATACTACTGAATGGATAAAGATGAAGAAGATATTTTGTGCATAAAAGTCAAGTATATCCTCTAGATAATATCTTTCATCAGTCATCAAATTGAACACTCTAAATGAGTTGTAAACATTGATACATGTTGACTGACATCATAGTCATAAGCTAGATAGTAGATGACAAAAGATTATCAATTTTGTAATGATTTCCTTTGTTCTATAAAAAGGAGATCACACCCCTTTAGATAAAGTGTGCATGCTTCACAGTGAAATAAAGTGAACATCACCAAAGTGCTTCGTACTTACAAATTACAACAACACCAAGCGTGTTAAAATGTAAAGCACTTAGAAGAGTGTGTGTGTGTGTACATCAGACAAGGGGTCTGTTGTTGTTAGGTTTGTTTAGCCTCAAGGATCTTTGATCCCTGTTAGATTGTAAATCGTGCTATACTTGATCACATAGCATTGAGGCTAGTTGGAATAACAAACGGAGAAGTTAGAAAAACCTTGTTGTGATAATATTGTTTCTTTCATAGAATATTCCGTTAATATTATCATTGTGCTCGTAATAGCCAAATTCCTAGATCAAAGGCTTAACATCCTAGAGCTCATAAACGATCAGCAAAAGCTTATGGTTCAGGAGGTGCAAATAAGCTTTTCATAGTGATCAATCAAATGCATTGCATTGTAGTATATATTATGTGTATTGTTATTAGAGACAAATAAACAATGACATGGAAACACAAAAGTGTAAAGAAACGATACCGTCAATTTTTGGATGTGGAGACTCAAAAAACACAAACAAGTAAAATGTTGAGGCGTGTGATACTCACACTTTCCTTAAGACAGATTCGTCCTCTCCACGATGCTTAAGAATCGTGAATGTCTATCTCCCAGGATAAAACAACAACAGATAACTCCGTTAGCACAAACGGCTTATCAAGGCGAACCAAAATCGTGCCTTCCCTCTATTACAACCGATACAAAATGAATAAACATTAAAGTCAACAACAAAGTAGAGGAATTAGTTTATGTGTTTTCGGTGTGTTCAAAGAAGAAAAGATTCTTCCAATATATAGTGAAAGGAGGTGAATGGAAAATAAATGGCCGGATTAATTAACACTATTAATCCTACTAATGACTCATGAACACATAGTTAATATAGTGGTTACATATGACCAAATATAAACATTGTTCTTAAATCTCATTAGTATACATGATGACCATCAATTGTCATTCAATTCAAAATATTTGACCATAAATTTTCCAACAATCCCCCGCATGAATGAAATTGATGACCGGAAACAAAATTCAATGACTTGATGTTGTAATAGGTAGGTGTTACCCTTTGAACCTTCCCTTGTGAAATATACTTAGACTCCTAGCAGCCAGTAGAACTTGATGTCTTTGAAGTGTCTGTTGTTTGTAGAGACGACAATATATATTCACACAGTTATGTTCGTTATGGTCATGAACATTAGCCTGGTTCTGCGAGAGCTGTTAAGAATTACGCCCCCACAATTCTCTTAGAAGCGACCCCACTTCTCTCTCACATAGGTGATTCTCGATTAATCATTAAAAGCCATATGCTTAACCTCATATTGTCACTGTTATAGGAATGGACTAGGAAGTTTACCAACTCCCTTAAATAAATGTGGAGTTTATTACTCCCCACAGTGACCTCAGTTTATACAAGTAGGTTGTCCTATTGAACCCAGATCTTGGGATCTCCAGTCAGCTGGGTTAGGTTTTCCTTCATATAAACTTTTCAAGGGCTTTAGTCCTATTCCTCTTTACGACTTGCTAACTAACTCTCACATGTAGCACTTCACAAGTGGATCCACAATGTTATTCTATGACTTCACATTTATCAATAGAGATAACTCATGTTGAGAGTAGTTGTCGTATCGACATAATATTTTTATACAAAATCAAGCTTTGTTCAACATTTTAAATATATCATGCTCCAGGTAATTCTTGAGTATTCCAACTAGGCAAGAACTTCATGTTTGTTGAAGTCCTTTTGAACTTTAGCTAGGCCAGAATCCCCCACATGGAATTTATCTCAAGGATTTTGTAGAAAGGTCCCCCTTTCAGTATATATTAATCTTGTTTATAAGACTTTTCTCACATGGATATGACATCAAGATCATTAGTTATTTGTCACCTCTCAAGTTTTATACTAGTGTATGCACACTTTTTGAATGTCTTTATGTTAATTATTTTCCGTATCATAATTAACAGATTCCAAATCTAGCATGCTATAGACCAAGGAATCAAGTGTATGACAGAAGATGCATCATTCTGATTACTCATAGCTTCATGGACTAACATTCTTCTTTTAGACAAATCACTACCTTAAATCACACATGTTTTAGGAGGATCCAATAAGTTATATGTGTAAGTCCTACACTTATAACATGTCATTCCAATTCACTTGTGATTATATATATAATAACATTTGATCTCTTATCATTATATGATATCACAATTTATTATGTGATTATAATCACATAAAATCAACGTGTAATTATTTTACACAATCAAAATATGTCCAATTTAGCAAATGGACAATATCTCACATTGGATGACAATCACGCCGTTCAAGTTAGTTACATAAACCAACATAATTCATTGTCATCTATATATATGTTGTTTCTTGACATTTCACAATATCCTACACGGTTATATTCAACACATTGTCATTTCTTACATAATGACTAACCATTCGATTATTAGCAATATGAGTTAATAACAAGTCTTGAAGATTATTCATCTATCTAGAATAACAAGGAGTTTAATTATTTGCACCAATATTCACAACAGAATATTTGCAACATCCAAACTTTCAATACTCGATACAAAATCAAGCGACTTGTTTATTCTCATGTTACAAAATTTGTTGCACAAAAACCGCACCAAACAACTTTAAATAGGCACTACTTTGCCACAATATTTTGTACCAAAAAATGAACAAACAATTTTGTGTTGAACATTTTACAAAACATCACATAATTTTGTATTATAACAATCAAAAAATGTTGTACCAAACAACATCCAATCAACACAAATATTAGCCAATATATATATATATATATATATATATATATATATATATATATATATATATATATATATATATATATATATATATATATACACACACACTAGACATCGAAGCCCGCCCGATGGGCGGGCATGACTTGTAATTTCTTGATTTTTAGTATTTGTTAGAGAATTATTGTATGTGTTTTTATTTTGTAATTGATTTATGTTTTTTAAATGATATATTAAGTATTGATATATTTTTATTAAAAGATTAAATTTTGTAAGTTTATAGTAATTGTTTGTTGGTAAAAGACGTATTTGATGTTTTATGTGTTTTGTTAACCTAGGAAACGATTGTATTCAATTTTAAAATGACGTTTAGTGCAATTGGAAGCATTTTAAATGTTGCTTTAGGTTTGTGTGATATAGGACTCTTGGAAGTTATAATATATGTTTATTGTGATTAAATTTATTTTTTTAGTTAGATAAAAATTTGTATGTATTTAAGTTAATATATCCGTGCCATATTAAATGTTTACTTTTTTTTAATATTATTTTAATTTTTTAGTATTTTTTATTAATGGTTGATATATTTTTTTTTTTTGGTTTTTAAAAAAAATATATATATATTGTTGGTTAATGAACTATGTTACGTTCTCGATGCATGCAAAAGATATTAAGCCGTCATTTTGATAGAATGCAATCATTAATATTCAGACTATTTTGTTTCCTAGTTGTTATTTATGGTTAGTACTTATCTTCTTTGTTATTATAATTATTCTACCTACTCTATTTCTCTATATCTCACATATCAACATCCATTTCTTTCGATTTTTCTGGTGTGCCGATCAATTTTCCGGTATTTTTTAACTAATCGTTATTAATTATCAATATTTTCTTAAGTATCTGATATGCATGGTGTGATTGTCTCATTGTAGTTTTTATTTTTGGTTTCGATTGGTGATAAGTCGTTTGTTGCTAATGTTTTTAATTATCTGATATTTATGGTATCATTGTGTCGTTTTTTTTTTTTTTTTTTTTTCTTTTTGGTGTAGGTTTGTGATAAGTTGAGTGTTGATGTTGAGTTTTGATAGTGCTGTGTTTATCTGATATTTTTGGTATCACTGTGTTGGTTTTTTTGTTTATTTTTGGTGTAGGTTTGTGATAAGTCGAGTGTTGAGGATGAGATGTATATAGTGTTTGTTTTAATGGTTTTATATTTTAGATTAGGCGAAATGGGTTTTATGTAACTGATTTGGTAACCGATCATCTTGTGGTTTTATGTTATTATACATGTGATTAAGTATGTTTAATATTAGAATCATTTGTGTAGTTGTTTGGATTATATTGTTGCAATGGATTGTTAGTTTTTTTTTCTTTTTTTTTTTTTTTTTTTTTTTTTTTTTTTTTTTTTTTAATTTAATCGATATTACTTTCAAATATGTTGTTTATAATCTGATATATTGTATGATTGTTTGATTTTTTTATTTTTTATTTTTTATATTTGTTATGTTTTGTGTGGATTTGTCATATGTCGGTATATGAGGATTAGTTTGGATGGTGTTTTGATGATTTTTGGTTATGGTGCCGATTGTTTTTTGTATCGAGTGTTTAGTTGAATGTTTTGAGTAGAATTTGTTTTTTTTTGCATTGATTTATATTATGGTTGTTGTGATTTAGCTTGTTGTTATTTTTTTGATGTGATATAGGATTAGGAACTGATGGATTTATGTTTTATATTTGTTGTTGTGTTTGTTTATGGTATATGATTACATTGAAATTCAATTATTCATGTATAGTTTAGTGACGTTATCTGTGGATGGTTGCGATGTTGGAGTTTGTGTTGTATATTTTAGAGTAGATGTAGTTTTGTTTTTTCGTTGTAATTAAGTCAGTTCTGATGTTTGGCATAATAATATTGTTATGATTATCTTACCATCTTAGAATATTAAATATAACTGGTTGTAAACTGTTGTTTATGTGCTACATATTGAACCTTTCACCACCATATCAATATTGTAAAACCCGAAAATCCGTCCTTTCTAAATTTCCCATATAATTTGAATTTTTCTAAGTTGGTGAACTTAACCTAAGTTACGTATATTCGACACTTCATATAAGATTATAATCTAAAACATATATATGTCACTATGAATATATTTTGGACCGAATGCTAGAACTATATATGGTGCACGATGTTTTTATGTGATAAACCTAAGTATATTAATGTTGGTACACTCTTTATTATTTATTTTGTACATCACATGTATACAAGTATCTAAAGGGTCCAATTTGAATCAAATGTGAATACAACATATTTCTTAAATGATATGGCTTAATATTTAAAAAAAATTAGAAGAATAAATGGTCCCCTTATCCTCCCTAATATTCGGCAATATTTTCAGCCCACACGCACGTCCTTCATTATTTTTGGAACCGAATTATATAATTTGAGATGTGCTCTACACGATTTTAGGGGATAAGAACAAATCAAGTTTATATATATTAGAAGCTTGAAAGGAAATAATAGATTGCCCCTAATCAAATCTCTACAAGTTTATATAAAGGAAGTACGCTGATGGGTCTTTTTAGTGAAGGCTTCTCGAACGTGGATCACTTTTCAGTTCGATGGAGGTGCGCACAGCAGTTTGGACGTGGGGTTATGGTTTTATATTCGAGAGTAGGATTTTGGTCTCGGTGTGGTATTGATTCTTGGTGCCTCGTCTCGTTGCCTTCTTTTCGATCGTCAAGAGGGTAAAAACATATCGATCCTTATTCTTTTTCCTTTCTGTTGATCACATTCAAAATGCATAAACCATGTCACCTAAAACTATAAGAAGCGGCTGAATATATGTGTGTTTATATGAGCGAAACATATCACATGAAATCATAACCATCATCACATAAATAAACATATGTAACCTATCTAATCGACTAAAATAATGTGTTATGTATTCTTATGGTTAAACGATTGATTTGAGTGTGTATATTCGACCTAAACTTGTATTCATTTTTAACATATACGAATTTAATAAGAGATGGAACATGCTTGATTATTTTGGTTCGGTTAATACAAAAACTAGAAAGATATCACGACTTGATCTTGTTCATTCGAAAGGAATTATAAAGGGTTTTATGACTTGATGTTTTCCTTTCTAAAAGGTTTTGAGAAATAACGAGAAGTACATGCTTGTTGTCATTATTGATTTCGAATCGCATAATGTTTATAAAGAGGGTGTTGCGGGTTTATTTTTGGTTGCGAGGTATATGTTGTGGCTTGTGACGTCTCGCGAGTTGTTTCGAGGTCGTGGTTAACAACCCTTTGTCGACCCTAGTTTCAACATAAAACGCATCTTAATAACCTGGTCAATCGAGCGTGTAACGGGGTTAAAACAACTAAGAAGCCCAGGTTGGAAATACATAATTCTATGTCATAAAGTTTACATGAAGATGATAAAATGTCACCGAATCTGTTTATGTTTCGAAGTGCTAGACCATGTCACGTTAAACTATAAACGTAACTTATATGATCACAAAGAAACTGGGAACAATTAATATCGAGTACGAATCGATTTCGGTCATGTTACGGTAATAGAATCAAACGAAAGAGATGATTTGAATGCATGCATGAAATACGTATTTGAGAAATCTATAGTTAGCATAATCTTGTATTATTAATTGTAAACTAAGATATAAAGCATTAAACTAAGATATTTGTAATAGTAAACCATTAAGTTAACCTATTATTAATTGTAAACCCCTAAGTTTGGCTAATTAATGGATTTTACCCTACACTTAATAATTATGGAAAGTTACTAATTTGGAAAATTCACTAAATATAGGAAGTTACTATATATGGAAAGTTACTAAAAATGGGAAGTCTGCTAAAATGAGAAGTCTAATTTAAAACAAGTTATTAATAATAAGACGATCATATATTCGTGTAGATTCGCTGAAGATGGAGTTTGCTTCTGATCTTATTGTTTCTGTTATGTTTGCACTTGCGGTCTAAGGTACATATATTCTAACCTTTCGGTAAGGTTTCTTATGACTCATGATCCGTTCCATTGCCACTATTATAATTTCTGATCTTTATATGCCTGATAGCCTTGGTTCATTTAACATCTTTTGATTATTTAACTTCAAATTTTGAACCTTTGCTATGAACCCTTTTGCTATTATGAACCTTTAATTTGAACCTCATGATATGAATATTTGATTTGGACATTTGACTTGAACCATTGCTTTGTTTCCCTTTGTCTGATTCGTATTTGATTGATCCAGTTTGTTATGATTTGCTTGATATTTGTTGCATACTATAGTTCTTATTCTTATAGCATTCCTATGCCCTATTTGTTGCCCATTATTTGATTAATTTGTAGCCAGTCATGGGGAGTCCATGACCTTGCCACTGATGCACCAGTGGTATTGACACTATCTGTGGAGGTGGGCTTTAGTCCACAGCGTTCCCTTTAAGCTAGCTATTCAGGCCTATATTTATTATTGTATATGTTTACTTAGCCTAGAGCTTTGTGCATATATATCTGTTTTGTAGGGAGCGTATGGATGCATCCTAGGTACTTTGTTTCGTTTAAAATTTGGTGAATGGGTATGTGTGTGCAATACACTCCATTTCACATTTGGTACATCGAGCTAGCTACTCTATGTACAATTTGATATATGATTGTTGGGCATTTCTGTTACTTCTACTATATATGTGATCCTGGTTGTTCAAACTTCTTAATTGTTATTGACTTATGCTTTCCTTAGTTCATTTGGTTACACTTATGATTCGTTTCATTTTCCTTTGATTCATTTGATATTCCTTATACGTATTCCCTTTGATCGTATTCTTTTGATTCTATAATATGTTCCATATTCTTTGATATTCATCTCAACAGGTTGCTTGGATTAATTTCGGTTTCACTTTCATTTCCTTTTTGTTATTAGCTTTTGTTTGTTTATATCTGTTCACTAGGCTTTTTAAGCTCAGCCGCATTTCTTTTCCTGCGGCAGGTTTTAGTAGGAAGCCGGGTTATGAGTGGAGAGTACTGTTGGACTTAGAAGACTACACTTTGATAGCAATTAGAGATGACTAGAAGGATTTGCATTTTCGGACTTAGCCTTTATATTGTTCTCTTTTGTAATCTTGTATTTCAGATTTATCCTTTGTGACTTTTGGGATTCCTTTGTATTACTTATGTTGTATGCTTGTGTTTGCTTTGATATGTCACCATAATGTAGTACTTCTACCCTTATCGGGTTGGGGTGTTACAATTATGGTATCAGAGACAGGTTACGACTTGTAGTACATTAAACCTTTACCTATGAAGTTTGGACCCTTAAGTTTCCACTGTAGGCGCTCATAAGACAACTTTTGAGAAATTACTTTAAGATCTCCCCATAGGAGAATAAGTTATTATCGGTGAGGAATGGGTAGACTAGGACATTTATATAAGTAGCATTGCTTCCGCATCACTCTGATTCATTCCTTAGCCCTGAGAAAGCCTTATAAGAACATTCGTTTTAGAAGTTAGAAAGTTATGCTCAACATAAGATTAGTAACCAAGTAAGTTTGTATTGCCTCAGGAACTACATGGATACCTTACACCATTTAAGTTTCACCCTCTGATTCTAATCTCCATTTTCGATTTTGTTTAGTAAACAATTTGATACCTTTCTAACCATGCCGAAGGTTATTCAATCAAAATGTGTTTGACACATTCTATGAATTCGTTACTTATGCTGAATATAAAATGTATCATCTGATACTACTTGACTCTGCATAATCCATTACTACTCCTATGAGAACTCTGGTGATTATTAACCACGGATATAGGAAGACTTGTTCCCTCCCTTAGTATGACGAACCTTACCTACCAATCAGTTACTTTGGAAAGATAAGATGTTAAGATTATCCCTGTATGGATTTGATAACTGAGCATGATGATACTGACAACTGACATCCCATACATCTCAGTTTTAACAACCATACGATGTTCGTATTACCGATGATACCCACTCTACCTACCACTTGAGCTAAGGAGCTAAACAATATATAAACCATTTGTCTGGTTTGACGACCGTATTCATTCTATGAATCCGTTTATTTTGAAATATTTGATTTTGAGGTCTTTTGGTTATGGATTTGGTCGGCTCCTCATGAAGCTACCATCGACTACCGTATCCGATATGTGACTTTTAGCAATCTACTTCATTCTACTTTTGCTATGATGGTTCTCAACCACTGAAATCTCTTAAGATTAATTCTGCTATGGAAGTATAGATTCCGATCTCATTTGACTGTAAAGTTTCTACTAACATCTATTAGCATCCACCCTTGGAAAGCTCTGGCATTGGAAGTATTTTGTTGTACAAAATTTTCCCGGTGTTCTCTGATGAACCTCCTGGTATTTCCTCCTGCTTAGGAAGTAGAGTTAGCATTGAACTGATCTCAGTTGACGAAACCATGGTGCCATAGAAGTCGAGCGATTAAAGGAGCTGATGAAATATGATTTTGTTCACCCTAGTGTCTCTATTGGGATGCTTCTGTTGATTTATGAAGAAGAAAGAGGGATGTATGCGACGACATATCGACTATCATGAATTTAACAGTATCACTATCCGTAATCATTTTCCATTTCCACGTACCAATGATTGATTTGGTCTACCTTCGAAACTCCATATCAGATGGCCTCAATTAGATTTGAAAGATTGAATAAGCAACCACAATAACTTCTAAGAAGGGGGTTAACTAACTGAGAGTAACCTTCATGAAGTATTCTAGTTATAGTCATCATAAAGAAGGAATGTGACATGGAAGGAATGTGAAGTTTTCCCCTGGGGGTGATTAAAGATCTGACTAACATATATTTCGTGTAAGAGGCGAGATACTCCTGAGGTGCCTTTCATACTTGTTAACACCTCTATGACTGAGGTAAGAGAGGTACGTGAAGATTATTACTTGCACACCAAAACAACCAAACCGTAGGAGATGAACAATTCAGCACATAACCTGGAGTTGACAGTAGCGGTGTTTACATTGAAGATTGGAAGACATTCTATTTTCTTAGTATATCACATTCATAACACTTGTGACTATGTTTACACACCTCGACACCCTTGAGGAAAGGCCTCACCATTTCATTTATACACGTACGATACATATATATTTTTTGACAACCTAAATCATCGACTCACGCCTAACCAAACCAACTTAACATGCAAAACATACACGATCGTATACTATGAAAACTAGACCAAAACCAAATTCATGTCGAGCACTATTTTCTAACCATAAAAATGCAACTTGGGCCTAGATCGGGCTAACGAGCCCATTAAAATTTTCAAAAGAGATTTTCAGTTGGAAATTTTGAGAAAATAACGAGGGGTATAAAAACAGGTTTTAAGGAATTTTTGTAGGTTATAATCACCACTTTTATAGTAATAAAGAGTTTGTTTTTCGAAAACTTATCCAAGGACTATTTTTGCAAAATTTATCGTTAAGGGACTAAAACCGTCAAAATCACCAAACTTTCGGACCAATTTAGAAACTGTTGATTTTGAATAAAACGAAGGGTAGAAACTGTAAATTTCGAAAGATCAAGGTAAAAGTGTAAAAAGTTATGCCAAGGACTAAAAAGAAATTATTTTTGACCAAGGGGTAAAAAGTGTAACTTTATCAAAGTTAATGGTCAATTATGACAAAGGTACTTTATTAATTAATTATTTTGTATAATTTGATTTTTATATATAAATATGTATATATTTTGTAAATTTAAAGTAAATATATAATTTTACTAAAAAATTTAATTATAAATATTTTTACTAAATGTTTTTATTATTACCAATGAGTTAATATTTAATAGACACCGTTTTGAAACAACGTTACATATAACTACGTAAAGTTATTTTGGAATATGTAAAGACACCCGAACGGATATTACCGTACACGAGACATACCACATGTTAATTACAAATCGAATCTAAAACACCGATGACAATGTATTATTTAGGTCGCAAGTCGGAGGAATTTCATTGCTAGTCGTAGCATTACACCATCACTTTTGAGCACCGTTGTGATTCACCCACACCTGTCAGGTGAGTTCATGGACCCACATTTTTAATTGTTTTTAAACCCCGTGGGGAGATACATGCTATAAATCAAACACAAGTATTTTCCTGTATGCTGTACAATCTGATATTGCCTAAGTTGACACCTGTGCTACAAGTCCCTCATATCACGAACCTTAATCACTTGCGAGTAAGCGCGAATATAGTTGATAGATCTATTGGAATAGCAGCCCACCTCTGTCAAGGTGATCACTTGGCAGGAGGTGTGCTATATTCGAGGTATTATGGAAATTTGGTACATTTCTTGTCACCGAGGGCCCCTTGTCATTTACATCCTATGTGGTGTAGGTGATTGTTATTATCTTTATGATATGTTGAATCGATGTTAAGGCTTGCGTTTCGTGAGGCTCAGGAGCAATATTTCACCAGTTTAGTCAAGACCTGTCTATCTTGGCTTGTTTATTTCAAATGCTTGACTTGTGTTCACACTATTACTATTTAAACTACTATGGATTCACTCAACCTTTGTGTTGACTTTTTATGCATGTTTATCTTAGGAAATTAGCAAGCATGGCGGCACGGAGGTGGCAAAAAGGGCACACAGGACCTCCCTTTTTATTTCAATAATGATATCATTCTTTACAAACTCATCACTTCTTTTGCAAAACAATTAACATTTTGGAAAAATGTTTGTAACTCTGACTATTTGAGTTTTCATGGAATGATATTGACTATCTTTTGAATTGTTTTCTATGAGTATGACTGTGTACTAAACTGTAATGACCCCGATTAGACTTCCGCTGCTTATCAAATTTTCGGGGTGTTACAGATTGGCATCAGAGCCATGGTTATAGAGAACCAAATGATTTTTCAAAACATTGGACTATAACCTCACCGGATTTCTAAACAAACTATTGATCACCAAAGTGCCCTCCGTGCCAGCGCTTGCCAACGTTATATTTTAAGGTTTGATTTTTAGCACCCATTGCATTTAGTTCACTATGATACTATGATCACTGTGCATGTAGCATTATGTAGACTAAATGACTTATATTACTGCTATTTTTGGGATATTACAGTACCATGTCGACCTCGGTTATTATTTTTTCCGACAGTGACGACGTCGTGCCGGCATCATCCACCTACCCTACTATTGACCTATCTGACTATGACACCTATGACACCCAAGACACCCATGGTTCAGACCATGACACCCAACCTGTATCACCTGCCATACCATCTCCTGTTCCATCTTGAGACCCATCTGCTGATACTGAGCCCTTTGAGGAGGGTGAGGTTGCTTCTACACCCATTGATTCTTTTGCTATTCAGCCTCTTTTTCATCCTGTCTGTGGACCTATGACACAGGGGCAGTACCTTTATGATCAGTACCTGATGTCTCAGCTGTTTCTTACGGCTGATGACCGTCCTACGCCACCTGCTAGTCACCACACCGGTTCAGATGCTGATGACGAGTCTTCTGACTTTGATACTTCTGACACTGCTGCTTCTATTCCACCACCATCCCTGCCTGCACCGATTCTTTGGCGCAATCGAGTGAGGATTCTTGAGCCCTTTGAGCCTGAACCTTTCGGAGAGTTGTTTCGATATCATGAGGGAGACTTTACCCGCAAATGCACGGCTCGGAAACGAGTCTGTATTTTGCCTGCTTCTACTGTTACACCACTTGTACCTACACCTGTACCATCACCCACATCTGTACTACCACATGTTTCTATGCCAGAGCTGACACCTGTGACATCACCAGCACCTCCACCATCACCCGTATCACCCCCACCTGAGCCACACCCTTACATGCTACCTACTTACACCGCACCCCACAACTCTGAGGTTTTGCCACCCATGCCACCACCTACAGTTTTCTACTCTCAGACTACTACCATACCGATACCATCACCTGTTCCATCACCATCACCTGTTCCCACTGAGACCCCCACCTCACCCGGCATTCATAGATTGGTTGATACCCGCCGATGGTCGTTTTTGTTGGATTACATTCGTAGATGGAGGTTGGTTAAAGGATCGCCTAGGGCTGCGGAGCTTGGAGATGGCTCTTCAACAGTGTTACCGGTCACTGGGGAGCCGATACACCATACTATCCCTCTATTGGCTGCTAGATTAGTTAGACATGAGGATCGTCTTGATGAGCTGTTGGGCGCTATTGAGGATATATCCTTGGAGAGGATTGAGGGTATGCAGGAGGAGGTCGAGAACCTCATGGTACATAGGACAGCTTTAGAGATGGTATTTGAGATGATTGGGACAGAGATCGAGGAGGACAGGCTACCATCACTGAGTTTGGTCATCGACTAGATGTTCAGAGGCATGAGATGGAGGATTTGAGAGCGATAGCAATCATCGCGCAGCAGATGCTAGAGCATCAGACACAGGAGTTAGCCGCATCTAGTTCTACCATCCACACTCTTTCAGCCACTATTGAGGAGATTCAGGCCCGTGAGAGATCCTGGGATTTGGAGATGTTAGAGATGATCATGATCATCAGAGAGCTGGCGAGGAGATCAGGAGGCGCACCTGGACCTTCATAGATCTATGACATGTCATTACATTCAGAGACATCTTAACTTGCCGCCTGTGGCATTAATAAGGTTGTATCTTATTGTTTTGTAACAATGAATTCAAAATTATTAAAACTTTATGTTGGTTATGATTGTATTGTATTGATATTGATTTATGATGTTCTACTTGTCTGATCTTTTATTATGCTCCTATATTGAGATTCATTATAATTTCCATGTGTGTTGTTACATGTCGTGATGATTATTTATGAATGATATGGTTTATGTTGATGTATGTATTCATGGTGTGGTTGTGATATGTACTTTGTGATGATCTCGACTATTATGAGCTTGGTTGCACTATTTCTCTTGTTATTGATTGATGTTTGCGATTTGTACTTATACACTTGTGATTTGTACTTATACACTTGCGATTTGTAGTTATGGCCCCAAGGAAAACCGCTACTGCTACTTCGA
The DNA here is from genome assembly GCA_030686995.1 of Artemisia argyi. Lineage (NCBI taxonomy): Eukaryota > Viridiplantae > Streptophyta > Magnoliopsida > Asterales > Asteraceae > Artemisia > Artemisia argyi. Next base: position 4,800,655 of record CM060696.1, on the reverse strand, counting down.
CACCCGCTATGACCCAGGCTGCTATCAGAAAGTTGGTTGCCGACAGTGATGCTGCAGCTTTGGAAGAGCAGGCTGCTGCAATGGCACGAACTAGTAGCAATAACCGAGCCACTACTGAAAGCGACTCCGCTGCGACTCGAAAGTGTACCTATAAGGACTTCATAGTTTGTAAACCATCTCACTTCAAAGGGACTGAAGGAGTGACAGAGCTTGCTTGATGGTTTGAGTGAATTGAGACTGTGTTTGTGAGGAGCGGTTGTGCCGCTGAAAGCAGAGTCTCGTTTGCTACTGGAACATTATTGGAAGATGCGTTGTCTTGGTGGAACGCAACTGCTCAGAAGATAGGTATGGAAGAGGCCTATCAGATCACCTGGGCTGACTTTAGGAGAAGATGCTGAAGAAGTTCTGCCCTAGAGGTGAGATCAAGAAGTTAGAAGATGAATTTCACACATTGGTTGTGAAAGGAAATGATCTCAGGGCTTATGATAGGAGATTTTAGGAGCTTGCCACACTTTGCCCTTCAAAGGTTCCCGATTTGGAAAAGTTGTTGGAAAGGTACATTGAGGGATTACCCAGGAGCATTGAGGGAAACGTCACCTCGTCAAAGCCTCAATCTTTGGAAGAAGTAATGACTATTGCCCAAAGACTGCTAGACCGGGAGATTAAGCGTAACTCTGCTCAGGGGAACAACAATCACAAAAGGAAGTTTGATGATCGAAGGACAAACAACAACAACAACAACAACAACAACAACAACAACAACAACAACAACAACAACAACAACAACAACAACAACAACAACAACAACAACAACAACAACAACAACAACAACAGCAACAAGAACAACCATAACCCCAACCACAACTATCACCATGACAGAAACACCCTCCACAATTGACGACAGGAAGTTGTCAGAGCTTATGTCGCCGCACCAGTTAAGGATGCTAGGTATGCTGGACCTCTTCCATTCTGTGACAAGTGTAAGATGCATCACACTGGACCCTGCTATGCTAAGTGTGGGAAATGTTCAAGGGCTGGACATAAGACACAAGATTGCAAGGCTACAGGAGCTAACTTGCAACATGTGGTTGTAGTATGCCATGCTTGAGGAGAGAAAGGACACTACAGGCGTCAGTGCCCAAATAAGGACAACAATGCACGTGGGAGAGCATACGTGCTGGGAGATGGAAATGTCCAGCAAGATCCGAATGTAGTCACGGATACGTTCTTTCTAAACAACCGCCTCGTTAAAGTTTTATTTGATTCCGGAGCCGATCAAAGTTTCGTATGTATTTCCCTTGCACCCCTACTTAATATTACACCGACCAAACTAGACACCACGTATGAGATTGAACTAGCCGATGGAAAGCTAGTAAGTACTAACACTATACTCCGAGGTTGCACCCTATGACTACTAGACACCCCATTTGACATTGACCTTATGCCTATTAGACTTGGTAGTTTCGACGTCGTTGTGGGAATGGATTGGTTATCCAAGAACCGCGCTAAGATCATTTGTGACGAAAAGGTCGTTCACATCCCTCTGAATGACGAAACCCTGATTGTTCGCGGAGAGCGAAGTAAAACACGTCTGAGCATCATTATTTGCGTCAAAGTTGTGAAGTACATCGAACGAGGATGTCAAGTCTTTTTGGCTCAAGTCACCGAGAAAAAGTCGGAAGAGAAGCGACTCGAGGATGTGCCAGTAGTCGGAAACTTTCCAGAAGTTTCTCCTGAGGACTTGCCTGGCCTTCCGCCGACTCGTCAAGTGGAAATGAAGGAGTTATCTGGGCAATTGCAGGAATTGTCAGATAAAGGATTTATTCGCCCAAGTTCGTCACCGTGGGGAGCCCTGGTGTTGTTTGTAAAGAAGAAGGATGGAACCTTCAGGATGTGTATCGATTATCGTGAGTTGAACAAACTTACGGTGAAGAATCGATATCCGTTGCCAAGGATTGACGATTTATTTGATCAACTGCAAGGATCGAGAGTCTACTCGAAGATTGATTTGAGATCGGGTTATCACCAACTGAGAGTTAGGGAAGAAGACATCCCTAAGACGGCTTTCAGGACAAGATACGGCCACTACGAATTCCAAGTAATGCCATTCGGTCTAACAAATGCACCCGCTGTATTTATGGACTTAATGAACCGAGTGTGTAAACCCTATTTGTATAAGTTTGTGATTGTATTCATCGATGATATCCTTATTTATTCACGTAGTAAGGAAGAACACGCAGAACACTTAAAGGCTATACTAACACTACTCAGAGAAGAGAAATTATACGCCAAATTTTCAAAGTGTGATTTTTGGATTGAGAAAGTACAATTTCTTGGGCATGTTATTGACAGTAAGGGTATTCATGTTGATCCCGCCAAGATCGAAGCTGTTAAAAATTGGGCGTCACCTATGAGTCCTACCGAGATACGCCAATTTTTAGGTCTTGCCGGATACTATCGAAGGTTTATTGAAGGTTTTTCAAGGATTGCTAAACCTTTGACTGAGTTAACACAGAAGAAGAAGAAGTTTGACTAGGGAGATGAACAAGAATCGGCATTTCAGTTCTTGAAGCAGAAGCTTTGTGAAGCACCGATATTAGCACTACCCGAAGGAAGTGAGGACTTCGTGGTATATTGTGGTGCATCAATCCAAGGTTTGGTGCCGTATTGATGCAGAGACTTAAAGTAATCACTTACGCTTCTAGACAACTTAAACCCCACGAGGAGAACTACCTACTCATGATCTAGAATTAGGAGCGGTAGTATTCGATCTTAAGATCTGGTGACACTACCTATATGGAACCAAGTGTACGGTTTTCACCGATCACAAGAGTCTTCAGCACATTTTAGATCAAAAGGAGTTGAACATGAGACAACGTCGATGGATAGAGTTACTAAGTGACTATGATTGTGAGATTCATTATCACCCGGGGAAGGCAAACGTTGTAGCAGATGCCTTGAGTCGAAAGGAACGACTTAGACCCCTCAGAGTTAGATCATTGGGTATGACAATTAGATCACCACTTCCGTCTCAAATTCTTGAAGTTCAAGCTGAGGCCCTTAAGGAAGAAAATAGACCACACGAGAAGATTTATGGCATGCCAGAAAGCACGAATGGATTTGTCAAGAAACCAGATGGAAGGCTGTGTTTCAAGGACAGAAGTTGGATTCCATTGTATGGAGGAATACGAGACCTCATCATGCATGAGTCTCATAAGACTAGATATTCCATTCATCCTGGCTCGGACAAGATGTATCACTATCTAAAGAAGTTGTATTGGTGGCCAAACATGAAAGCTGACATTGCAGAGTATGTCGGTAAGTGTTTGACCTGCTCAAGAGTAAAGGCTAAACATCAAAAACTATCCGGTCTTTTGATACAACCCGAGCTACCAATGTGGAAATGGGAAAGGATTACAATGGACTTCATTACAAAATTATCCAAGACATCGAGTAGGTTGGACACTATTTGGGTTATTATCGATCGTCTCACGAAGTCAGCGCACTTCTTGCCAATCAAAGAGACTGATGATATGGACGTTCTTGCACGTTTGTACCTAAAGGAGATAGTTTCCCGGCATGGAGTGCCGATTTTGATTATCTCCGACCGAGACAGCCGTTTCACGTCTAGCTTTTGGCGATCTTTACAGAAAGCCTTGGGAACTAAGTTAGATATGAGTACCACTTACCATCTACAGACCGATGGTCAAAGTGAAAGGACTATACAGCCCCTAGAGGACATGCTTAGGGCATGTGTAATTGATTTTGGAAAAGGCTGGGATAAACACCTACCATTAGCGGAATTCTCATATAACAACAGTTATCACGCTAGCATTAAGGCTGCACCGTTTGAAGCACTTTATGGAAGAAAATGTAGATCACCAGTTTGTTGGGCTGAGATTGGAGATGTACAACTCTCAGGTCCCAAGTTGATTCTTGAAACCACTGAGAAAATAGTAAAGATTAGGCAACGATTACGCAGGGATCGGCAAAAGAGTTATGCCGATGTGCGAAGGAAACCAATAGAGTTTCAAGTTGGAGACAAGGTCATGCTTAAGGTATCACCTTGGAAAGGGATGATTAGGTTTGGAAAATGTCGAAAGCTAAACCCAAGATACGTTGGACCCTTCGAGATCATTGAAAGGATCGGTCACGTGGCATACAAACTTGAATTAACTGAGGAACTCAGTAGAGTGCACAACACCTTTCACGTGTCAAATTTGAAAAAGTGTTTATAGGATGAAACACTCGTGATTCCGTTGAAGGAGATCAGAATCGACGATAAGTTGAACTTTATTGAGGAACCCGTTGAGATTATGGATAGGGAGGTCAAACGACTTAAGCATAGTCGCATTCCCATTGTTAAGGTCAGATGGAACTCTAAGAGAGGACCCGAGTTCACTTGGGAGCGCGAGGATCAAATGCTTGCCAAATACCTACAACTATTTGATGAGACAACCCCGTGCACCGATTCAACTTTGGATTCCGAGACGAATCCAATCTAACGGGTAGGTACTGTAATACTCCGTAAAATCCCAGGTCATTTATTAATGCTAATTTTCGACACTATTCTAAACTAAGCCATTTTTGCGGGCTAATTTGAAATTTTTATATGAGACACCGTTTGTTTGACACTCGATTATTTTTGGTCGCCGTTTGTTTGACACCCGATTATGTTTTGTCACATGATATCACCCGATTGTCACTCTTGGATGTCACCCAATGAGGTTAACACCGGTAACTCCCACTTGCGACCCGACACCCTAATTGGACACCGATATATTATTAATATATATAATGATATATATATTAATTATTACAAATTATTTCCACTATGTATATATAAGTATATGTATACGTATGATGACACCGTTTATATTTTCATGGTTTTCACGAACTGACTCCGATACCGAAACTAAAGTTACGACAGATCCAGTCACCGACACCCTATTCTTTTTATTTGGGCCGCATGTCACCTAAGCCCAAGTTCCTTTCTTTCTTTTACCCTACTGTTGGGCCGAGCGCACCACAGCCCACCTTCACTTTGTTTTCACTTGTAATCTTTGGGCCGTGTATTCCCAAGCCCAATGGCTATGGCTTATTCTTGCGATGCATGCTACTCAAATGAAACCAAACTCCTTTGCAACATGATATTACACACGTTTTATTTTGGTTCCCTACAAGCTCGACATCAAACAAGCAATTCTCCTTTGACTTTGTATCTTGCAACATCGAGCCACCTTTGGAGCCGTCCAACCCTTGGTTAACAACATTACACACTAAAACTCTTTAACCACTAGATAATATGTTTCTTAAACTCCTAACACAAACAATAAATAAGATTTATAAGTACACACATGCCTAATACCTTCCTAAATCCCTAGCATTGACATGAGCTTGTAGCCTCCAAACTCTTAAAACCGACTTGACAACACTCAAGAAGCCAAGACAACCTTGTCGAGTAAAGTGGTGACCACTTGGAGTGTGTTGTGTCACAAGGGACATTCGAACCACTAAAACCATCCTATATAAGCCACATTAAATGCAAAATTACTCACACTCTCAAGTTCACCAAGTTCTCAAATCATAAAACTCTCTACTTCTTTCTTTCTTGGTTGATGTCGAGAGGATCTAGGGCACGAGTAAGGTTTTAGATCAAGAATACGAGTTAGGTAACTATTTTAGAACAAGGGTCACTACAAAGAGGATACCACATTTGCTTGTTCACTTGTCTCGTACACACGACATCATCACCACCACTTTGGTATTGTAAGTTAATTATCACCCTTTTCAATTCGTACATCATTCCATTCATGCATATCACATTGATTTATCACACGATACACGTTATTTTCTTAGTATATCACATTCATAACACTTGTGACTATGTTTACACACCTCAACACCCTTGAGGAAAGGCCTCGCCATTTCATTTATACACGTACGATACATATATATTTTTCGACAACCTAAATCATCGACTCACGCCTAACCAAACCAACTTAACATGCAAAACATACACCATCGTATACTATGAAAACTAGACCAAAACCAAATTCATGTCGAGCACTATTTTCTAACCATAAAAATGCCACTTGGGCCTAGATCAGGCTAACGAACCCATTAAAATTTTCAAAAGAGATTTTCAGTTGGAAATTTTGAGAAAATAACGAGGGGTATAAAAACAGGTTTTAAGGAATTTTTGCAAGTTATAATCACCACTTTTATCGTAATAACGAGTTTGTTTTTCGAAAACTTATCCAAGGACTATTTTTGCAAAATTTATCGTTAAGGGACTAAAACTGTCAAAATCACCAAACTTTCGGACCAATTTAGAAACTGTCGATTTTGAATAAAACGAAGGGTAGAAACTGTAAATTTCGAAAGATCAAGGTAAAAGTGTAAAAAGTTATGCCAAGGACTAAAAAGAAATTATTTTTGACCAAGGGGTAAAAAGTGTAACTTTATTAAAGTTAAGGGTCAATTATGACAAAGGTACTTTATTAATTACTTATTTTGTATAATTTGATTTTTATATATAAATATGTATATATATTTGTAACTTTAAAGTAAATATATAATTTTACTAAAAATATTTAATTATAAATATTTTTACTAAATGTTATTATTATTACCAATGAGTTAATATTTAATAGACACCGTTTTGAAACAACATTACAAATAACTACGTAAAGTTATTTTGGAATATTTAAAGACACCCGAACGGATATCACCGTACACGAGACATACCACATGTTAATAACAAATCGAATCTAAAACACCGATGACAATGTATTATTTAGGTCGCAAGTCGGAGGAATTTCATTGCTAGTCGTAGCAGTACACCATCACTTTTGAGCACCGTTGTGATTCACCCACACCTGTCAGGTGAGTTCATGGACCCACATTTTTAATTGTTTTTAAACCCCGTGGGGAGATACATGCTATAAATCGAACACAAGTATTTTCCTGTATGCTGTACAATCTGATATTGCCTAAGTTGACACTTGTGCTACAAGTCCCTCATATCAATAACCTTAATCACTTGTGAGTGAGCGCGAATATAGTTGATAGATCTATTGGAATGACAGCCCACCTCTGTCAACGTGATCACTTGGCAGGAGGTGTGCTATATTCGAGGTATTATGGAAATTTTGGCACATTTCCTGTCACCCAGGGCCCCTTGTCATTTACATCCTCTGTGGTGTAGGTGATTGTTATTATCTTTATGATATGTCGAATCGATGTTAAGGCTTGCGTTTCGTGAGGCTTAGGAGCAATATTTCACTAGTTTAGTCAAGACCTGTCTATCTTGGCTTGTTTATTTCAAATGCTTGTCTTGTGTTCACACTATTACTATTTAAACTACTATGGATTCACTCAACCTTTGTGTTGACTTTTTAATCATGTTTATCTCAGGAAATTAGCAAGCATGGTGGCACGGAGCTGGCAAAAAGGGCACACAGGACCTCCCTTTTTTATTTCAATAATGATATCATTCTTTACAAACTCATCACTTCTTTTGCGAAACAATTAACATTTTGGAAAAATGTTTGTAACTCTGACTATTTGAGTTTTCATGGAATGATATTGACTATCTTTTGAATTGTTTTCTATGAGTATGACTGTGTACTAAACTGTAATGACACCGATTAGACCTCCGCTGCTTATCAAATTTTCGGGGTGTTACATCCTAGCTGAACGATCAATCCCCCGGTACTTGTCATTATACTATACTACATCGATCAGGTACACTGCCTGGTGGGGTTTGTAAGCTTCTCGTGATCCCTCGAGAGGTAAAGCCTGGTGCAATCCCTACGCATCAAAACACCATTGAGCTCACCCAAGTTGCCAATGTGTCTCCCTTGCGATCCGACACCATCCGATTGGTGCAAAGCGGATGTGCATTCCATGGACTTCGTTCCGAAGATCCAAATCAACATCTCAAGGACTTCCTTAAAATCATAGATTCTATAGACCTTGATGTTACAATTAGAGAGTCAACCCGATTACGCCTATTCCAATTCTCTCTACGTGATCAAGCTAGCCAATGGCTTGAACGTTTCCCCGTGGGATCCATCACCTCATGGGATGATCTCACCACTCATTTCCTTGCTCTATTTTTCCTACCATGGAGAACTACCAAGCTTAGAAATGAGATGTTCCAACAACGTCAAGGTGAAACTCTATATGAAGCATGGACTCGATTCAAGGACTTACTCTAAAAAGTCCCTCATCATGGCATAGATCTTTTGCTCCAAGTCCAAATCTTCTATGACCATATCGATCTCTCCACAAGGCGAGCCATTGACCAATCGGCCGGTGGTAAGCTACGTGATCTAAGTGTTGAACAATCATGGGAACTTATAGAAGATCTTGCTCTCTATGACAACGAAAGTTGGAATGATCCCCGTGATTTGAACAAAACGGTCAAGGCAATATCTTTTCCTTTGAACAATTCTAGCACTTCCGACCGTAGGATCATGGAACTTGAAGGTCGAGTCAAGTCTCTCATGAAATCTTACGAAGCTCAAAAGCCTTCAAGCCAAGTGAGCAAAATCGCTTCTTCATGTAAATTGTGTAATGGCCCTCACGAAACTCATAACTGCATGGAGCTTCCAAAATGCGCTTATAACGAATTCACATCGTCACACATTGGTTGAGGCCCTCGAAACTCTGACGAGGCCTATGAGGCATGGAAGGATAAACCTAATTTCAGAGGGTACCAAACGCGGAGCGTATCCTTCAATGACTCCTCCCAACTTGAATGGTTCGAGCATTTTCCATCACAGAGCACTCCTAGGCAAAGCTGTGAAGATGCCCTGAGAAATTTCATTCTATCTCAAGAATTACAGCTCTCTACGCTCGAGGCTAAGTTTAGACAACAGCAAGCCGATATGAATAACAAGATTTGTAATCTGTTAACTGCTATTAAAGAACACGCCGTTAATAAATCGATTCAAGCTGAAGAGCTCAAATCTGTCGCCGTCATGAATCTGCCAACTTCTCCTATGAAAATAAAAAGTCCTAGTATGCTATTTAAATATCTATCACCAAAAGTGAAAGATCCTGTTAACCCCCTAGAACCAATCCATTTTGTGAACACCATCACCACAATATCCACTCCCACAGCTAACCAGAGCCAACAACCAGCTGAACATCTAAATCATAAAGCTAAGGATGAAACCTCAAGGTTAGACCACAAATTAACTAAGGACCCCTCGTCATCCGAACATGTCCACTTTGTCAATGTTGTCACCATTAAGCCAATAGATAAGGATATAGAAGAAAGTGACAGATGAAGTTGAAGTAGAAACCGAGACTAGGGATGAAATTAGGGAAGTTGAGGTTAATAAGGGAGAAGAGTTAGAGAAAGTAAAAACTGTAGAAGAGTGCCTTGATAAGTTGCCCACCAAGGAAGAACGGGAATATCATAAGGATTTATTCGATGGCCCCGAGACACCATATATCCTTGGCACAACCCTTATCAAAATAGGAGACCCCTCTAACATCAACGTACCATGAAACATCGGGCATATGCATATATGGAAAGCTTATATCGATCCTAGATCTCTTATAAACATCATGACTAGGACTTACTATAATTGGGTGATGAAGAAACAACTTGGTTATAGGATGATGCCCAATAAGAATTTTATAAGTAATTTTGTAGGAAGAGTGAAGGGATTGCATGTGATTATAGGTAATTTCACTTATGAGATCGATTTTATGATAGTAGAGGATACTCGTCCGGTGATAGATGATTGCCTAAGCCAAGTAGTGTTTGGAAAACCATTTGTTGAGGCCACTAAGATGAGTTATGATCCGACTTTAGGAATAGTTATGTTCAAGGAGGAGAATGATGAGATTGCCTACCAAATGCCCTATAAGATTGAGCAATACCGCCTCCTATCTAATATAGAAAAGGTACACAAACAAGCGGCTTATTATAGGAATGATGAAAATAGACGTAGAGGAGTAGAGTACGTGATGAATAAGATGCTTGGTTTCTACAAAGAATGCTTGCAATTAGGTCCGGAATACAAAACTGTTATAGGAGATGACCTAGAGAGTGAAACCAAAGATGAGGTCACGTAGTAACTCATGACCTTGAGTCTAGCTACAAGACTCGTAAATAAAGAAAAGAGCTTCTTGGGAGGCAACCCAAGTTTTGTATGATTTTTATCTTTGTTTGTTTGTTATTTGCTTCCGTATGCATGCTTTATTTTTATTGTTGGTAGATCATGTTTCAAAAAATGGTAAAAATACTTTATTTTGTTGTTTGGCTTAGTTTTAACTTCATCCAAAGGTATTTTGCAAAAGATAAGTGTAAGGGGAAAACCCCAAATATGTTTTTAAGAAACAAAAGCCGATCATGATTCTCCACAATATTAAGTGAACACGTATATACGTATTTGTTAGAGTCAAATGCTTGTATCGAGTCATAATGATGTTTTGCAGGATTTTCCAGGAAGTAGGACGAAGTTTTTCCAGAAATTTTCCGGAAACTTAACATAAGAATTTTTGCAGGTCACTTCTGACGGCGTCATGAGTTTTACTCTTGACGGCGTCACGTGTAAAAATCTGGAAATTTTACCAGTTTTGTTTTTCTAATGGAGTCTTAAAGTTTTTGTTGAATCATTAGTTTTATAATCTCCAGGAAATCTACAAACATCATTCCATAAGCATTATATCTTATTTTGTTTTCTAGGTTTTGTTAGCATATGTAGATTGCCGCCGATTTTATGCAAGGTTGCTTTGTCTGCTTTCTCAGGTTTTACAGGTTATGTATGACAAGAAGATGATTTATATTCTGGAAGGGAAGCTTTGATTGTTCATTTTCTTGGAGGAAGATCTAACCTGGCCACCTTATTATCCATACCGAGCGAATCAGGGGAGTATTTGATTTCATTTTTTTTACTTATTTCACTTTTACATTCTTTAATTGAACATTGGGGACAATGTTCATCCTAAGTGTAAGGGGAGGGTAAAATGATGATACCTTACAGATACACTTTCGCTTGAGTTTGTTTGTTTGATGGTAGATGTGTAATAAAACTATGAGAAATACTTGTTAGTGTAATTTTAGCGCCAAATTTAAAATTTTTTACAACATTTACGAGTGAAACTTTAGCCATAGCAAGCGTCTCATGGATAGGAGATTGTATGACTAGCACAAAACCGTACCATTCAGAAAAATTTTCCACCCAAATATGTGAGGTTCGCCTTTAGATTTGATAGGAAAAGCATTTACTATTAGTGCTTATGAGTGTACCGGTAGCATTTAGATTCTAGAACTTGCGTTAGTGATGCATCCCGAGACCGCTAGTGAGACTACATTCGTGTAGTAAGATTTACTACATGATAAGAGGCATTAGGATCACCCTTGTGTTAAACCCGTATCATAATTACTTGACCATTTAAGTCATATAACTTGGCTAGTTAAGTCAACTAATATTCCCACACCCTTAGCGTTGTACTCATCTTTTTTTCTTTTTTTTTTTTTTTTTTTTTTTTTTTAAAAAAAAGTAAATTTTATAGCCACCAAAAAAATATAAACAGAAACCAACCCATGGCAACCATGAACAAACTCATGGGGCATAAGGTGGGCGAATACAAACAATAAAAAAGAAGCCTACACTAGACAAAATAACAATACCAAACCAATACTAAAAAAGACTAATACAAGCAATCTATCCACTGGACCACAAAATCCAATACCATCTCTTCCAAAATAGACTTAAGCAGAATACATTGGGAATCCACAATCACTTAAACAAACTTAAGCCCATTCCACCAGTGAACTGAACACCAGCCCAAAAATGCAACCATTCAAAAGAACTCCAATACCAGACAATAAAGATCAACAGCAAGGCACCAAATAACATCAAATGGAAGAACCATAACTCATAACACCAGACCAATTTAGGAAACCAGTTAAATGGCTTACTAACCCAGGGAACAAACTGAGAATCATATGATAGAAAGCACTTCATCTTCACTAAACTATCACATAATTTCAGCTGAACACCAAGCTTTCTCCACCAACTTAGCCATCTAAATAAAAATCTTCCAAACATCAAATAAATCCACCATGAAAATTCTATTGCACCACCACATACCACAACTAATAAAGTTTCTTCTAGGTCTACACAGAATCAAAGAAGAAATATGCAGACCCCAATGAAAATTACTTAGCCACATCATTTAAAAATTAGAATCATCCAACATCTCCTCATCCATGCCAACAGAACTAACATAAAAATTCCAAACCTTTGCTGCTTTTTTAACCTCTAATGACTGTTTCATAACCAAACCCATAAGCTTGGATCTGATAGTGTCAGTAATTAGAGTAAATAAGCATTCCTCACTTCTAGCACAATTCCCAAAAAGCCTCATATTTCTTTCTTGCCAGACAAAGTAAACCGTAGCAGCAAACACTAATCTTTGAATAATACTCCATATACTATTCTTAGCAGGCTTGTTAACCATACCAGAGATCACTTCACCCCATATATTAGATAGATCTTGTAAATTTGACATTGCTTTTAACCTCTTCCACAACCTTTTAGAGAAAGCACACTCAAAGAATAGATGACTATGAGAATCCTTACAATTATTACAGAAAGGACACTTCATATCAGCAACATTTAACCATTTAGATAATCTATCTTGGGTCTTCAGTTTACCTTTCAATGCCATCCATAGAATGAATGCATGTCTAGGAATGCATTGAGCAAACCAAACATGCTTAGACCATATAACTTTATAAGCATCACATCTTATATTCTTCCACACTTCCTTCACACTAAAATTCTTTTCCTTTCTTTTCTTGTTTACCCAAATAGCTTTATCTTCAAAGTTATCAACTAGAGATGGCACTGGTATATCTAAAACCTCACTGAATCTAAAGTTCCAAATTCTTGGCCACTTCCACTGCCCATCTCTAATCACATCAGCAACTTTAGCATTAACATTCATATTTGACTGGTTGTACTCATCTTTAGTACATGAAACCCCTAGTACACCCCTCTGAGCCTATCTTTTCGTTTCTAACTTTAAGCATTTTACTTAAAGGAAGAATTTGTTACACCCCACTTAAATGTACGCCCAAATCGCCTTAGCCTTCCGTGTATGCACTCATCTTTAGTGCATTATTGTTATTTGTTAAACCCTAAGTTAATTATCTAATTGATTACATGGTTGTTAATTCGAGTCATATCCTTGTACATATTGTTTTGGGACGATTGGGACTCATGGGTAAAGTACTTATTTTATGGAGTAATGGGGAAGAACATCATATATTACCCCCATATGTACGTTAATCTTAAAAGTACTACAAGTGTTTTGATTTTCTTAATTCGAGTCGTTAGATTAGTTTATTGTAAAGTATGTAAAAATTCAAGTGTAAGGGGAATTTTCATTCCCTATGATGTATTATTTTGGATGGTAGGGTAATAGTATATGCCAAAAAAAAAAAAAAAAAAAAAAAAAAAAAAATCGAAAAAATTAAATAAATAAATAAATAAAAGTAAAAGAGAAAAAACATACGGACTACCATCCCTTTTCATTCTATGTTCATTTATGTTTTTGTTATTTTTCATTTGTTAGCTTAAGTCGAGTCTAGTCTTGGCTTAGCAACGCCACATTGTACATGTAATTAATCAAGATTGTTAGCTCGCCACCAGTAAAAACTTCCTTTATCCAACAAAACCGTGTATTTCATATCCCTACACCTAACGTTACAACCCTTTTAAAAGACCTCTTTGATAGTTTATCCTAGGTGCTTACGCCATGTGGTGGAGGTTTGATCCTTTCTCAAGCCTATGGTAATCTATTTTGCTATGTGATGAGTGTGTAAATACTCATCATTTTTAGTTAATCTGAACTGCAAAAATGTTTAAAAACACTCAGAAATGCATCAAAATACTGAAAATATCTCAAGGGTTGTGTTTTATATGTTTTAGATGCAAAATGTTTAAAAACAAATGAAAAACGAACAAAGTTTGCATAATTGGCAGTTTCAGTCCCTCAACTTTCAAAAGTTTACAAAATTAGTCCCTGAGCATTTGTTTTGGAAGAAAAGTCAACCCAAGTCCTTTGAAATTTAAAAGTTGTCAAAATAAGTCCTTGGGTGAAAAGTTTCAAAAGTTTATAAAACTAGTCCCTGAACTTTGCAGAATTATCAAAATTAGTCCCTGGGAGTTAAAACTTTGAAAATTATCAATTATGGTCCTTGTGTTATTAAACTTTGGCAAATATGGTCCTTAGGTGAAAGTTTTGAAGAATTTACACAATTGGTCCCTGAAGTTTAAAAATCGGCAATTTTGGTCCCCGTATGTTTTAAACTTGGAAAATAAACATCAAGGTCCTTGTGGAAATGACATATGTCAAGTTTAGTCCTTGGAAAAAGTTTAGAAGAATGGCAGAATTAACCCCTAACTTTTTAGTATTTACATTTTTGGTCCTTGTCTTATTTAACCTAAACTACAAATGGACCATATGTAATTTACTTAAACACTTTAAATATAAAAACCCAACACACCTTTTTATTTAACCAAGCCCACCCAAATCACTCCAGGCCCATTTCACCTCACCCTATTAGCTAAACCAATCGACCCTCGTTTAATATATTACCCTGGGTCAAAATTGGTCAACCCCTTCCACCTCTCACACACCCGTGACCTCTATACCTGCCATAGCCAACACCATCATTGCCTATCCTGCCACACTCCACCTCTACCCACTCCTTTTACTCTTCCAAACACTAAACTCCAAATCCCACCTCCCTGCCAAAAGACCACTACCAAAAAGCTTAATATAATTTTCCTGCCAAAATGAATGAGTGGTCTAAATCAAATTTCAAGCATCCAAGGGTCAAGAAAAAAGATGGGAAAGACTCAGAAACCCTAGGGGGTCCATATAAATCAAAAAAAAAAAGGAGCAAGAAAAGGCAGTTAGTTAATTAATTAGTATAGTTTAGTTTAAATTGTCGAATTAATGTAAAATTAGTTTTTAGTACTTAAATTAACTTCAAAAAGCTTGTAATCTGTTTCTTTAATGTAATTTGATCTTTGTTTAATCACAATTCCAAGCATTTCAGTTTAAAATTCAATAATTGCAATTTTATTTGAAAATCTCAAATTAGCTTATTAAGTGTTTGAATAGCTTATTTACTGTTTCATCAGCTTTCATTAACCATATTTAGCTTATCTAAATTTCTAGCTTTATAATTTATGCATTTTATATCAGAAATACAAAAATTACAAAAAAAAATCAAAAAAATCATTGAAAAAATAAAAAATTGGTAGAAATTGTTGAAGAAGAAGGAAGAAAGGATGTGGCATGGTTTACAGCTTCATGGGAAGCATAGGAATGGGGATTGAGTCCTTTGGTACCTTGGTTTTATGCTTTGGATCCATTTGTAAGCATAATTTCAGTTTTTGGCATAGTAACTATAGCTTGTCTTATTTATTACTTATTTGCTTGATCTGTGCTCCTTTCATGTTTTTTTGTGCTTATCTTAGATAGACTTTAGTTTTATATAGCATATCTCAACTAGTTGTGTAATTTCACTTATTAATTGTCATTTCAGCTCTAATATAGGTTTTGGTAATTTGCTTATTCAGACTGCTAATCTTAGGTGCCTAACTGCTCTATTTATCATACTAAAGCTATATCAGTGCTTAGCTTCCATTTTTCAAGCTTAAAAGCTCAGTTCCCTTTGAAAAACTCAAGACAGTTTCATATTAAGGGGTGTTTGGAATAAGGTAATAGGCTGTGTTTGAGGTTGTTTTTGGTGTTGTATTCAGTTTAGGTAGGACATATAGGGGAAGTATAGTGCAGAGATAACATAAAATCTAGTGCTCTTTCATTAAAAGTCAATTTCACTTTTGTTCATCAATTTTTGGATAACTGTTTAGGATTCAAGCATGCATAATCATATCATTAGTGGTATAATCAGTTAACTAAGCTTGTTTTAGTCTCATTGTAACCTGTTTCATCATTCTCAGTGAGTAGGAATCACTTAAAGCTCATGAAAGTCAACCTAGGAATAAAAAGTAAAAAGTCAAAATTTGCTATGTTAGTCAGTTTCCTAAAAGTTGCAAGAATTTTCATGATTTAAATATTAGGTTTTAGCTTTAGTGCTTTTGGTAAATTGATCTTTGGTAGCTCATCTTTACTGTCATAATTTTCTCTTATTTTTTAGATTTTATATAAGTGCTTAATTTGTTGCTTTTCTTGGGCTGTTTTTCCATACACCTCCCCTGCACCAGGCGAGTGGTGTTTAAAAGCCATTTTTACAAGCTTGTAACTTGTTCCTTTTTACACCATAGTATTAGCTTTTTGTCATTTTAGCAAGCTTGCAGTACCAACTTTCTTTCTAGTGCTTACTATTCCATTTTCAAACTCATATGCATGCTTATTTTAAGTCATCAAATCATTACCACTGACACGCTCACACTAAGCAGTCAGTGTAAGGTGCCAGGTTCATAAGCTTGTTGTGGGCTTATTTGTGGAGCTCATGGTGAGTTTCATGGCTTTTTGGAAAGCTCACCTAACAAGCTTGTTGGTTCAGTGCTCATTTTGAGCTTGGGAGCTTTTGCCCCTACCCCAACTTTGGCCTGCAAAAAGCCCTTGGGTCTGTGTGGATTTGAGTGAATTTTAGATTTGCTTATTTTTTCATTTCAGCTTATTCTGTGGGTTTCTTCTTTATTTTCCTCTTATTTTGTACTCATCTCATGTGTTTCCAGCTTATTTAGTCTCTGGTTCAGTTGTTAACTTATTATAAGCTTTTCCAAGTTCTTGATCCATTTTGAGCTTATTTCACCCAACTGTTGGGAATTTTAGCTCATTATCAGCTTATTGTTAAGTTTTAAAAAAGTTTTCTTTTTAAAAGTTGGTGATTATTAGTGTTTAAATGTGTTTGTAAAGAAAAACCAAAAAGAAAAATAAAAATAGAAAAAGTGCAAAAATCATGGGTCGAACCTGGGACCTCATGCTCACAAACTCAACACACCACACTCTTACCATCTGCCCTTGGGTCTTTTATCAGTTATAGCATACAAAGTTTAATACTTAATATAGTCTTTACCATTTTAGCTTAATTTTCCTTATTAGCTTATTTAACTGCTTATTTATAAATCAACTAGGACTTTTTATATTTTTTATAACTTTCTGCTACTAAATAGTATTTAAATAAAAATTTTCATAATTTTAGAAATTAGTTTAGTATTTATAATAATTAAAATAGTTTAAATAGCTTTAAATAAATAATAAGTAATTAATTTCTTAATTAGCTTAAATATAATTTTTAGAAAGTTTTTAAATTTTTTATAGATTCCTGTGATGGTTAGGTAAGTTTATAAAAAGTTTTATAATTTTGTAAATTAGTTTAGTATTTATTATAATTAAAGTAGTTTAAATAGTTTAATTAAGTTTTAATAGTTTTTAATTAATAAAAATAAAATAAAAAGTCTAAAAAAAATATTTTCTTTTTTCTAAAAATTTTCTTTTATCATTAGGATTGTAAAAATATCATTTTCATGCCCGTAGGGTTCGTGTAGCTCAAATTTCACTTTTTATTTCGCGCACTCGCGTTTATTTTGACTTAAACGCGCGTTTTATTTAAATAACTTTTACGTTTTTTAAATTTATGTTACGTTAGTAAAAGTAGTTTGTAAAATAAAGAAAAATCAAAAATAAAAAAAGTGATAGCTTCTATTTAAGCCCTTTTGGCTTATTTTTCTGCTTATTTATAAGCAAACTCTGATTTTAAATTTTTAGATTATGTTTTAGGTTAACTAGGTTTCACGTTATTGTTAATATAGTTTATTTAAATCGTTCTCATTCGTATTTCCTTAGTGTAATCATTTAAATCACCTTTTACCCATTTCCTGTTCAGAATCACCTGATCACAAACCCGTTTTGATTACCATCACACCTCGCTGGGACATAACGACTTGGGGAAACCCCTATACTTCCACGGAGATTGACTATAGGCAGTTTGACTTGGTTGACCATTCACCTGGTCAATTAGGTTGACCGTTTGGAGCCAATCAACTTTTGGCGCCGCTGCCGGGGAAGTCGTGCGCGTATTCTAAACGATTTTACAGATTAGTGAATCTGGATATACACTCATTGTATATTTACCATCCTTTGTTCATATTTTCTTATTATAAAAAACAAAACCGTTCACGAAAACATTTTAAAATCAGTTTTCAACAAACATAAAAACATTTTCTTTCTTATTTGTACAAATTCTTGCTAGGGACTAGCAATATTTTAGTGTGGGGGATTGATGAGTGCTCAAACACTCATCATTTTTGGTCAAATCTGAACTGCAAAACATACAAAAACACTCAGTAATGCATCAAAATACTAAAAATATTTCAAAATTGTGTTTTATATGTTTCAGATGCAAAATGAGTAAAAACAGATAAAAAACGTATAAAGTTTGCAAAATTGCTAGTTTCAGTCCCCCAACTTTCATAAAATATCAAAACTAGTCCCTGGTTATTCAAAATATGGAAAATTATCACCAAAGGTCCTTTTGAAATCATAAGTTGTCATATTTAGTCCTTTGGTGAAAAATCTCAAAAGTTTTGGAAATTTGCAATTTAGTCCCTGGAGTTTCAAATTTTGGCAAGATTGGTCCCTGGTGGGAATTTTTGGATGAAAAATCATTATTGGTCCCTGGAAAGTCATAGGTGTCAAATTTAGTCCTTAAAATGGAAGTTTGAATAAGTTTGCAATTTAGTCCCTAAAGTTTCACCTATTTGCAGTTTTAGTCCCTAAAGGACCAAAAATGGAAAATTGCAAATTATATCCTTGGGCTATAATAACTTGGCATGTTTTATCCTTACTTGTACTTTGTAAATATGGCGAAACAGGTCCCAAAATTTTTAGAATTTACATGATTGGTCCTTGTGAAAAAAAAATTGAAACCAAATTGGACCCTTTTTGTTTATTTCACCCAAATACCAAATCCAAACTCCTGATCCCTAATCCAGCCCACCAAGCCCAAACAATACCCGGCCCACACCCTTTAATACTTCCCTCGGTCAAAACAAGTCAAACCCACACCCCCCCCCCCCCGTTTTACTGTTCACCCATCCCTAACCTCACCCTAATTACCAGGGATTCTGTCTCCCCCCTCCTCTAAATTTCTCACCAACTCACCAACCATCATAAATGATATCACCTGCCAAACCAACCCCTTTCCCCTCCTCATAAATGCACCCACCAAACTCCACTCACCCTTCCAAACTGTTTTCCCGCCAAATCCCATTTAAACGGCTTAGATGAAATGGAAGCAATCCAACGGTTTGAAAGGAAGTGGGAAAAGCAGAGGGACATACCAGGGTCTATAAAAGTCAAGAAAAGAGAAAGAAAGAGTAGTAGTTAGTGTAGAATCAGTTAATAGGGTAGAATAATGTCGTTGTAGTATAATTTTCATATTCAAGTGTAATTTTCAGCTTAAATTCACTGTATTAGTCATTATCAATACACTTGTAATCCTTTTCAGTTATTAACTTCCAGTTTTTAGTTTTAAATTCTCAAATTGCAATTTCAAGTTAAAATTTCAAATTATGTGTTATGGTTTAAAAGTTGTTGTTTCATGTTTATTTAAGCTTTCCTTAACTTAATTACAAGTTTCCTTGGGTGTTTGAAGCCTGGGAATCACCTGGAATTCAGTTCACCAAAATTATTAAAAAAAGAAAAAAAAATTAGTGTAAATTCAATAATACAAAAAGAAGAGTGGAAGAGGTAATGGAATCTGTGAAGTTGGGATTTTTATGGGTGTAGTGTCTCATGGGAGACCTTAGGTGGTGATTTGATACCTTGTTTCTCATGTTTCAGCTGTGAACCATATGTAAGTCACAAACTCAAACTTTGCATATCCTTGGTCTGATTGTTATCTGTGTTAAATTAGTGGTCATTTGGTTTTTATTTAGTATACTTAACTTATTTACAGCCTTAAATCAGTAGTGTTAGCTTTAAAAATCTTAGGTTGTATAGTAATCAGGTTCATTAGGGAGTGTTTGGAACAGGTGTGTTCCCTGTGTTTTAGCCTTTTTTTCTGTGTTATAATTAGTTCACATCAGTCACATTAGGTCCTAATAGGTTAAGTAAACAATAAAAATAGGTGTTCTTTTGCTAGAAAGTCAAAATGCAGTATAAAATCTCATATGTAGTTAACTGTTAGATTTAAGTTTCGCAATCATACATACCTGCTCATTAGTTGTTAGGATTACTTGAATTAGTCTCATCATAGTTTATATTAACATGTTTAGCCAGTAGATTAAGCCCAAACTTCACCAAAGTCAAAATACTAAGTTTCCCTAAAAAGTCAAAGTTACCCATTAGGCAGAAATCTGAATTTAGTGAGAATTTTAGTGAATTGTGTGTTGTGATTTAGGCCTTGGTCTTTTTACATATAGTAGTATACCACCTAAACTTTAGATTCCTACCAAGTGCTTATTTTTAAGATTTTCTTTCATTGCTGTTTTGTTGTCTCAAACTAGGTTGCAGGGCAAGCCTATGCCCTGCTACACAGACCTTGTCCCAATGACCCCTTTTCAATGGTCTGTTTCCTGTTCAATAGTGGGTCCCACAATGAGCTTATTGGCTTTTTGAGAAGCCAATAAGGTCATTTTAAAGCTCTTTGCTTATTTTCTTAGATTTGAGCTTATTCACTAGGGCTGCTAGTGGCTCCAAGTTTGTCCCATTTCACATTAAAAGCTGAGTACTCAGCTATTGTATCATATTTCCAAGCACCCTCCTTTGCTTATTAGTGGGTCCCAGAGTTTAAAGCATAGCTTTTTGGAAAACCAATAAGCTCTGCTTATTGGTTCCACATTGAGTTTGGGCTTCCAGGTTCCCTAGTGGGCCCCACAAGCCTGCCAAGTTGGGTTGTTGGGTCTGTTTGGATCTGTGGGTGATTTGGATTGCTTATTGGCTTGTAAGTGCTTATTTAGTACAATTTCCTGTGCCATTTTGCTTACTTCAAGTTGCTTATTATCTATTTTAGCTTATTTGTACTTGTGGTAACTTTTTGCAAGCTTATTCAAACAACTCATGTCCTGATAAGCTTATGTGCTTATCTGCCAAGCTCATTAGCTTCTAATCTGCTTATTTTTCATTTCCAGCCAAAGTCCTTTTATTAAAGTCTCATATTTTATGTATTAAAACAGTTTTGTAAAAAGAAAATCCAAAAAAGACAAATTTTCAAGAAGTGATAGCTTCTATTTAAGAAGCTTATTGCTTATTAGCTTATTTTCCTTAAGCACTTAGTGTTTTTATATTTTTCTTAGGGTTCTGTATTTATTTAATAATTTTGTAAAAAATTTCAGATTTTTCCTTGTTTGTTTAGTATTTATTATAATTTAAATTAGTTTTAAGTAATTAATAAATAGTAATTAATTAATAATAATTAGATAAATAATGTGAAAAATATAATTTCAGTTTTAAAATAAGTTTTATAATATTTTAGATTTTTCTAAATCTTAATTTCATTTTTCTAGGCTTATTTTGTAATTTCTTATTTATTAATGTATTATTAAATAGTTTAGATTAGTTTTTAATTAATAATAATTAGATAAAAAGTAGGAAAAATATATTCTTAGTTTTAAAATTAGCTTTATAATATTTTAAATTTTTCCAAATTTATTTTTCATATTTTTAGTGTAATTTCATAATTAGTTATAAATTAGTTTAATTTAAATAATTAATAAGCAATTAGAAAATAGTATTTAATTAATAATAATTATATAAATAGTGTAAAAATTAATTTTAATTTTCCAAAAATTTTCTTTAATTATTATGATTGTAAAAATGTAATTTTCATATCCGTAAGTATTTTATTTCTTTAAAACTCGCGTTTTATTTTGTACGTTCGCGTAAATTTAATCTGAACGTACGCGTTTTCGGTTTTAAACGTTTCTGGTTTTTCCAAACTTCCTGTCTTGTTCATATAGCTTATTTAAGCTATTTCATTGTGTAAATCAGTAGTGTAATCAATCTCAAACCCTTTCCGTCCAAATTCATCCGATCACAAACCCGTTTGAATACAATCCACACCTCGTCGTGACATAACGACCTGGGGAAACCCTGTATTCCGCGGAGCATTGAGCCTAAGGAGTTTGACTATATTGACCACATACGTGATTGACTTTAGTTGACTGCTTTTGCCTCAATCAAAATTTTGGCGTCGCTGCCGGGGAGGTGTGCGCGCTATTGTAAACGGTTTTGCGTATTAGTGAATCGGGATATACACTCACTGTATATTTACCCACCCTTGTTCATATTATCTTCTTATTTTCATATAAAAGCAAAACAGTTCACGAAAACATTTTAAACTCAGTTTTCAACGAACACAAAAACACAAAAACATTTTCTTTCTTATTTGTACAAAATGTTTATTCAAAAATCCAAAAATAATCACCTTTACCCTCTCACATCTTTGATTCTTCATCCCTACCCCTCTATAAACTTTTGATTCTTTCTATGTCTCATCCACACCTTCTGATTTGCCAATGGTGTGGTAGTTCTTATAATGGTGGTAATTGCCCCGGTTGTGGCATGGTAGAGTCAGGAAACGGGTCTATCTATAACCAAGATCCCTATTCTTACCATGACACAACTGATTTATTCCACCAGCTACCACACCATGAGACTCAGCAGTTTTACCGTTGTGAGTACTGTGGTGGTTCACACTATAGTTCTGATTGTCAATCGGGAAACACGCTTGTCTATGAGCAGTTTCCTGATAACAATTTTGACTCTAGCACATACAACCCACAGCCACATCAGTTTTACTGTTGTGATTACTGTGGAGGTCCACACTTCAGCTCCGATTGTCAAACAAGGAATCCATTTCCTTGTAACACTTTTGACACATCGTATTATGACGAACCTCCATCTCCACCAATTCCTCAAAGTCTTCTCCTTGATCTTTTGCATTTAGTGAAAGATTTGAGAGGAATCACACATACCGCAGATAATCCAAATCAAAAATCGATGGAAGAATTGTTAGCTGAAGAACATGCTGCTAAAATAAATTCCCAAGATGCCTATGAAAGATCTACTAGGGAATCAATTGCAAAAGAAAAAGCAGCCAGATCTAGCTCTCGATTCCGTTTCATTCCTGATGATAGTGATGATGAAGATACACTTGATATTCTTCAATTTTATAAAGATTCATCAGATGAGATACCATCAGTTGAGATTCCATCTCAACCCACTGTTATCACACCCGAGGTTCCCACTAACTCTTTGAGCATGGGGGACGAGCATCTTGACACTGTTCCTGATAAGGAATCGGACGAATTCATAAAGTCTAGTGTTGAGAACCTTGTCTCAATCCCAAGAGAGTCATAGGGAATTCTTGATCATTTGTGTGATATCCCTCCTCCTCTTGTCTTCCCGACTGATCATGTTCAGATGTTCTCCGATTCTACGGATGATGATTTGTTATCTTTTGGGGATATCGTTTTTATGGAAGAATTACCTTCTAAGCTAGTTAGCTTAGAAGAAGAGAATGATGAGATTGACACTGAAATCAAGGATGAAGCACTTCGTGCAACATTATTGAATGTCGATCTCCTCATTTCTAAAATCGAGGCTTTCAAAAAGAACCTATTTCATCTCCTATCCCCATTAAGGATAGTGACATTTTCTCCGATGATCCTATTCCGGAGTTTGAAGCCTTTACTTTTGATCATATGGGGGAGAATATTAGTGGCAGTACCACTTCTCATTCTCAAATTTCTCTCCCCGAGTATGATTCATTCACCTTTGAGGAGTTCTCCGGTGAAATTACTCATATCATATCTCCACAGGAGTATGATAACTTTCACTTTGATCTAGACAAAGATGATCTTTGTTTTCCGGAGGGAAAAATTCTCAACCTTGAGAATTTGCTTGATATCAAAATCCCAACCCTCCCACCCATAATATGTCTAGATCACACGAGCTTAAATGATGAGATTCATGATATACCAATCATGAATTCTCTTTCTGATGATGATGAGTCAATCTTGCTTGTCATCAAGATCTTTCTTCCTTTCTTCACCTACAAGGTGAATTCTCCAGTTCTTCACTCCTTCGGGAATGAAGACATTATCTTTGACCCCGGCATCACCGCTTATAGTTTATACTATTTTAAGCCGGGTACTTATCTCATCGGTGTGGAACTTTCACGTGCTTCAAATGTTTGTCCAAACATCTTGAATGAAAGTCCGATGGAGATTCCTTCTTCCACATCATGCTTCCCCAAGAACCAATGAATTCGGGGTCGAGTCAAGCTAGCGACTCGGTAAACGAAAACAGTAGCATGTACGTAGGGTTTTCGCCCTAAGTGTGGGGGAGTTACCCTTGCTGTGGTTACCAATGAAGTGAAAAACAAATGGTGTTTCCACATTTAGATTGTAATATTGCCCTTTTACGTTCAAAGAGTCAGCATAATAGCCGGGACATTGAATATTGAGGACAATATTCATTCTAAGTGTGGGGGGTATTCTAGCGAATTTTATCACATTTTACTATCTAGTACCCCTATTTTGGCCATAATTGGTAATCAGCTCACCAAGATGTTGACTATTCCATCAAGAGTTGGCTAGTCTAGAAGCAAACGACTTTTGGTAAAAACAAATCAAATCCGTTGACAGCTGGTGGTTTGCTTAAAATCACATGGTTATCAGGTGGACCATAGTTCTTACTTGAACTAACACATTTGGCTACTCCAGAAGTAATGGCTTTTAGTAAAGATATTAAAATCCATTAAATTTTCAAAACAGTTTATAGCTAGGGACTAGCAATATTTTAGTGTGGGGGATTGATGAGTGCTCAAACACTCATCATTTTTGGTCAAATCTGGACTGCAAAACATACAAAAACACTCAGTAATGCATCAAAATACTAAAAATATTTCAAAATTGTGTTTTATATGTTTCAGATGCAAAATGAGTAAAAACAGATGAAAAACGTACAAAGTTTGCAAAATTGGCAGTTTCAGTCCCCCAACTTTCATAAAATGTCAAAACTAGTCCCTGGTTATTCAAAATATGGAAAATTATCACTAAAGGTCCTTTTTAAATCATAAGTTGTCATATTTAGTCCTTTGGTGAAAAATCTCAAAAGTTTTGGAAATTTGCAATTTAGTCCCTAGAGTTTCAAATTTTGGCAAGATTGGTCCCTGGTGGGAATTTTTGGATGAAAAATCATTATTGGTCCCTGGAAAGTCATAGGTTTCAAATTTAGTCCTTAAAATGAAAGTTTGAATAAGTTTACAATTTAGTCCCTAAAGTTTCACCTATTTGCAGTTTTAGTCCCTGAAGGACCAAAAATGGAAAATTGCAAATTATATCCTTGGGCTATGATAACTTGGCATGTTTTATCCTTACTTGTACTTTGGAAATATGGCGAAATAGGTACCTAACTTTTCAGAATTTACATGATTGGTCCTTGTGAAAAAAAAATTGAAACCAAATTGGACCCTTTTTGTTCAATTCACCCAAATACCAAATCCAAACCCCTGATCCCTAATCCAGCCCACCAAGCCCAAAAAATACCCGGCCCACACCCTTTAATACTTCCCTCGATCAAAACAAGTCAAACCCACACCCCCCGTTTTACTATTCACCCATCCCTAACCTCACCCTAATTACCAAGGATTCGGTCTCCCCCTCCTCCAAATTTCTCACCAACTCACCAACCATCATAAAAGATATCACCTGCCAAACCAACCCCTTCCCCCTCTGATGCGATGTTTGTTAGTGCAAGTTTTAAATTTATAAGAGTGAATTACCAAATCTAGAAACAACACATACGAGCAAGTGTACTCGTCCGTTATAGCAAGATATGAAGGTAAGTCGGGATCGTTCGCAGGGATTTGTGAGTGAATCGAAATATAAGTCTAAAAGTAAATCTCTAATGTACGCAAATAGGATAATAAGCAAATTCAATAAATGAAAAACTACACTTGTTTAGACTAGTTTTCTACTTAATGACACACATGATTGTGATAACTTTTGATGACATGTTGGTTGAGATAATTAGATGGTGATCTAATCTATTGTTTCTACAAGTTAAACCTTCGTCAAGATTTTAGTTCATAAAAACAAGCTTTAGGTGTAAACCAATCAATTCAATATCTATCCAAGGTTCATAAGGTATGGTGGATATCTTAAACACAAGACAAACTTTTATTACCAATCAAATACTCTTAAGAAATGGTCAATACAAAAGGTAACCTCTTCATAGACAAAAAGGTCACAATCGTTTATAAACATTTAAACTTTCGTCCTACTAAAGGTTTACAAACAATCCGATTTGGCGTTATAAAAGAATTCTTATTACAATCATACTTCTTGTTTCTTTGTTTAGTCAAGAATAATTATGGTGGAAAAACAATCATTCATAGACAAATGATTATAACTAGTTGAGTAATAACCAATCTTTCGACCTTTGAAACTATTATCAGTTAGTTAACCTTGGCTAAACAAATGTCACGATGAAACTTAAGGTACAATTGGTTCTTAGGATTGACTTGAAATTGAATTAAAACATGTTATCACAATCATCACTATCACTAAGTATAAAACATCATCAAAACAAGTGTAAAAAGATTACTAGCCACTCATGGCAAACATGCAAATAAACTCAGAATATTTAACATAAGAATCCATGGTTATAAGTCTTACAATGCTTTGAAATTGATAACAAATGACAAGGTATTGATAACCTAAGAGTTGGTGATGATTTCTTGAGATTTTCGGACTCCAAATGTTGCTTCCTTGATCCTCCAAAGTTCCTGGTTCTTTCTGCACGAATTTTCCTCCTTAGAGAGCTAGAAGATGATAATAATTGTATGTAGTAATGAGAGTAAATGGTATCTTCAATTGTGTGTTGAATGGTGTTGAGTTATGTACTTTTGAAGTCCCCCCTAGGCTTGTCCAACACTCTTGGTCATAAATAAGAACTTAAATGCTTGAACTTGGACAATAAGACACTAAAAAGGGCCTAGAACCTTGGGATAAAAGACCAAGATTCGTGCACAAAAGTTGGCAAAAACAGGCAGAACTGACCAACCGATCGGTTACGGGTTGGCACCGACCGGTTGGTGAAAGGTACTTATTATAAAAAACGAAACCGTTCACGAAAACATTTTAAAATCAGTTTTCAACGAACACAAAAACATTTTCTTTCTTATTTGTACAAATTCTTGCTAGGGACTAGTAATATTTTAGTGTGGGGGATTGATGAGTGCTCAAACACTCATCATTTTTGGTCAAATCTGAACTGCAAAACATACAAAAACACTTAGTAATGCATCAAAATACTAAAAATATTTGAAAATTATGTTTTATATGTTTCAGATGCAAAATGAGTAAAAACAGATGAAAAACGTACAAAGTTTGCAAAATTGGCAATTTCAGTCCCCCAACTTTCATAAAATGTCAAAACTAGTCCCTGGTTATTCAAAATATGGAAAATTATCACCAAAGGTCCTTTTGAAATCATAAGTTGTCATATTTAGTCCTTTGGTGAAAAATCTCAAAAGTTTTGGAAATTTGCAATTTAGTCCCTGGAGTTTCAAATTTTGGCAAGATTGGTCCCTCGTGGGAATTTTTGGATGAAAAATCATTATTGATCCCTGGAAAGTCATAGGTGTCAAATTTAGTCCTTAAAATGAAAGTTTGAATAAGTTTGCAATTTAGTCCCTAAAGTTTCACCTATTTGCAGTTTTAGTCCCTGAAGGACCAAAAATGGAAAATTGCAAATTATACCCTTGGGCTATGATAACTTGGCATGTTTTATCCTTACTTGTACTTTGGAAATATGGCGAAATAGGTACCTAACTTTTCAGAATTTACATGATTGGTCCTTGTGAAAAAAAAAATTGAAACCAAATTGGACCCTTTTTGTTTATTTCACCCAAATACCAAATCCAAACCCCTGATCCCTAATCCAGCCCACCAAGCCCAAAAAATACCCGGCCCACACCCTTTAATACTTCCTTCGATCAAAACAAGTCAAACCCACACCCCCCGTTTTACTATTCACCCATCCCTAACGTCACCCTAATTACCAAGGATTCGGTCTCCCCCCTCCTCCAAATTTCTCACCAACTCACCAACCATCATAAAAGATATCACCTGCCAAACCAACCCCTTCCCCCTCCTCATAAATGCACCGACCAAACTCCACTCACCCTTCCAAACTGTTTTCCCGCCAAATCCCATTTAAACGGCTCAGATAAAAAGGAAGCAATCCAACGGTTTGAAAGGAAGTGCGAAAAGCATAGGGACATACCAGGGTCTATAAAAGTCAAGAAAAGAGAAAGAAAGAGTAGTAGTTAGTGTAGAATCAGTTAATAGGGTAGAATAATGTCGTTGTAGTATAATTTTCATATTCAAGTGTAATTTTCAGCTTAAATTCACTGTATTAGTCATTATCAATACACTTGTAATCCTTTTCAGTTATTAACTTCCAGTTTTTAGTTTTAAATTCACAAATTTCAATTTCAAGTTAAAATTTTAAATTATGTGTTATGGTTTAAAAGTTGTTGTTTCATGTTTATTTAAGCTTTCCTTAACTTAATTACAAGTTTCCTTGGGTGTTTGAAGCCTGGGAATCACCTGGAATTCAGTTCACCAAAATTATTAAAAAAAGAAAAAAAAAATAGTGTAAATTCAATAATACAAAAAGAAGAGTGGAAGAGGTAATGGAATCTGTGAAGTTGGGATTTTTATGGGTGTAGTGTCTCATGGGAGACCTTAGGTGGTGATTTGATACCTTGTTTCTCATGTTTCAGCTGTGAACCATATGTAAGTCACAAACTCAAACTTTGCATATCCTTGGTCTGATTGTTATCTGTGTTAAATTAGTGGTCATTTGGTTTTTATTTAGTATACTTAACTTATTTACAGCCTTAAATCAGTAGTGTTAGCTTTAAAAATCTTAGGTTGTATAGTAATCAGGTTCATTAGGGAGTGTTTGGAACAGGTGTGTTCCCTGTGTTTTAGCCTTTTTTCTGTGTTATAATTAGTTCACATCAGTCACATTAGGTCCTAATAGGTTAAGTAAACAATAAAAATAGGTGTTCTTTTGCTAGAAAGTCAAAATGCAGTATAAAATCTCATATGTAGTTAACTGTTAGGATTTAAGTTTCACAATCATACATACCTGCTCATTAGTTGTTAGGATTACTTGAATTAGTCTCATCATAGTTTATATTAACATGTTTAGCCAGTAGATTAAGCCCAAACTTCACCAAAGTCAAAATACTAAGTTTCCCTAAAAAGTCAAAGTTACCCATTAGGCAGAAATCCAAATTTAGTGGGAATTTTAGTGAATTGTGTGTTGTGATTTAGGCCTTGGTCTTTTTACATATAGTAGTATACCACCTAAACTTTAGATTCCTACCAAGTGCTTATTTTTAAGATTTTCTTTCATTGCTGTTTTGTTGTCTCAAAGTAGGTTGCAGGGCAAGCCTATGCCCTGCTACACAGACCTTGTCCCAATGACCCCTTTTCAATGGTCTGTTTCCTGTTCAATAGTGGGTCCCACAATGAGCTTATTGGCTTTTTGAGAAGCCAATAAGGTCATTTTAACGCTCTTTGCTTATTTTCTTAGATTTGAGCTTATTCAATAGGGCTGCTAGTGGCTCCAAGTTTGTCCCATTTCACATTAAAAGCTGAGTACTCAGCTATTGTATCATATTTCCAAGCACCCTCCTTTGCTTATTAGTGGGTCCCAGAGTTTAAAGCATAGCTTTTTGGAAAACCAATAAGCTCTGCTTATTGGTTCCACATTGAGTTTGGGCTTCCAGGTTCCCTAGTGGGCCCCACAAGCGTGCCAAGTTGGGTTGTTGGGTCTGTTTGGATCTGTGGGTGATTTGGATTGCTTATTGGCTTGTAAGTGCTTATTTAGTACAATTTCCTGTGCCATTTTGCTTACTTCAAGTTGCTTATTATCTGTTTTAGCTTATTTGTACTTGTGGTAACTGTTTGCAAGCTTATTCAAACAACTCATGTCCTGATAAGCTTATGTGCTTATCTGCCAAGCTCATTAGCTTCTAATCTGCTTATTTTTCATTTCCAGCCAAAGTCCTTTTATTAAAGTCTCATATTTTATGTATTAAAACAGTTTTGTAAAAAGAAAATCCAAAAAAGACAAATTTTCAAGAAGTGATAGCTTCTATTTAAGAAGCTTATTGCTTATTAGCTTATTTTCCTTAAGCACTTAGTGTTTTTATATTTTTCTTAGGGTTCTGTATTTATTTAATAATTTTATAAAAAATTTCAGATTTTTCCTTGTTTGTTTAGTATTTATTATAATTTAAATTGGTTTTAAGTAATTAATAAATAGTAATTAATTAATAATAATTAGATAAATAATGTGAAAAATATAATTTCAGTTTTAAAATATGTTTTATAATATTTTAGATTCTTCTAAATCTTAATTTCATTTTTCTAGGCTTATTATGTATTATTAAATAGTTTAAATTAGTTTTTAATTAATAATAATTAGATAAAAAGTAGGAAAAATATATTCTTAGTTTTAAAATTAGTTTTATAATAATTTAAATTTTTCCAAATTTATTTTTCATATTTTTAGTGTAATTTCATAATTAGTTATAAATTAGTTTAATTTAAATAATTAATAAGCAATTAGAAAATAGTATTTAATTAATAATAATTATATAAATAGTGTAAAAATTAATTTTAATTTTCCAAAAATTTTCTTTTATTATTAGGATTGTAAAAATGTAATTTTCATATCCGTAAGTATTTTATTTCTTTAAAACTCGCGTTTTATTTTGTACGTTCGCGTAAATTTAATTTGAACGTACGCGTTTTAGGTTTTAAACGTTTCTGGTTTTTCCAAACTTCCTGTCTTGTTCATATAGCTTATTTAAGCTATTTCATTGTATAAATCAGTAGTGTAATCAATCTCAAACCCTTTCCGTCCAAATTCATCCGATCACAAACCCGTTTGAATACAATCCACACCTCGTCGTGACATAACGACCCGGGGAAACCCTGTATTCCGCGGAGCATTGAGCCTAAGGAGTTTGACTATATTGACCACATACGTGATTGACTTTTGTTGACTGCTTTTGCCTCAATCAAAATTTTGGCACCGCTGCCGGGGAGGTGTGCGCGCTATTGTAAACGGTTTTGCGTATTAGTGAATCGGGATATACACTCACTGTATATTTACCCACCCTTGTTCATATTATCTTCTTATTTTCATATGAAAGCAAAACAGTTCACGAAAACATTTTAAACTTAGTTTTCAACGAACACAAAAACACAAAAACATTTTATTTCTTATTTGTACAAAATGTTTATTCAAAAATCCAAAAATAATCACCTTTACCATCTCACATCTTTGATTCTTCATCTCTACCCCTCTATAAACTTTTGAATATTTCTATGTCTCATCCACACCTTCTGATTTGCCAATGGTGTGGTAGTTCTTATAATGGTGGTAATTGCCCCGGTTGTGGCATGGTAGAGTCAGGAAACGGGTCTATCTATAACCAAGATCCCTATTCTTACCATGACACAACTGATTTATTCCACCAGCTACCACACCATGAGACTTAGCAGTTTTACTGTTGTGAGTACTGTGGTGGTACACACTACAGTTCTGATTGTCAATCGGGAAACACGCCTGTCTATGAGCAGTTTCCTGATAACAATTTTGACTCTAGCACATACAACCCACAGCCACATCAGTTTTACTGTTGTGATTACTGTGGAGGTCCACACTTCAGCTCCGATTGTCAAACAAGGAATCCATTTCCTTGTAACACTTTTGACACATCGTATTATGACGAACCTCCATCTCCACCAATTCCTCAAAGTCTTCTCCTTGATCTTTTGCATTTAGTGAAAGATTTGAGAGGAATCACACATACCGCAGATAATCCAAATCAAAAATCGATGGAAGAATTGTTAGCTGAAGAACATGCTGCTAAAATAAATTCCCAAGATGCCTATGAAAGATCTACTAGGGAATCAATTGCAAAAGAAAAAGCAGCCAGATCTAGCTCTCGATTCCGTTTCATTCCTGATGATAGTGATGATGAAGATACACTTGATATTCTTCAATTTTATAAAGATTCATCAGATGAGATACCATCAGTTGAGATTCCATCTCAACCCACTGTTATCACACCCGAGGTTCCCACTCACTCTTTGAGCATGGGGGACGAGCATCTTGACACTGTTCCTGATAAGGAATCGGACGAATTTATAAAGTCTAGTGTTGAGAACCTTGTCTCAATCCCAAGAGAGTCATAGGGAATTCTTGATCATTTGTGTGATATCCCTCCTCCTCTTGTCTTCCCGACTGATCATGTTCAGATGTTCTCCGATTCTACAGATGATGATTTGTTATCTTGTGGGGACATCGTTTTTATGGAAGAATTACCTTCTAAGCTAGTTAGCTTAGAAGAAGAGAATGATGAGATTGACACTGAAATCAAGGATGAAGCACTTCGTGCAACATTATTGAATGTCGATCTCCTCATTTCTAAAATCGAGGCTTTCAAAAAGAACCTATTTCATCTCCTATCCCCATAAAGGATAGTGACATTTTCTCCGATGATCCTATTCTGGAGTTTGAAGCCTTTACTTTTGATCATATGGGAGAGAATATTAGTGGCAGTACCACTTCTCATTCTCAAATTTCTCTCCCCCGAGTATGATTCATTCACCTTTGAGGAGTTCTCCGGTGAACTTACTCATATCATATCTCCACAGGAGTATGATAACTTTCACTTTGATCTAGACAAAGATGATCTTTGTTTTCCGGAGGGAAAAATTCTCAACCTTGAGAATTTGCTTGATATCAAAATCCCAACCCTCCCACCCATAATATGTCTAGATCACACGAGCTTAAATGATGAGATTCATGATATACCAATCATGAATTCTCTTTCTGATGATGATGAGTCAATCTTGCTTGTCATCAAGATCTTTCTTCCTTCCTTCACCTACAGGGTGACGTCTCCAGTTCTTCACTCCTTCGGGAATGAAGACATTAACTTTGACCCCGGCATCACCGCTTATAGTTTATACTATTTTAAGCCGGGTACTTATCTCATCGGTGTGGAACTTTCACGTGCTTCAAATGTTTGTCCAAATATCTAGAATGAAAGTCCGATGGAGATTCCTTCTTCCACATCATGCTTCCCCAAGAACCAATGAATTCGGGGTCGAGTCAAGCTAGCGACTCGGTAAACGAAAACAGTAGCATGTACGTAGGGTTTTCACCCTAAGTGTGGGGGAGTTACCCCTGCTGTGGTTACCAATGAAGTGAAAAACAAATGGTGTTTCCACATTTAGATTGTAATATTGCCCTTTTACATTCAAAGAGTCAGCATAATAGCCGGGACATTGAATATTGAGGACAATATTCATTCTAAGTGTGGGGGGGTATTCTAGCGAATTTTATCACATTTTACTATCTAGTACCCCTATTTTGGCCAAAATTTCAAAAATTTTAATAATTTTTTTCACTTGAGTTCAAAATTTTTTGTGGTTATCAGTCCGCCATGTCTAAACGACAAAAGGATTGGCTAATCCAGGAGCAAACGGCTCTTGGTAAAGATATATCAAATCCGTTTATGGCTTGCAATTTGCCCAAAATTGTATGGTACCTCAACTCGCCATATCCAAAAAAGTGAATGAGTTGGCTAGCCCGCAAGATTATGGCTTGTGGTAAAGGCAGTGGAAAAACCATAATTGGTAATCAGCTCACCAAGATGTTGACTATTCCATCAAGAGTTGGCTAGTCCAGAAGCAAACGGTTTTTGGTAAAGACAAATCAAATCCGTTGACAGCTGGTGGTTTGCTCAAAATCACATGGTTATCAGGTGGACCATAGTTCTTACTTGAACTAATACATTTGGCTACTCCAGAAGTAATGGCTTTTAGTAAAGATATTAAAATCCATTAAATTTTCAAAACAGTTTATAGCTAGGGACTAGCAATATTTTAGTGTGGGGGAATGATGAGTGCTCAAACACTCATCATTTTTGGTCAAATCTGGACTGCAAAACATACAAAAACACTCAGTAATGCATCAAAATACTAAAAATATTTCAAAATTGTGTTTTATATGTTTTAGATGCAAAATGAGTAAAAACAGATGAAAAACGTACAAAGTTTGCAAAATTGGCAGTTTCAGTCCCCCAACTTTCATAAAATGTCAAAACAAGTCCCTGGTTATTCAAAATATGGAAAATTATCACTAAAGGTCCTTTTGAAATCATAAGTTGTCATATTTAGTCCTTTGGTGAAAAATCTCAAAAGTTTTGGAAATTTGCAATTTAGTCTCTAGAGTTTCAAATTTTGGCAAGATTGGTCCCTGGTGGGAATTTTTAGATGAAAAATCATTATTGGTCCCTGGAAAGTCATAGGTGTCAAATTTAGTCCTTAAAATGAAAGTTTGAATAAGTTTGCAATTTAGTCCCTAAAGTTTCACCTATTTGCAGTTTTAGTCGCTGAAGGACCAAAAATGTAAAATTGCAAATTATATCCTTGGGCTATGGTAACTTGGCATGTTTTATCCTTACTTGTACTTTGGAAATATGGCGAAACAGGTACCTAACTTTTCAGAATTTATAGGATTGGTCCTTGTGAAAAAAAAAATTGAAACCAAATTGGACCCTTTTTGTTTATTTCACCCAAATACCAAATCCAAACCCCTGATCCCTAATCCAGCCCACCAAGCCCAAAAAATACCCGGCCCACACCCTTTAATACTTCCCTCGATCAAAACAAGTCAAACCCACACCCCCCATTTTACTATTCACCCATCCCTAACCTCACCCTAATTACCAAAGATTCTGTCTCCCCCCTCCTCCAAATTTCTCACCAACTCACCAACCATCATAAATGATATCACCTGCCAAACCATCCCCTTCCCCCTCTGATGCGATGTTTGTTAGTGCAAGTTTTAAATTTATAAGAGTGAATTACCAAATCTAGAAAAAACACATACGAGCAAGTGTACTCGTCCGTTATAGCAAGATATGATGGTAAGTCGGGATCGTTCGCAGGGATTTGTGAGTGAATCGAAATATAAGTCTAAAAGTAAATCTCTAATGTACGCAAATAGGATAATAAGCAAATTCAATAAATTAAAAAATACACTTGTTTAGACTAGTTTTCTACTTAATGACACACATGATTGTGATAACTTTTGATGACATGTTGGTTGAGATAATTAGATGGTGATCTAATCTATTGTTTCTACAAGTTAAACCTTCGTCAAGATTTTAGTTCATAAAAACAAGCTTTAGGTGTAAACCAATCAATTCAAGATCTATCCAAGGTTCATAAGGTATGGTAGATATCTTAAACACAAGACAAACTTTTATTACCAATCAAATACTCTTAAGAAATGGTCAATACAAAAGGTAACCTCTTCATAGACAAAAAGGTCACAATCGTTTATAAACATTTAAACTTTCGTCCTACTAAAGGTTTACAAACAATCCGATTTGGCGTTATAAAAGAATTCTTATTACAATCATACTTCTTGTTTCTTTGTTTAGTCAAGAATAATTATGATGGAAAAACAATCATTCATAGACAAATGATTATAACTAGTTGAGTAATAACAAATCTTTCGACCTTTGAAACTATTATCAATTAGTTAACCTTGGCTAAAAAAATCTCACGATGAAACTTAAGGTACAATTGGTTCTTAGGATTGACTTGAAATTGAATTAAAACATGTTATCACAATCATCACTATCACTAAGTATAAAACATCATCAAAACAAGTGTAAAAAGATTACTAGCCACTCATGGCAAACATGCAAATAAACTCAGAATATTTAACATAAGAATCCATGGTTATAAGTCTTACAATGCTTTGAAATTGATAACAAATGACAAGGTATTGATAACCTAAGAGTTGGTGATGATTTCTTGAGATTTTCGGACTCCAAATGTTGCTTCCTTGATCCTCCAAAGTTCCTGGTTCTTTCTGCACGAATTTTCCTCCTTAGAGAGCTAGAAGATGATAATAATTGTATGTAGTAATGAGAGTAAATGGTATCTTCAATTGTGTGTTGAATGGTGTTGAGTTATGTACTTTTGAAGTCCCCCCCTAGGCTTGTCCAACACTCTTGGTCATAAATAAGAACTTAAATGCTTGAACTTGGACAATAAGACACTAAAAAGGGCCTAGAACCTTGGGACAAAAGACCAAGATTCGTGCACAAAAGTTGGCAAAAACATGTAGAACTGACAAACCGATCGGTTACGGGTTGGCACCGATCGGTTGGTGAAAGGTACTTCGGGCCATCCGATCGGTTTCACACCAACCGATCGGATGGTAATTTCTGGCAGCTTTGGACTTTGAGTTTGACTTGTGTAGCTCTTTATGTACTATCCAAACTTGATTAACTTCTGAACTTGGAACTTTGAGATGACAAAACTTAGGTTCTCTTATGAATTACTTCATAGATTGGACTTTTGAGCTTGGGAATCTTCGTGTAATCGTGTATACTTCATTTCCTTCACTTTTTCTCTATTTTTCCTGCATTCGGCTATATATGCTACAAAAACATACTTTGATATGATTTAGTGGTAAAAGCATTTAAAAACAACCAAATAACATACACAAAATCTCTAATAACGCTTATAAAAACATGTTAAATTTGAGCGTTATCAAATCCCCCAAACTTAAACTTTGCTTGTCCTCAAGCAAATCTAGAAGAAAACTAAATATCCAAATGGTGACCAAAAATGATTAGAAAAATGTGATGCAAATCCACCAAGTACAAGTACAAGATATGATTCATCGTTTTAAGCTTTAGTAGTGAAAAATCGAGATGTTTGACAATACCCAATGATTTTCTTGCTTGATTAACATTTCTAAACACCTCACGAAAAGGGAACGAATTATAATTCACTCAATCACTCATTATTTAGGTGGTGGAGTATATGTAAGATAAATCACACTTATTGCTCAGTCATGATCTAATTATTACCATAAGCTTGTACAAGAAACAAAACTACACCGCAATGGCGTAAGCACCAAGTCTACATATCAAAGAGGTCTTTTATTTGGGTTATAATGTAAGGCTTAGGGTTGTACCAGGCTTATGTTTAAACATCTCATACAAAAACATAATAGATTACTGGCGTGAGTTCTTGATTACTCAAAAACCGGATGGTCACTACAATATTCTTGTACTTGATATTCTTACAAAGCCATTACAATACCTGGATAGATAAAGTAATTTGGTAAGGGTAGAGATAAGGCATGGGAATATTTACGAAATTGGTTTTAAAAGAAAAATAAAGTCAAGTCTAATACCCATTGTTGCTAGTTACCAAACAAACCACGAACCCATAAATGATTATAGTTACAATCTTCCTCTTCTTCAAATAACGATACATCGATTCGCCATAACAATATTCTTTCACAAGATTTCCTCTATTCACATATATAGCACATTTGCTATAATTGTCACCTTATAGTTACGATAACTTTTTTTTTTTTTTTTTTTTTTTTTTTTTTTTTTTTTTTTTTTGCAAATAAATAAACTCCCTCACACTTTGCATAAGCATCACCACAACAATACAAGTAAGAAGCTGCAGTCTCCGTCTTTGTCGGAATGGCACAAACATGATTGGTGAAGTATGGTTAACTAATAATCATTAAAACTTTCCAACAACCAAGCAACTAGCAACCCACCATTTAGACTTTGACAAGGGTTAGGCTAAGGTTTAAAGTGTAAAATATTTTTGTATTTTTCTGGATTTATCAAAAACGAAAATGATGGCTCAAAGGGTGTAACTAAGGGTATCTAGCGCTAAAAATGAACGCTAACAAAAGGGTTAAAAATTGGAAATTAACTAATCAATGTGACTAGCTAAAAATCAATAATGAAGGCTATTTGGTTAAAATCCTAAAGTTGCCTCTTATCACATATGTATACTTATATTAAAAAAATGTAATCTCACAACGGTCTTGTAATGATTTACAAGCACAAGTTCTAGAATAAATAAAATCACCGGCACACTCATAACAAAAGATTCAAGCATAAAATATGTATGCTAGATATGAAATAGGCTCAAATCCTCATAATTTAGTGGAAAGGGTTATAATATGCGCTAGCAAATGTTATCAATCCCAGAATGGATTGCAATATTAATCGGGACACATCTCAAATTTTTCAAAAATTACTAATTTTTACCATTGGATTGATCCAGTTATTCTAATAAATTATTCTTAAAAGCGTGAAAACAACTAGATTATAAGGACAAACAAAATTTAAAAATTAAATCGATATTAGACTTAATTTCTTATTTTACCTACTCACTCCCCCCCCCCCCCCCACACTTAAGTTAAACATTGTCCTCAATGTGATAAACGACAAAGCATAAAAGTAAGGAAAATGAGAAAATAAACCGTGATATCCAGTGTTATCCAATCTTCTGTTTCTTGTAGTCAACACCTGTATTTATTAGAAACACAAACAAACAAACAAACAAAACATTGCAATTTTATTCAAATTAGTGGCACACCCCCACACTTAAGTTAGACCAAGTAGTAAAACTTTGGGGTATAAACACTGAAAATCAAAATCAAAAATAAAAATAAAACGCACGGGTTGCCTCCCGAGAAGCGCTTGTTTTATTAACGAGTCCTCAGCCGGATTCAAACTTCAAAATAGATTATGAAGTTTTAGTGTTATGTTTCCTTTTAGGGATATACAACACATTTCCTATCATAATTCCCTCTCCTGTTTCATCTTTGTTTTCTAATTTAACATTTTCCCATGCTCTAGGAAGAGCATCATAGATAAAACCATTACTGTGTGCCCAAGGAACCATTTCCTTGTGTGGAGCCATGAATGTGATAGCTTCATATTCAAATTCGGATGAAATTTCCTCATTAGAAATCATGTTTAATTGCTCTTTATCATAATAGAGTTTAATTCGGTGCCCATTTACAATGAAACTTCCACCATGTTTGTCATAAAGTTCAACATAACCTGATGGAAATCCATGTTTCACTATATATGGTCCAAACCATTTTTGTTTGAGTTTCGGAGCTTTAAACTTGTATTTCATATTGAAAAGAAGAACTTTATCTCCAGCTTTGAAATGTTTTCGAATTCTTAGCTTCCTATCGTGATAAGCTTTGGTTCTAGCTTTGTATAGCTTGGAGTTTTCATAAGCTTGAAGTCTTAACTCATCAAGTTCATGTAATTGCAAAAATCTCTTTTCTCCAGCTATTTTTAAATCAGGATTACAGCTTCTCAACGCCCAGTAAGCACGATGTTCAAGTTCGAACGGTAGATGACATGTTTTCCCATACAAGAGTCTGTACGGTGTCGTACCAATTGGTGTCTTATATGCTGTACGAAATGCCCATAGAGCGTCATCTAATTTCCTTGACCAAACGGAAGGATTGTCTTTAACCGTTTTTTCAAGTATTCTTTTTATAGCTCTATTGGTATTTTCAACTTGACCACTAGTTTGTGGATGATAAGCTGTAGCAAAACGATGATGAACTCCATATCGTTTCATTACTTTCTCCATTTGTTTATTACAGAAATGGGATCCTCTATCACTTATTAAAGCTTTAGGAATTCCATAGCGAGCGAAAAGCTTTTTGAGAAAGTTGACAACAACTCGTGCATCGTTAGTAAGAAGAGCTTCAGCTTTAACCCATTTAGAAACATAATCGATTGCAACGAGGATATATTCGTATTTGTGTGATTTAGGGAAGGGTCCCATAAAATCAATTCCCGAAATATCAAATATTTCACAGACTTGAATGCTCTTTTGAGGCATTTCGTCTCTTCGATAAAGGTTACCGGATTTTTGGCACGCATCACAGTTTTGAACAAGAGTATACGCTTCTTTGAAGATTGTAGGCCAATAGTATCCAGCATCAAAAACTTTTCTAGCTGTAGTGGAAGGACCATAATGTCCCCCAGTTGGGCCATGATGACATTCATCAAGAATTTTTCTTGTTTCGGCACCCGAAACACATCTTCGTATCATTCCATCATTGCATATCTTAAAAAGATAAGGTTTCTCCCAATAATAGTGTTTTAGTGTTGAAAAGAACTTACTACGTTGGTAGTAACTCATTCCTTTTTTAAGAATGTCTCCTGCAAGATAATTTGCGTAATTTGCAAACCATGGTATTTCCTCATCATCTTCTTTATCTATCGTCATGAGAGTTTCTTCTGGAAAATAATCATTAATTTCATTTTCTTTTAATTCTTCCAAATTTGGATTCTCGAGACGTGATAAATGATCAGCTGCAAGATTTTCTGCTCCTTTCTTATCTTTTATTTCGATATCAAATTCCTGCAGTAATAAAATCCATCTGATAAGACGTGGTTTTGCATCTTGTTTGTTAAACAAATATTTGAGTGTGGAATGATCGGTAAAAACTATCATTTTTGAAAGCACAAGATAAGATCTGAATTTGTCGAATGCAAAAACTACGGCTAATAATTCTTTCTCCGTAACCGTATAGTTTTGTTGAGCATTGTTGAGTGTTTTACTAGCAAAGTAAATAGGACGAAAATGTTTTCCTTCACGTTGTCCTAAAATAGCTCCAAAAGCGAAATCACTTGCATCACACATGATTTCAAATGGTAGTGACCAATTAGGTGCAACCATGATTGGGGCACTAGTCAATTGACTCTTCAATGTTTCGAAAGCTATGATGCAGTTAGCATTAAAATCAAATACAGAATCTTTTTCTAAAAGTTTAGTCATAGGACGTGATATTTTTGAAAAATCTTTGATAAATCGGCGGTAAAAACCGGCATGTCCTAGAAAACTTCTAACGGCTCTAACGTTAGTTGGTGGTGGTAATTTGGTGATAACATCTATTTTAGCTTTGTCTACTTCCATCCCTGAACTTGATATTTTGTGTCCTAACACAATTCCTTCAGTCACCATGAAATGACATTTTTCCCAATTAAGAACTAGATGTGCAGCTTCACATATTTCAAGCATTTTATCGAGATTGGAAAGACAGGTTTCAAAAGAATCACCAAAAACTGAAAATTCATCTATGAAAACTTCCATAGATGTTTCAAGCATGTCTTGAAATATTGCGATCATACACCTTTGAAAAGTTGCAGGTGCATTACATAGACCAAAAGGCATACGCCGGTAAACGTAGGTTCCAAAAGGACATGTAAATGTGGTTTTTTCTTGATCGGCTGGATCGATAGGAATTTGGAAATATCCCGAAAAACCATCAAGGAAGCAAAAGTATTTGTTTCCTGCTAATCTTTCGAGCATCTGATCCATAAACGGTAAAGGAAAATGATCTTTCCTGGTGGCTTTATTAAGTTTTCTGTAATCAATACATACTCGCCATCCAGTGATAGTTCTAGTAGGAACTAACTCATTCCTTTCGTTTGTCACTATAGTCATTCCTCCTTTCTTTGGAACACAATGAACTGGACTCACCCATTGACTATCCTCGATAGGATAAATGATTCCTGCATCAAGAAGTTTAATGATTTCCTTCTTAACAACCTCTTTCATATTTGGGTTGAGTCGACGTTGTCTTTCTACAACGGGTTTAGAACCTTCTTCACAATTGATTTTGTGTTTGCAAAAATCAGGACTAATTCCAGGAATATCAGAAGTTTTCCACGCAAAAGCGCGTTTATGCTTCTTAAGAATAGAGACGAGTCTTTCTTTTTTATTTGTTTTGAGCAACGACGATATGACTACTGGAAGAAGTGAATTTTCTTCTAAGTAAGAATATTCGAGATTATTGGGAAGGGTTTTGAGTTCCAAATCAGTAGGTGGTTCTTCTAGAGATGATTTGATTTTCAATTGATCTTTATCAATGATATCTTCAAATTTCTCTTCTTCCTCTTGATGAGGCGAAAAATGATCCGTTTTTAGGGGGTCATTTAAGCCCGAATTCGAATTTATTTGATCAAATATTGCCCTAAATCGTTCCTTTTGTGATTTTAGGTACTTTGGGAGTGAAATCTGGAAAAGGAAGCAATTCGGACGTTTTTGGAGCATAAAAGTGAAGAAAACGTCAAAGTCTTAATTTTCCATGCTGGGAACAGTGCATGACGACGTCAAGAGTAGTTCCCTGATGGCGTCAAGAGTAAAATTCCATGACGACCCAGAAGAGTTTTGACGGCGTCATGAAGGTAGGGCGTCAAGAGTAAAAGTCATGACGGCCTGGAAATGTTTTGTACTTGACGGCGTCAAATGTAGATCTAGGCAGTCCGAGGATTATTTTGGCGGCGAGGTGACGGCGTCATCTATTTGGTCTTGACACGCGGCAGACCCCTTTTCTATATATAGTTTTCTAATTTTTCACATTTAAGGAGGGAAGTTTTGGGAGAAACCCTAAGTATGATTTTGGTGTAACTTTACAGGTTTTTCAAGGGTTCCAACCCCTTGATACCTTGCATGATTAATCAAGATAAGTGTTCTTCTAATTTAATCAATATGTCTATGTGTTGGTTGTCTAGATCATGTTCTTGTCTTAATTCTATCATGCTAGGCTAGATCTATCTTGTGTTTGCTTAGATCTAATGAAACCTAGATATTGATTATGTGTTGATTACTTGTTTATTCTTGTCTTGGATGAATGATTTATATGTTAGGCTTAAGAAAACTGGCAGATCTCCAATTGGTAACATGCTTGAACGTCTTAAGAAACATGAACCAACGCGCACTAGGTCTTTATTGGTTGTATTTAATGCAT
The DNA here is from genome assembly GCA_030686995.1 of Artemisia argyi. Classification (NCBI taxonomy): domain Eukaryota; kingdom Viridiplantae; phylum Streptophyta; class Magnoliopsida; order Asterales; family Asteraceae; genus Artemisia; species Artemisia argyi. Next base: position 4,757,893 of record CM060696.1, on the reverse strand, counting down.
GAGCCACTGTTTACAATCCCTATAGTTTTGCTGGGCATGGTGTAGGAGGAGATAAGAGCTCATAGAATTGGGGAGTTATGTGTGCCACCCCATGAATGGTATTAAGGAATACGATCCGTCATCCATGCAATTATAACAAGTAATTAACATGTAAAAGATATCTAGGGAGTAGTGAAATCTAAGTAAACACATTTTCTCCAATTACTGCTCACAACCTTAGTATAAATTAGTTTATTTTCATTTCTAGTATTTTATTTTGATTGCATCTTAGTATTGGGTTAGTTGATTAGCAACTAATTTCGCCCAAATCTTTCAAACCCAAAATTTTAATTTGCTTTCCATAAAATATAAAAACACAAAAAATAATCATCCCTCACCTTTAGAACTAGTATTTAGGCTTTCTAATCCTAGCGACACTATTCCTAAGCTGAACGATCAATCCCCCGGTACTTGTCACTATACTATACTACAACGATCAGGTACACTTCCTGGTGGGGGTTGTAAGCTTCTCGAGATCCCTCGAGAGGTAAAGCCTATTGCAATTCCCACGCATCAAGTTTTTGGCGCCGCAGCCCGGGGAATAGTTATTGTCTAGGTTAGAATTTCTTTTTATTAGGTCTACTTGCTAGATTCCTTTCTAGTAAGATTTTATTTTATTTTTTTTTAGGTCTTCTTTAGTCTATCTCATTTCTTTGTGCTTTTGTTCGTAACTCTTTACCATCCGACATCATGGAAGGTGGTAACATCTTTGAACCCGTCATCCCACCACAACAAAACCCACCATTAGAACCCCTTAGGCCCCGAACCTTAGGAGAGTATTCCCAACCTAGCCACCAAGGCTACCGAAACACCATTGAGCTCACCGGAGCCAATGTGACCCCCTTGCGATCCGACACCATCCGGTTGGTGCAAAGCGGATGTGCATTCCATGGACTTCATTCCGAAGATCCAAACCAACATCTTAAGGACTTTATCAAAATCGTAGATTCTATAGACCTAGGTGTTGAAACTAGAGAGACCACCCGTTTACGCCTATTCCAATTCTCTCTACGGGATCAAGCTAGTCAATGGCTTGAGCGTTTACCCGCGGGATCCATCACCACATGGGATAACCTCACCAATCGCTTCCTTACTCAATTCTTCCCACCGGGGAAGACTGCAATGCTTAGAAATGACATTCTGATGTTTGAACAGCAGCAGGGTGAAACTTTCTACGATGCTTGGGCCTGTTTTAAGGAACTCCTCCACAAGGTCCCTCGTCATGGTATAAACCTTTGGTTATTAGTCCAGATTTTCTACGACCATGTTGACTATCACACTAAGCGCACAATCGATAGGGCCGCGGGAGGTAAACTGCGTGATAAGAACGCCGAGGAGTCTTGGGCAATTATCGAGGAGCTCGCCACTGATAATCAGGAAATGTGGGAGTTTAATCACACAGTGGAAGCAGCTATCAATGCAGTCTCACCATCTGGAGGAACCACCGAAATCCCCGATGAACTCCTATGCAAACTCGAGGCAAAAGTTGACTATTTTGAGGAAAGGCAAAGGAGGCCTTTAAGTCCTAGACAAGTTGTTGTCAACTCTGTCTCAAAACCAACTTCGGCACCATTATCTGAGTCACCTTCTAGAGAACATGTCAAGACTTTTCAAAACTACACCCCACCTTGCTCCCCTCCTAAGGAACTCAGCTCGGAGTTTGAGGCTAGGATGAGAGAATATATGGCAACTCACTCAGATCGGCTTGCTAGATTCGAGGAAGCAGTTTGTAAGCAAAAGGAGGAGATGCAGGAGAAAATGAATGAGATGATGAGTCTATTAGAGGAGTACGCCAACCAGAGAACCCCCGAACGAATACTAATAAGGAAAGAAAGCGCCACTCCCACTACCCAATTTGTTAACTCCATCACCATTGTCCATAAGGATAACGAGAAGGTAGAAACTCCTGCTAAAAAAACCTTAGAAAAACCACCAGAATCCCAACCCTTGAGTTACTACCTGAAACATGATATAAACAAAAACACCATAACAAATTGGATTAAGGGTGATGGGCGTAACCAATCCTCCGGACAGGTTTCTGAGAAAGAGGAAGAAGTGAAAGATGAGTATGATACGCTTCCTGGAGGATCAGCATTTGAGAAGCTATTGGTACAAAAAGTGGCGACTAAGCAGATAGCATGCAGGAACTTTGAGATACCAACGAGCATCGGGGACTTGAAACATCTTAGTGCTTTTGCCGACCAAGGATCGGAAGTAAATCTTATGCCCCTAACTATTTACATCCAACTAACGTCAAAAATGCCAGCACCTACTCGAGTTAGGCTATCTCTTGTTGGACACTCGTACGTATACCCCCTAGGAATCGCAGAAGATGTATTAGTTAATGTTGCAGGATTCATGTACCCCGTTGATTTTATGATCATTGATGATAAAGGGGATGGATGCATGTCAATAATCCTTGGGGCACCATTCCTCACCACCGCTAGGGCTGTCATTAAGTATGAAGGTAGGAAGATTGAGCTTAAATCTGGAAAAAGAAAGATTAGCTTCCCCATGACCCTGCGAAGTGGGCATGAGAGTTTGAGTTGGAGAATGATCAAAAACAGCATCGGCACGACACCCATTCGTGTTCAGAATAAGATTCTTGCATGGGAGGCAAGAATCAAAAGTTATAAGAAAGCCAAGAATGAAAGAAGAAAAAGCAATAAGGTTCAGGTCGAGCTTGAACATACTCGACCCGAAGAAAATCATTCACCCTTTGAGGAAGGGAACTTGGTACTCTTGAGACACTTGGAAACAACAATACCACCCGATAAACCAAGTCCTTGGTGGTATGGGCCATTCACAATCGAAGGATTGAGCCAAGATGGGGTAGCTAACTTGAGAAGCAAATTAGGTGGAATGGTGATTGCAAGTATCGATAGATTGAGGCACTACCACCATAATAGTAATGATCGCAACTACATGGGGTATATCATTTCAAATGATGAGATCACGTAGTAACCCATGACCTTGAGTCTAGCTACAAGACTCGTAAATAAAGAAAAACGCTTCTTGGGAGGCAACCCATGTTTTGTGAGATTTTATTTGTTTGTTTGTTATTTGCTTCCGTATGCATGCTTAATTTTTATTGTTGGTAGATCATGTTTCTAAACTAAATAATGGAAATACTTTACTTTGTTGTTTTGGCCTAGTCTTAAGTCCACCTAAAGGTATTTTTGCAAAAGATAAGTGTAAGGGGAAACCCCAAATATGTTTTTAAGAAACAAACCGATCATGATTCTCCACAATATTAAATGAACATGTATATTCGTACATGTTAGAGTCAAATGCTTGTATTGAGTCATAATGAAGTTTTGCAGGATTTTCCAGGAAGTAGAACGAAGTTTTTCCAGAAATTTTCCGAAAACTTAACATAAGAATTTCTGCAGGTCAATTCTGACGGCGTCAGGAGTTTACTCTTGACGGCGTCAGGAGTTAAAAATCTGGAAATTTTACCGGTTTTTTTTTTCTAACGGAGTCTTATGGTTTAATGTGAATTATTAAGTTTTATAATCTCCAGGAGATCTGCAAACTTCATTCCACAAGCATTATATCTTATCTTGTTTTCTAGGATTTAGTAACTTATATAGGATGCCGCTGATTTTACGCGAGGTTGTCTTGTCTATTTTGTCAGATTTTACAGGTTATGTATGACAAGAAGATGATTTATATTCTGGAAGGGAAGCTTTGATTGTTCATTTTCTTGGAGGAAGATTTAACCTAACCACCTTATTATCCATACCGAGCGAATCAGGGGAGTATTTGATTTCATTCTCTTTACTTTTTCACTTTTACATTCTTTACTTGAACATTGGGGACAATGTTCATCTTAAGTGTAAGGGGAGGGTAAAAAGATGATACCTTGCATATGCACTTTCGCTTGAGTTTGTTTTGTTTAATGGTAGATGTGTAATAAAACTATGAGAAATACTTGTTAGTGCAATTTTAGCGCCAAATTTAAAATTTTTTACAACATTTAGGAGTGAAACTTTAGCCATAGCAAGCGTCTCATGGATAGGAGATTGTATGACTAGCACATAACCGTATATTCAGAAAAATTTTCCACCCAAATATGTGAGGTTCGCCTTTAGATTTGATAGGAAAAGCATTTACTATTAGTGCTTATGAGTGTACCGGTAGCATTTAGATTCTAGAACTTGCATTAGTGATGCATCCCGAGACCGCTAGTGAGACTACATTCGTGTGGTAGGATTTACTACATGATAAGAGGCATTAGGATCACCCTTGTGTTAAACCCGTATCATAATTACTTGACCATTTAAGTCATATTATTTGGCCAGTTAAGTCAACTAATTTTTCCCACACCCTTAGCGTTGTACTCATTTTTAGTACACGAAACCCCTAGTACACCCCTCCGAGCCTATCTTTTCGTTTCTAACTTTAAGCATTTTACTTAAAGAAAGAATTTGTTACACCCCACTTAAATGTACACCCAAATCGCCTTAGCCTTCCGTGTATGCGCTCATTTTTAGTGCATTATTGTTATTTGTTAAACCCTAAGTTAACGATCTAATTGATTACATGGTTGCTAAGTCGAGTCATATCCTTGTACATATTGTTTTGGGACGATTGGGACTCATGGGTAAGTACTTATTTTATGAAGTAATGGGGAAGAACATCATTTATTACCCCCATATGTACGTTAATCTTAAAAGTACTCCAAGTGTTTTGATTTTCTTAATTCGAGTCACTAGATTAGTTAATTGTAAAGTATGTAAAGATTCAAGTGTAAGGGAAATTTTCATTCCCTATGATGTATTATTTTGGATGGTAGGGTAAGAGTGTATGCAAAACAAACAAAAAAACAAAAAAACAAAAAAAAAACAAAAAAAAAAAAAAAAAAAAAAAACAAAAAAAAAATCGAAAAATCATGAAAAAAAAAAGAAAAAAAAATAAAAAGAAAAAAAGAAAAAAAAAACATACGGACTACCATCCCGTTTCATTCTATGTTTATTTTATGTTTTTGTTATTTTTCATTTATTAGCTTAAGTCGAGTCTAGTCTTGGCTTAGCAACGCCACATTGTACATGTAATTAATCAAGATTGTTAGCTCGCCACCAGTAAAAACTTCCTTTATCCAACAAAACCGTGTATTTCATATCCCTACACCTAACGTTACAACCCTTTAAAAAGACCTCTTTGATAGTTTATCCTAGGTGCTTACGCCATGTGGTGGAGGTTTGATCCTTTCCCAAGCCTATGGTAATCTATTTTGCTATGACAGGTAGTGAGAGATATCTTCCATTTCCATATTGTAATTTATACTTTATTACACCCGAGAGATGTGAGTATCTAAACACTATTTGTGAGGTGCTTGTATATGACCTCTGTGCTTGTCTAATGGTCTTTAGTGGAACGATTATTTGTTGTAATTACTTTTATATTAGTGTTAAATGACCCCTAACTTGTATTTTGAATAGAATAAAAGCACATTTGCTTGAGGACAAGCAAATCTCAAGTGTAAGGTTATATGATGAGGTGAAAAATGATCCGTTTTTAGGGGGTCATTTAAGCCCGAATTCAAATTTATTTGATCAAATATTGCCCTAAATCGTTCCTTTTGTGATTTTAGGTACTTTGGGAGTGAAATCTGGAAAAGGAAGCAATTCGGACGTTTTTGGAGCATAAAAGTGAAGAAAACGTCAAAGTCTTCATTTTCCATGCTGGGAATAGTGCATGACGGCGTCAAGAGTAGTTCCCTGACGGCGTCAAGAGTAAAATTCCATGATGACCCAGAAGAGTTTTGACGGCGTCATGAAGGTAGGGCGTCAAGAGTAAAAGTCATGACGGCCTGGAAATGTTTTGTACTTGACGGCGTCAAATGTAGATCTAGGCAGTCCGAGGATTGTTTTGGCGGCGAGGTGACGGCGTCACCTATTTGGTCTTGACGCGCGTCAGACCCCTTTTTCTATATATAGTTTTCTAATTTTTCACATTTAAGGAGGGAAGTTTTGGGAGAAACCCTAAGTACGATTTTGGTGTAACTTTACAGGTTTTTCAAGGGTTCCAACCCCTTGATACCTTGCATGATTAATCAAGATAAGTGTTCTTCTAATTCAATCAATATGTCTATGTGTTGGTTGTCTATATCATGTTCTTGTATTAATTCTATCATGCTAGGCTAGATCTATCTTGTGTTTGCTTAGATCTAATGAAACCTAGATATTGATTATGTGTTGATTACTTGTTTATTCTTGTCTTGGATGAATGATTTATATGTTAGGCTTAAGAAAACTGGCAGATCTCCAATTGGTAACATGCTTGAACGTCTTAAGAAACATGAACCAACGCGCACTAGGTCTTTATTGGTTGTATTTAATGCATGAGCCTCTGTTTACAATCCCTATAGTTGTGCTGGGCATGGTGTAGGAGGAGATAAGAGCTCATAGAATTGGGGAGTTATGTGTGCCACCCCATGAATAGTATTAAGGAATACGATCCGTCATCCATGCAATTATAACAAGTAATTAACATGTAAAAGATATCTAGGGAGTAGTGAAATCTAAGTCTCACAACCTTAGTATAAATTAGTTTATTTTCATTTCTAGTATTTTATTTTGATTGCATCTTAGTATTGGGTTAGTTGATTAGCAACTAATTCCGCCCAAATCTTTCAAACCCGAGATTTTAATTTGCTTTCCATAAAATATAAAAAGACAAAAAATAATCATCCCTCACCTTTAGAACTAGTATTTAGGCTTTCTAATCCTAGCGACACTATTCCTAAGCTGAACGATCAATCCCCCGGTACTTGTCACTATACTATACTACAATGATCAGGTACACTGCCTGGTGGGGGTTGTAAGCTTCTCGAGATCCCTCGAGAGGTAAAGCCTGTTGCGATTCCCACGCATCACCTCTTCTTCTTCTTTTATTTCCATGAATTCCTCAAATTCTTTATCAGAATCTGTTTCACTAATCTTTTCTGAAGTAGTCATGAATGGCTTTGAATCGTCAAGTAATGCATCCAATTCTTCTTCAGTGACTTCATCAATTACATCGATGTTATTGCATGTATCATCACTAGAATTTGGATATTTCATTGCTTTATCGATTAAGAACGTGATTCGATCTTCTCCTACTCCAAGATTTAGTTCTTTACCTTTAACTTTAATCATTGCATCAGCAGTGTTTAAGAAAGGTCTTCCTAAGATTAAGGGTACTCGACTATCTTCTTCCATTTCTAAGATGACAAAATCCACAGGAAAAACAAATTTACCAACTTGAACAAGCATATTTTCAGCAACCCCAACAGGATATTGGTATGTATGGTTGGCTAATCGTATACTCATCTTAGTAGGTTTCAATGTATTGATGGAAAGTTTAGAATACAACGAATAAGGCATCAAATTGATACTTGCACATAAATCGGCTAAAGCATCACATGTGATGTTGTTTCCTAATGTACATGGTATAAGAAAACTTTCGGGATCTCCAAGTTTTGGTGGAATTTTGTTTTGAATTATTGCAGAGCATTCTTCATTGAGAACGGTAGCAGAAATTTGTTCTAACTTGTTTCGATTATTAAGAAGTTCTTTCAAAAATTTCCCATAATTGGGCATTCTAGCTAGAACATCAACGAGGTGTATGTTAATTCTAACTTCTTTAATCATCTCTAAAAACTTCTTATTTCGCTCCTCTCTTTTCTCTTTTCTTAGGGCTTGTGGATATGGTATTTTTGGTGTATAAGGCTTTATTGGTGGAACGGTTGGTTTTTTAGTTGGTTCTTTTTCAATTGCTTCTTCCTCATCAGTTTCTTCCTCTTCTTCTTGAATAAGAGTAGTATCGGTAGGAATGGGTGGTGGATCATATGAGAGGCCACTTCGAGTGAATACAGCATTGATATGCTCATTTATGTTGTGTGGTGGACGATAATTCTTATCGTTTGATGCAGATGGTTTTGGATTGGATTGGGTGTTACTTGGTAATGTACTAGGAATTCGAGAAGAAAATTGATCAGAAAGTCTACCAAATTTTTGTTCAAGATCCTGAATAGAAGCTTGATGATTTTTCTGACCTTGCTCAACTTTGGTTTTGAGATTGAAAAATTGAGTTTTTACAAACTCATTTGTGGTTCTTTGAGCATTTATGAATTCTCGCATCATTTTTTCGAAATCAGATTCTTCCTTTTTATCTGAATTTATTGGGTTTGGATTTTCTGTTCGAGGTTGAAAATCACGGTTGTTATCCCTTTGTTGGCGATCTTGCCAATTTCCAGAACTTCTTCCGTAATAATTACCACGAAAACCTCCTCCACGATATCCTCCTTGGACATAATTGGCTTCCCCTTCATTGGGTCCATTCATAGGTTGGTCATCACACTCGGATGATGTGTGATTTCCTCCACAATTAATACAGCCATCTCGCATTTCTTTCATTTCTCCTTTTATATCTTTGTATTGCGAGTCCATTTTAGAAGACACAGCTTCTATTTTGTCCATGAGTTTTGAATTATCTGAACTTTCGGCAAAAGCAACGGTTTTCCGTAAGGGTTTGGTTTTGGAATTTTTTGACCAATCGAGTTTAAGAAGTACTCAATCTTCAAGAAGTTGATATGCCTCATTTGGTGTTTTGTAAAGGAAAATTCCTCCGGCATCAAGGATTGCTTGAGATGCTTCATCAAGACCATGATAAAAGATTTGGATTATTGTTCCTCGTCCTAAATTATGACCATGACAACTACGAAGTAAATCTTTCATGCGAAGCCAAGCTTCAACAAGAGATTCATTAGGATTTTGTGAAAAAGCACGGATTTCTCCCATTAATCTATCATACATGGCAGGTGGAAAGAATCAGCTTACAAAAGCTTGCCTCATCTCCTCCCAAGTATTAATAGTTCCTGGGGTTAATTCGTTATACCATACTTTGGCATCTTCGGCGAGTGATGATGGAAAAAGTTTGAGCTTGATAGCATCGACATTAGTGACTCCATAACGAAACATGCCACAAATTTCAGTGAATTCGGCAATGTGTTTATGCGGATCGGCCCGCGAACGGCCATCGAATTGACGGTCTTTGATCATAGAAAGATGGTGACCTTTAACGGTAAAGTTTTCACCAAGGTCGGCGACAACAATAGCAGCTCCAGGAGTGGGTGCTACGGTTCTATTGGCGGCCCACATGGGTAAATCGTCAGCCATGGGTATTGGTTCAAAAAGATTAGAAATTGGATGTTCTTCGGAAAGATTATCAAACCAATTAAGAATAGTTGAAGATCTCTTCTTACGAAACAAAAGAACAAGAAAAATAAAATAAAATAAAAATAGAAAATTTTCAAACCGAATCAGTTAAGAATCAAACCGATCGGTTGGAAGAGAAACCGATCGGTTCATCGCTACGGAAATTTTTTTTTTTTTTAGAAAACGAACCCGAAAAGAAACGGACTTTTAAAACTTAAAGAAACACGATCAAAATCCCCGGCAACGGCGCCAAAAACTTGATGCGATGTTTGTTAATGCAAGTTTTAAATTTATAAGAGTGAATTACCAAATCTAGAAACAACACATACGAGCAAGTGTACTCGTCTGTTATAGCAAGATATGATGGTAAGTCGGGATCGTTCGCAGGGATTTGTGAGTGAATCGAAATGTAAGTCTAAAAGTAAATCTCTAATGTACGCAAATAGGATAATAAGCAAATTCAATAAATTAAAAACTACACTTGTTTAGACTAGTTTTCTACTTAATGACATACATGATTGTACTAACTTTTGATGACATGTTGGTTGAGATAATTAGATGGTGATCTAATCTATTGTTTCTACAAGTTAAACCTTCGTCAAGATTTTAGTTCATAAAAACAAGCTTTAGATGTAAACAATCAATTCAAGATCTATCCAAGGTTCATAAGGTATGGTGGATATCTTAAACACAAGACAAACTTTTATTACCAATCAAATACTCTTAAGAAATGGTCAATACAAAAGGTAACCTCTTCATAGACAAAAAGGTCACAATCGTTTATAAACATTTAAACTTTCGTCCTACTAAAGGTTTACAAATAATCCGATTTGGCGTTATAAAAGAATTCTTATTACAATCATACTTCTTGTTTCTTTGTTTAGTCAAGAATAATTATGGTGGAAAAACAATCATTCATAGACAAATGATTATAACTAGTTGAGTAATAACAAATCTTTCGACCTTTGAAACTATTATCAATTAGTTAACCTTGGCTAAACAAATGTCACGATGAAACTTAAGGTACAATTGGTTCTTAGGATTGACTTGAAATTGAATTAAAACATGTTATCACAATCATCACTATCACTAAGTATAAAACATCATCAAAACAAGTGTAAAAAGATTACTAGCCACTCATGGCAAACATGCAAATAAACTCAGAATATTTAACATAAGAATCCATGGTTATAAGTCTTACAATGCTTTGAAATTGATAACAAATGACAAGGTATTGATAACCTAAGAGTTGGTGATGATTTCTTGAGATTTTCGGACTCCAAATGTTGCTTCCTTGATCCTCCAAAGTTCCTGGTTCTTTCTGCACGAATTTTCCTCCTTAGAGAGCTAGAAGATGATAATAATTGTATGTAGTAATGAGAGTAAATGGTATCTTCAATTGTGTGTTGAATGGTGTTGAGTTATGCACTTTTGAAGTCCCCCCTAGGCTTGTCCAACACTCTTGGTCATAAATAAGAACTTAAATACTTGAACTTGGACAATAAGACACTAAAAAGGGCCTAGCACCTTGGTGCAAAAGACCAAGATTCGTGTACAAAAGTTGGCAAAAACATGCAGAACTGACCAACCGATCGATTACGGGTTGGCACCGATCGGTTGGTGAAAGGTACTTATGGCCATCCGATCGGTTTCACACCAACCGATCGGATGGTAATTTCTGGCAGCTTTGGACTTTGACTTTGACTTCTGTAGCTCTTTATGTACTATCCAAACTTGATTAACTTCTGATGTTGGAACTTTAAGATGACAAAACTTAGGTTCTCTTATGAATTACTTCATAGATTGGACTTTTGAGCTTGGGAATCTTCGTGTAATCGCGTATACTTCATTTCCTTCACTTTTTCTCCATTTTTCCTGCATTTGGCTACATATGCTACAAAAACATACTTTGATATGATTTAGTGGTAAAAGCATATAAAAACAATCAAATATCATACACAAAAACACTAATAACGCTTATAAAAACATGCTAAATTTGAGCGTTATCACCCTCCTCATAAATGCACCCACCAAACTCCACTCACCCTTCCAAACTGTTTTCCCGCCAAATCCCATTTAAACGGCTCAGATGAAATGGAAGCAATCCAACGGTTTGAAAGGAAGTGGGAAAAGCAGAGGGACATACCAAGGTCTACAAAAGTCAAGAAAAGAGAAAGAAAGAGTAGTAGTTTGTGTAGAAACAGTTAATAGGGTAGAATAATGTCGTTGTAGTATAATTTTCATATTCAAGTGTAATTTTCAGCTTAAATTCACTGTATTAGTCATTATCAATAGACTTGTAATCCTTTTCAGTTATTAACGTCCAATTTTTAGTCTTAAATTCTCAAATTGCAATTTCAAGTTAAAATTCCAAATTATGTGTTATGGTTTAAAAGTTGTTGTTTCATGTTTATTTAAGCTTTCCTTAACTTAATTATAAGTTTCCTTGGGTGTTTGAAGCCTGGGAATCACCTGGAATTCAGTTCACTAAAATTATTTAAAAAAAGAAAAAAAATTAGTGTAAATTCAATAATTCAAAAAGAAGAGTGGAAGAGGTAATGGAATCTGTGAAGTTGGGATTTTTATGGGTGTAGTGTCTCGTGGGAAACCTTAGGTGGTGATTTGATACCTTGTTTCTCATGTTTCAGGTGTGAACCATATGTAAGTCACAAACTCAAACTTTGCATATCCTTGTTCTGATTGTTATCTGTGTTAAATTAGTGGTCATTTGGTTTTTATTTAGTATACTTAACTTATTTACAGCCTTAAATCAGTAGTGTTAGCTTTGAAAATCTTAGGTTGTATAGTAATCAGGTTCATTAGGAGTGTTTGGAACAGGTGTGTTCCCTGTGTTTTAGCCTTTTTTCTGTGTTATAACTAGTTCACATCAGTCACATTAGGTCCTAATAGGTTAAGTAAACAATAAAAATAGGTGTTCTTTTGCTAGAAAGTCAAAATGCAGTATAAAATCTCATATGTAGTTAACTGTTAGGATTTAAGTTTCACAATCATACATACCTGCTCATTAGTTGTTTGGATTACTTGAATTAGTCTCATCATAGTTTATATTAACATGTTTAGCCAGTAGATTAAGCCCAAACTTCACCAAAGTCAAAATACTAAGTTTCCCTAAAAAGTCAAAGTTACCCATTAGGCATAAATCTAAATTTAGTGGGAATTTTAGTGAATTGTGTGTTGTGATTTGGGACTTGGTTTTTTTACATATAGTAGTATACCACCTAAACTTTAGATTCCTACCAAGTGCTTATTTTTAAGATTTTCTTTCATTGCTGTTTTGTTGTCTCAAAGTAGGTTGCAGGGCAAGCCTATGCCCTGCTACACAGACCTTGTCCCAATGACCCCTTTTCAATGGTCTGTTTCCTGTTCAATAGTGGGTCCCAGAATGAGCTTATTGGCTTTTTGAGAAGCCAATAAGCTCATCTTAAAGCTCTTTGCTTATTTTCTTAGATTTGAGCTTATTCACTAGGGCTGCTAGTGGCTCCAAGTTTGTCCCATTTCACATTAAAAGCTGAGTACTCAGCTTTTGTATCATATTTCCAAGCACCCTCCTTTGCTTATTAGTGGGTCCCAGAGTTTAAGGCATAACTTTTTGGAAAGCCAATAAGCTCTGCTTATTGGTTCCACATTGAGTTTGGGCTTCCAGGTTCCCTAGTGGGCCCCACAAGCCTGCCAAGTTGGGTTGTTGGGTCTGTTTGGATCTGTAGGTGATTTTGATTGCTTATTGGCTTATAAGTGCTTATTTAGTACAATTTCCTGTGCCATTTTGCTTACTTCAAGTTGCTTATTATCTATTTTAGCTTATTTGTACTTGTGGTAAGTTTTTGCAAGCTTATTCAAACAACTCATGTCCTGATAAGCTTATGTGCTTATCTGCCAAGCTCATTAGCTTCTAATCTGCTTATTTTTCATTTCCAGCCAAAGTCCTTTTATTAAAGTCTCATATTTTATGTATTAAAACAGTTTTGTAAAAAGAAAATCCAAAAAAGACAAATTTTCAAGAAGTGATAGCCTCTATTTAAGAAGCTTATTGCTTATTAGCTTATTTTCCCTAAGCACTTAGTGTTTTTATATTTTTTTTAGGGTTCTGTATTTATTTAATAATTTTATGAAAATTTTCAGATTTTTCCTTGTTTGTTTAGTATTATTATAATTTAAATTAGTTTTAAGTAATTAATAAATAGTAATTAATTAATAATAATTAGATAAATAATGTGAAAAATATAATTTCAGTTTTAAAATAAGTTTTATAATATTTTAGATTTTTCTAAATCTTAATTTCATTTTCTAGGCTTATTTTATAATTTCTTATTTATTAATGTATTATTAAATAGTTTAAATTAGTTTTTAATTAATAATAATTTGATAAAAAGTAGGAAAAATATATTCTTAGTTTTAAAATTAGTTTTATAATATTTTAAATTTTTCCAAATTTATTTTTCATATTTTTAGTGTAATTTCATAATTAGTTATAAATTAGTTTAATTTAAATAATTAATAAGTAATTAGAAAATAGTATTTAATTAATAATAATTATATAAATAGTGTAAAAATTAATTAATTTTTCAAAAATTTTCGTTTATTATTAGGATTGTAAAAATGTAATTTTCATATCCGTAAGTATTTTATTTCTTTAAAACTCGCGTTTTATTTTGTACTTTCGCGTAAATTTAAGCTGAACGTACGCGTTTTAGGTTTTAAACGTTTCTGGTTTTTCCAAACTTCCAGTCTTGTTCATATAGCTTATTTAAGCTATTTCATTGTATAAATCAGTAGTGTAATCAATCTCAAACCCTTTCCGTCCAAATTCACCCGATCACAAACCCGTTTGAATACAATCCACACCTCGTCGGAACATAACGACCCGGGGAAACCCTGTATTCCGCGGAGCATTGAGTCTAAGGAGTTTGACTATATTGACCACATCTGTGATTGACTTTAGTTGACTGCTTTTGCCTCAATCACTATGACAGGTAGTGAGAGATGTTTTCCATTTCCATATTGTGATATATACTTTATTACACCCGAGAGATGTGAGTATCTAAACACTATTTGTGAGGTGCTAGTGTATGACGTCCGTGCTTGTCTTTGGTCATTAGTGGAACGATTATTTGTTGTAATTACTTTTATATTAGTGTTAAATGACCCCTAACTTGTATTTTGATTATAATAAAAGCGCATTTGCTTGAGGACAAGCAAATCTCAAGTGTAAGGGTATATGATCAGGCGAAAAATGAACCACTTTTAAAGGGTCATTTAAGCCCGGAATTGAATTTATTTGATCAAATATTGCCCTAAATCGTTCCTTTTGTGATTTTAGGTACTTTGGGAGTGAATTCTGGAAAAGGAAGCATTTTGGACGTTTTTGGAGTATAAAAGTGAAGAAAACGGCAAAGACTTAATTTTTCATGCTGAGAACAGTACCTAACGGCGTCAAGAGGAAAAATGTGACGGCGTCAGGAGTAAAATCCATGACGACCCAGAGAAAACCTGAAGGCGTCAAGAGTTAATATTGTGATGGCCTGCATAAGGAGTACACATGACGGCGTCAAACCCAGATCTAGGCAGTCCGAGAAATTATTTGGCGGCAAGATGACGGCGTTAGAAATTTGTTCTTGACGTCGTCACCACTCAGAATCTATATATACTTTTCTATTTTTCATTCATTAGGAGAGAAACTTGTGTGGAGAATTCTAGGGCCGAACCCTAATAACCCTAGGTCGTATTTTACAGTATTTTCAAGGGTTTTTACCCCTTGAAACCTTTCATGTTCAATTGAGATAAGTCCTCTTTCAATTCATTCAAAATGTCTATGTGTTGTTTGAATATATCTTATGCTTGTCTTGATTTAACATGCTAGGCTAGATCTTTCATGTGTTTGCTTAGATGTAATGAAACCTAGATGTTAATTATAGGTTGATTGCTTGTTTATAGTTGTAATGGATGAATGATTTCAATGTTAGGCTTAAGAAAACTGGCAGATCTCCATTGTGTAACATGCTTGAACGTCTTAAGAAACATGAACCGATGTGTACTAGGTTTTATTGGTTGTATTTAATGCATGAGCAAATTCTAATGATCCCATGTTAGGAGCTTCTTAGCCAGCTCGACATAGGAGTGAAGTAGGCGCTTATAGGATTGGGGAAGTAAGTACGCCACCCCATGAATGGTATTAAGGAATACAACCCGTCATCCACGCAACTGTAACAAGTAATTAACCTATAAAAGATATCTAGGGAGTAGTGAAATCTAAGTAAACACAATCCTCCCATATATTGCTCACACCTCTAGTTTAATTTAGTTTATTTTCATTTCTAGTATTTTATTTTGATTGCATCTTAGTAATTAGGATAGTTGACTAGCAACTAATTCCGCCCAACTCCTTCAAAATCGAGATTTTTACTTGCTTTAGTAAAAATATAAAAATACAAAAAGAATCATCCCTCATCTCTAGACCTAGTCTTTAGGTTTTCTAATCCTAGCGACACTATTCCTAGCTGAACGATCAATCCCCCGGTACTTGTCATTATACTATACTACATCGATCAGGTACACTGCCTGGTGGGGGTTGTAAGCTTCTCGAGATCCCTCGAGAGGTAAAACCTGGTGCAATCCCTACGCATCAATTTGATTTGTCTTTACCAGAAGCCGTTTGCTTCTGGACTAGCCAACTCTTGATGCAATTATTATCATCTTGGTGAGTTGATTACCAATTATGGTTTTCCACTACCTTTACCACAAGCCATAACCTTGTCGGCTAGCCAACTCTTTACTTTTTAGGATATGGTGAGTTGAATACCATACAATTTTAGGCAAATTTTCTGCCATAAACGAATTTGATATATCTTTACCAAGAGCCGTTTGCTCTTGGATTAACCAGTCCTTTTGTTGGTTAGAC
Source organism: Artemisia argyi (assembly GCA_030686995.1). NCBI lineage: Eukaryota > Viridiplantae > Streptophyta > Magnoliopsida > Asterales > Asteraceae > Artemisia > Artemisia argyi. The sequence goes on along the minus strand of CM060696.1, from coordinate 4,741,735 downwards.
ATGGTGGACTGATAACCATAAAAATTTTGAGATAAAGTGAAAAAAATTTAAAATTTTTGGCCAAAAATGGGGGTACTAGAAGGTAAAATGTGATCAAATTCGCTAGAATTCCCCCCCCCCCCCCCCCCACACACACTTAGAATTGAATATTGTCCTCAATATTCAAAGTCCCGGCTATTATACCGACTTTTTAAACGTAAAAAGGCAACATTACAAGCTAAATGTGGAAATACCATTTTTTCACTTTATTTATATATATACATATTCATTACACATTTTTTTATATATATTATATATGGTAACAACAGCAGGGGTAACACCCCCACACTTAGGGTGAAAACCCCATATACATGCTACTATTTTTGTTTACCGAGTCGCTAGCTTGACTCGACCCCGAATTCATTGGTTCTTGAGGAAGCAACATGTGGAAGAGACAATCTCCATCGGACTTTCATTCAAGATGTTTGGATAAACATTTGAAGCACGTGAAAGTTCCACACTGATGACATAAGTACCCGGCTTTACCTAGAATGGTAAATGGAAATGCCGGGGTCAAAGATAGTGTCTTCATTCCCGAAGGAGTGAAAAAGAGAGGAGGTCACGGTAGGTGAAGAAAAGGAAGAAAATCAAGACGAAAATCATGACTATCTCATCATTACCCATAGGAGAATTCATAATATCATGAATCTCATCTTTTAAGCTCGTTTGACCAAGACATATCCTGGGTGTGTCTGGATCAAAGAGGAAGTTATCATACTTTGGTGGAGATATGATATGAGTGAGTTCATCGGAGAACTCCTCGTGAAGAGAATCGATCACAAGATGTAAATCTGTGAACTCATGTTCCAATGTGGAATCATCACTATCCTCGATCTGAGTACCAAAGATTGGATTATCAGAAATCAAAGTGAATTCAGATTCGAATTCAAATAGAGGATTGGTGAAAGGTGTTTTGAATGCTTCAGGAAAAAAGTGATTATCATTCTCTATTGGACTGCTGGGATAAGAACTGAGTGAATGATCATGATAAAGGAGACTTTCTATCTCTCCTAGATCTGTTTCAAAGTCAAAGAGATCATCGTCACTTCCCGTTGGAAGTGGATTGATGTGAGTGAGTTCATCGGCGAACTCCTCAAAAAGATGATCAGCATCAGAATTTGGAACTGATGCCTCAACATACTCGATGTCTCCATAAGATGCACAATCTTAGCTACAATCGGAGAAAGACTCAAATTGATCTTTAGGACACTCAAGAGGGGAAGGTAAATCACACATATGATCAAAAGTTCCTTGTTCTCTTGGGATTGGGACAAGGTTCTCAGCACTAGACTTTATGAATTCGTCCGATTCCTTTTCAGGAACAGTGCTAAGATGCTCATCCCCATGTTCAAAGAGTGAGTGTGAACTTCGGGTGTGATATCAATAGACTGAGGGAGTTGAGATGAGCTAGCATTCATGGATTGTACAAGTTCCATTTGATCTTCTGCTAGTAATTTCTCCGTCACATTATTTTCTCCCTGATTTTCCATGGAAGGAATCACAACTGATGAACTAGTTGAACCCTTATAAAATTGAAGAATATCAAGGGTATCTTCATCATCACTGTCATCAGCATCTAGAAGAGCAGCATTGCGAAATATAGCACGTGTTTTAGCTGCTTGTTCTTCGACAAGTAATTCCTCGATGCTCTGTTTGTTTCTAGCCCCTCGTTCTTCAGCAAGTAATTCTGCCATAGATTTCTCACGAGAGTTTTGAAACGTAATACTAGCCAACTCCTCCTTAAGTTCTTTCAATATTTCAAGGGCCTCAAGACAAAGGTCTTGCTGAATTTGAGGAGTTGCTTGGGTCATTTGGTACTATGGAGGTGGGTCATGATACAGTAGTCGTAATTGTTATAAGGAAATGGATTTCCTGTTTGACAATCCGAGCTGAAGTGTGGACCTCCACAGCTCACAACAGTTGAACTGATGTGGTTGTGAATCGTATGTGCTGAAGTTATAATTGTTATCAGGAACCTACTCATAAACAAGCGTGTTTCTTGATTGACAATCAGAACTGTAGTGTGAACCACCTCAATACTCACAACAGTAAAACTGTTGAATCTCATTGTGTGGTAGTTGATGGAATAAGTCAGTTGTGTCATGGTAGGAATAGGGATCCTGGTTATAGACAGACCCGTTTCCTGACTCTACCATGCCACAACTGGGGCAATTACCACCATTATAAGGACCACCACACCATTGACAATCAAGAAGGTGTGGATGAGACATAGAAAGAATCAAAAGGTTTCAGAAGGGAAGGAATGGAGAATAAAAAAGGTAGGAGGGATAAGAAGAATATTTTTGGAGTTTTTGGAAAACATTTTATGAAAATAAGAAAGAAAAACTTTTTGGGTTTTGTGTTCGTTGAAAACTGAATTAAAATGTTTTTGGTAATCGTTTTGAAAATCCAAATCGTTTCCTCTTAGATTACACTAAGTAATCTTTGAGTAATCTGATATGGTAAATTTTACGATTAGTTTTGTTTTTATGAAAATATGAACAAGGAACGTAAATATACAATGATCGTATATCCAGTTTCACTAATCTGCAAAACCGTTGAGAATACGCGCACAACCTCCCCGACAGCAGCGCCAAAATTTTGATTGGCTCCAAACGGTCAACTTAAATCAACCACGGATGTGGTCAACTAAAGTCAAACCTATTATGCCAATCTCTGTGGAGTACAGTGTTTCCCCGGGTCGTTATATCCCAACGAGGTGTGAATGGTATTTAAATGGATTTGTGATCGGGTGAATTTGGACAGGAAAGGGTTTGAGATGATTACGCTAAGTAAATACAAGTTAAAACAACTCAAATAACCTATATTAATGGAAACGTAAAACCAAATTACTTATAAATGTATTTAAAATTAAAAACGCGCGTTTAAGCCAAAATAAACGCGAGTGCGCAAAATAAAAAGTGAATTTTATGCTACACTAATCCTACGGACATGAAAATTACTTTTCTATGATCCTAATGGTAAAAGAAAATTTTAGGAAAAAGAAAAATATTTTTTAGACTTTTTATGTATTTATTATTAATTAAAAACTATTTTTAAAGATTTAAAAAATAATAAAAATGAAAAGAAATATGAAATAAAGTGATAAAAATGCAAATTTACTTTTGAAAAATCTAAAATAACCTAAAAATATTTTTAAAACTGAGAACTAATTTTTTTTTTTTTTGGGTTTTTATTTAATTTTTATGAATTTAAAATGATTTAAAAATACTTAAAAACTAATATTAAATAAGAAAAGTACTAAATAAGCTAGGAAAAATCTGGAAATTTTATGGAAAATATAAAATATTATACTAAGCCTAGGAAAAATATAAAAAGTTAGATAAGCCCACTAATAAGCTGAATTGGGCAAATAAGCACTTTAAATAAGCACTTCAAATAAGCACATATGCACCAAATCTCACAAAAAGCTTAGGGAAGGTTCAACTAACTTAAATATGCACAACTAAACAATAAAAACAAAAATAAGCCCATAGAATAAGCTAAAAAGGCAATAAGCAGCTTAAATAAGCACTTAGAATAAGCACTTCTGCACCAAAAGCTCAGGTATAGTGTAATATACCTAAACAAACTCAGCTCAACTGAAAAAACTCAGATAAGCCCTGGCCGCAAGCCAAAACGAGTGCTCAGGTACATTGTACATTTAGAAAGAAACAAGGCTAAATGGCATACTTCGGGGCTGCAAACGGCTAATAAGAAAAATCCTAAAAATAAGCAGAGAATGGATTCTTAAAGTTAAGCTGGGGGACTAATACTTGTGAAAAGCTCAAGTCCTAATTCTAAGTACAAAATTCAGGAAAATTCATGGAACTGTTGGATTTTCTGCGTAAGAGGCAAATTTGACTTTTTGCAATTCTTTGTGAATTTTGACCAATCTCATATTTGATGCTTCCTAGATGATTGAATAAATTGTATTAAGTTACAACAAGCTTAAATCTAGCAATCTAAACAACAATCATAGGCCAAAACAAGCTAGAGTCAATAATCTAACAAGCTCAGTTTACATGCTGATGCATCAGCATAAATGAGGTGCTAAGGGGCAGTTTGGAGGGCCAAAATGAGTGACCTAGCAAGAAAATGAGTGCAAACAACTTATGGATCTAACAAGCCAGCCTAGCAGGCTTTCCAAAACACTAAGAATCAAGTTCTAAGCTCACGAAATGAGTAAGTTGTGTCCTAAAGAAAAACGGGTCAAATTGGAAATCTCATGGTGTCGGGCAAACAGTGGGTCAGCAGGCTACTTTAGGGGCTGTACTAAGCTACTAAAAAAATCATAAAAATAAAGTAAAAATACCATCTTGTAGACAAGCTGACAAAGAAGCTCTATGTCAAGTTTCAAGACATGACTACAAAAGATGAGTAAATTAAAAATAGTGATCATAGGGGTTGTGGTGATGGGTACCTGATTACATTGGTTGCTCAAATGGGTCAAATGGTGTGAGTTTTGATCTGGAAACCTAAAGACCAGGTTTTGAGAACTTAACCTATCCTATTTGAAACAAATTTAACCCATAAACAACAACTACAAGTGATTCTAATCCTAAATCTGACCTAGCATCTGTCTAAAACAGTTATGAATTTGAATTTTTAGAACACTAAATGAAAGACTTAAAGTCTACTAGAAGTTGCTAATTTTAACTTTAAAACTATTCCTAGAGATACTGTAAGGCTAATTTAACCTTGGGATTTGGTAAAAATAAAGTTTTAATGCTAAGAATAACTTATGCCAAACACCCCTTAAGGGATTGACTGATGAGATTTTAAACTAGGAAGTGCAAGTATAAGCTAAAGTTTTGAAAATGGATGATGTACCAAGCTCATATTAAACTAAATAAGCACAGTTCAACTACAACTAAGCATCAAATCTAATAAGCAATATAAAAAGTAAATTGGAGCAGTAAAAGAAAAGAAGCTTGGAAATTTTTAATTAACTGAAAAAATTACAATACTTGAATTGAAAAGCTTAAAACTAAATAAATTAAAGCATAAACTGAATTATATTAATTCTATATTACTACTGCTTTTCCTAATACTCCCTACTGCCTATGAAGGCTACAAATCATCATCTATTTATACTAAAAATAAAACTAGGGTTTCTTCTCTTGTGTTTCTTGGGAGCAAATCCCATCCATTCAATTACTCTGAACTCATCTCAGCCCTTAATCTTGATTTGGCGCCCAAAAGTGGTGTTTTGCCAGTGTGGATAAAGTATCACATGGGATTGACCTATAGGGTTCGTAGGGTGGCTAGAGCAGTTGTAATGGGGAGAGGAGGGGGGACAAAAATGTTGGAGCAAGTACAGGTGTGGGGGGTTCTGTTTTGGCAGGGGAATGGAGAAGAGGGAAAGGTGGGGATGGGGTTGACTAGGTGTTTGACCCTGGGAAGTTTTATTATAAAAACAGGTTAGGTTTTCGTTTTTGGGATTAGGGTATGAAATGGGCTGGTGGTGGTATTTGGATTGGATTTGTTTTTGGGTAGATAGAAATAACAAGGGTCCGTTTGGTATGAAGTGCACAAGGACCAATTTTGTAATTATTCTGAAAATGGAGGACTAAACATGTAATTCTCCCAAAGTTTTTTAAAGGGCCTTTCCTGCCATATATCAACAGTCCAAGGATAAGAATTGTAATTTTCCACTTTTGGACCCCCAGGGACTAAAACTGCCAATTGTTGAAACTTGAGGGACCAAAATGTAAATCTTCAGAACATTTCACCCAAAGACCATTTTTGATAACTTTTGACTTTTAAAGGACTTGGGGTGACTTTTCTTTTAAAACAAATGCTCAAGGACTGATTTTGTCAAGTTTGGAAACTGCCAATTATGCAAACTTTGTTCGTTTGTCATTTGTTTTTTAATCATTTTGCATCTGAAACATATAAAACACAATCCTGGAATATTTTCTGTATTTTGATGCATTTCTGAGTGTTTTTAAATGTTTTTGCAGTTCAGATTGACCAAAAATGATGAGTATTTACACACTCATCAGGCGGGCATTTGGAAAATCCTACAACGAATAACGGGAATCAAACGATCAATGCTATTGTTACCCATCGAGATAGTTTATGAACAAAGGAAACAAATAAATAAGATAGACTAAAGAAAACCTAAAAATAAAAATAAAAATCTTACTAGAAAAGAATCTAGCAAGTAGACCTAATAAAAAGAAATCTTAACCTAGACAATAACTATTCCCCGGGCTGCGGCGCCAAAAACTTGATACGTGGGAATTGCGCCCTCGTAACAGGTTTTACCTCTCTAGGGATCTTTAGAAGCTTACAACCCCCACCAGGCAGTGTACCTGATCGTTGTAGTATAGTATAGTGACAAGTACCGGGGGATTGATCGTTCAACTCAGGAATAGTGTCGCTAGGATTAGGAAGCCTACTAAACTAGGTCTAGAGGTGAGGGATGATTATTTTTGTATTTTTATATTTTATAGAAAGCAAATAAAATCTCGGGTTTTGAAGGAGTGGGCGGAATTAGTTGCTAGCCAACTAACCCAATTTACTACTAATGCAATCAAAATAAAATAACAAAAATGAAAATAAAACTGTTATACTAATGTGGTGGAAACAATAATGAGAAAAGTTGTGTTTACTTAGATTTCATTACTCCCTAGATATCTTTTACAGGTTGATTAATTTGTTACAATTGCATGGATGACGGGTCATATTCCTTAATACTAGTCGTAGGGTCGTGTGCAATATTCCCTAACTCTATAAGATCCTACTTCACTCCTATTTTGAGCCATTAGAAGCTCCTAACATGGGATCATTAGAATTCTCTTATGCATTAAATACAAACAAAAATCGTAGTACACCTCCGATCATGTTTCTTAAGACGTTCAAGCAAGTTACCAACGGAAGTCTGCCAGTTTTCTTAAGCCTAAAATCGAATACAATCATCCGTAACAATTATAAACAAACAATCAACCCATAATCAACATCTAGGTTTCACTACATCTAAGCAAACACAAGAAAAATCTAGCCTAGCATGTTAAAGAGAAGACAAGCGTAAGATATAATCAAACAACACATAGACATATTGAATGATTTGATAATACTTATCTTCAATTGAACATGAAAGAATCAAGGGGTCGAAACCCTTGAAAAGCTGATAAAATTCGAACTAGGGTTTATTCCCTCAAAGTTGCACACTAATGAATGAAATTTGGAAAACTATATATAGACTTTACATCGTAACGGCGTCATGTATTAGCTCGTGACGCCGTCAACTCACCGCCATGATAAAATCGTATTGCCTAGATCTATTTGTGACAACGTCATGTGGAGAAATGCTCTGGGCCGTCACTAATAGTTGGACCCTGACGACCATGGTGACGCCGTCAGGCCATAAGCTTGCAAACACTCTGGGCCGTCATGTTATAAATCTATATCCACCTCTTTTGTAACTCTTGACGCCATCATGTGTTGAGGCTTGACGCCGTCAGGTACTATTCCAGCAAGGAAAATTGAGACTTTGCCGTTTTCTTCACTTTTATGCTCCAAAAATGTCCAAAATGCTTCCTTTTCCAAATTTCTCTCCAAAAGTACCTAAAATGACAAAAGGAACGATTTAGGGCAATAATTGATCAAATAATCTCGAATTCGGGCTTAAATGACCCCTTAAAAGTGGTACACTTTTCGCCTCATCAGTTAGGTTATGGGCCTAGGATTCATGACTTAAGTTGCCTATAAGGAGTTACAAATTTAAGATACTTCAATGTAGTAGAGGTCACGAAGGCCTGTATTTTGGATATTTAGCATTTACTTGAGTAACATCGAAAAGAGTTGGCTTCACTTCTCGAAAGTATACCCTATCAGTAGAGTTTACTTATCTTTAGAATTAGATGTGTCTTATGTTCGTCAATGTGTTCTTATCATTTTATTTGATTTTCTTTCATTTTCTGCTATGTCATTTCTTTTTTTCTGTATTTAATGTATTTTTATCAATTCATGCAGGTTCATATGATAGGAAAGCCTGTTGGGAGCCTTTTCGATTTAGCACATTTGAGTCCTTGTGAGGATTTACTTGAGAAAATAGAAAGGATCTTTCAGATTACCTTCTGGTCCTAAAGAAATGACAGGCTGTCTACAATCATGCTGAAGATGACATCATGTAGTTAAGCACATATTAACATCCTTATAACCTTATTATTTATGTTGTACATTGGGAGCTAATAGTATTGATACAGATAACAAGGAAAATAATTTATTGTATCTTAGAATTCTCAATAAAAATTAGCAATATTCGGTTTAAGAGGTGTTTATAATCATTTATTTAATAGGCTAATTTTGTTCTTTTAAGCATATAAGTAGGCTTGATGTTTATAGGGATGCTATCGAGTCGGGCTATTGGGTTTATCCTATGTATACCAAATAATAGGTCACTATAACATACCAACATTAGGCGTTGAGCATGTGATTTGCTATACTTACTTACCTTTGGTCTATTCCCTTTTTCAGTTACTGTCTTGAAGCATTCATTTACGAAGACACTGGTAAAATAAATGACGAAGCAAACTCCCTGGTGACAAATTGAAATCAGGTTTTACAAGCATCAGAACATAAAAAACCCATACGAAATACCTCTGGATTTAACTGCATTAGAAGGCACAACACATTTGTTCCAACTGCATTTCGGTTCAGAGAGCACAATGGAATGACCAGATTTCATCCTTGACTCAGTGATGGAAAGCAGACCACTCTTATTAATAGCTCCAGACACTGACACAGGGAGCACGCTAAAAATATTGACGACCACTGATGTCTCCCCAATAAAGAGTAACACATGAAATACCTGAAACATCTACACCAACAACAACAGAGGACACTGACTCGGTGTACTCCTCAGACTTTGATTTTTCACTTTATCCTAATTGAAAGTCAATTTTTCCATTGAACCAAAGAAGGTAACACGGGAAAGATTGCATACGTGGAACGTAGGCCTCCAAACTTTTGAAAGTTCCCACGACGATCATAAACTCATTGAATTATACAAAAAGGAATTTGACGTTGAGTGCACACGTGTTTACACACTTTCTGGTAAGAATTTGACGATCAATGCACCCATGTTTACATAATTTTTATATTACTAACTCAACCTTTAATGTATTATATATGTAGTTACTGTTTTAAGGTGATCCTTGCATAATACACCGGTACCATCCCAGCAACCTGTTTCAGTCCAGAAATAGATAAATGGGCAAGAAGCTGCGCATAACTCCTTAATGAGGCAGAAGATAAATACCTACAAACAATACCTCTTGGACTGAGAATGTTAGAGAAAACAACTCGCATTTTCCAAATCCACTTCGGTACAGGAAGCAGGAATATAGGCCAAAATTTGTGATTGACACTACAATAAACATACAGCCGCTGCTACTACCAGCTCCTCCCATCAACACACAAGACACAGGTTCTTTATCTACCACAACTGATGTCCCAGACGAAGTATACACAAGACACAAGATTCATTCAAAAAAAAGAAAAGAAAAGAAAAGAAAAGAAAAAAGAAAAGAAAGAAAGAAAGATTGTCTAATGTACGGCTCATATAATAGGGTGTTTGGGATTGCTCAGTTTAGATTGTCAAAGAGTATGCCAAGTCATTAAAAACGCGTTGGTTAATAATCTGTTATGGTTTTTGTGGGTAGTCGCTTCATGATGAAACTGGAACATATGTGCTAGAATGAGTCATATTTTCCTTTCCCTTATTATTCCCTGTCTATAAATTTGATCCCCCGTTCCTCCACTGATATTTCGATTTTATTAGTTTGTTTGTATTGGTGTGCTTGACTAGATTACTTATTTTATGAGCTAGCCAATAAGTAGTTCGTCCATAGTCCATTTTAGTAGAGGTAAAGTAAGGTCCTTAGCCTCTACGTATCCTGTTGTGGTATGCCTCATATTCTATTTCTATATATACAAATAGCCGTTTTGAAGCCTTTATGTTTCTATGCAAATGCTAGCTCATATCGATGCTATTTTAGAGTGTAAAAATATGGATGCAGTTTGTTTCTCATATGAGTAATGTAACCACATAAGTGGTAAATGAAGGGGGTGTTTGGATTAGCTTTTTTCATGGGCATATTTGCGATAACCTCCTTTTTTTCACCTACTAAACTCATTTTCTTGATCTTATGGACTCAATGCATTTGATGATTGTATTCAACATGAATAAAGTTTGAATCTTGATGTTAATTTATTTTTATTGTTATGCATTCAATATAAAAACTGGTACGTTTATATCTTATTATGTCCACTTTTTGCAACCATTCATTGGTTGTTACAGAAAGCACACCTAGAGCAATTCTTGCAAATGGATGCGACGTGCATTTAATTATATGAAACCTGCTTTGGGGTACTTTGTGACTTTGCAAATGCTTTCACACAGCTCGAGACATCGGTCGTGTGCCATTACTGTTTTCCTTCCACAGCTCTTGAAAGCCTTTTTTTCTTCTGAAAAGGTGCTTTAGATCTCAGTTCGTGGTCTAGCCAATCAGCGCTCTCAGTCATTATCATGTGGTGAGTTGTTTTAATAATATTTATTTTCAAACACCGTGTAAGAGAACGGGAACAACATGATTTTTTGTGGTATTTTCTACATTTAGTTCCTAAAGTTTACATGACTGTCTCAACAATACTGATTGGACAACTCAAAAAGCGGCTGCTAATGAGTTGAATGCCCTAGCTTTGCATTTCAGAAACTTGATCACTGGAAAAACAGGTCCAACAATAACCGCTCTTGAAGCTTGCCAATTTGATATGGTTTGTTCAAGCATTGTTACTTTAAAATTTCGAAGAAGTTAAAGTGATCCCCCTTTTGAAGTCTTTTATCATGCATTTATTATTTCGTACTGCACAGGATACCGTATCATTAAGTTTATAATTTTTTGGGTTTCCCTGACTTACTAAACCCTTTTTTGCTTGGGAAGCTAATTCCCGGTGGTCAAAAGATGAACACGGCCTTACTTCAAGCTGCTTTCAAGTACATCAAGTCCCTGCAGACTCAAATTGGTGTTCTCAAACATATGCCCTTACTTTCGTTAATCATCCATTTAAGAAACACTTTTTCATACACAAAAGACATACATATTTCATGCACATTTAGCATATGAAAATTTTAGCGTATGCATGTTATCTATTTTTATAATGATTATTGTTTATTAAAATGTAGGTTATCTTTATTTACAATACTATTTACTGTACTAGCTAAAGAAACTTCTAATGGCAAAGTACATCAAAAGCGATTAGATAGGATATCTTGAATGTGTGAGATTGAGGACCTACAGGCACCACGTGAGCCTCCGGTCGCGCCACTTTGTATAAAGGTTTGAATTTTAGTATTTTAATTACTAATGTCTTAATGTATTTAGTCTCGGTGTGTCTTATAGTCTTATCTTATAGAGGATCCTCGGGATTACTCAGTATTTAGACATGTTTTTTACTTTTTAGACAGTTTATATAATTTTTATGAAAAAACTTCTTTACGATTAACCACCTTCATTCGCTATAGTAAATTATGTCAACGATAATTATAAGACATGCCCGCTGATATAATCTTTTAGTGGTATATAATTATTTTACCGAAGAAATACTCGTGAAAGTATGTTCCCCGGGTCATTATGTCCCAACGAAGGTAAGACGGCGATTGAGTCGGCTTAAGTCGCGTGATTGTGAAGTGAACGGGAAAATATAATTGAGAATTTTTAAAGTTTTTAATCTAAAGGAAATAAAATAGCAATTGAAAACAATAAAAGAGTAAGAGATTTAAAGCAAGAAAGAAAACTAAGACGGAAAAAGATTTTAAAAACAATATGTTTACTAAGCGACGTGAATAAGTTCATCAAGTGTGGGTCAAGGATTGACGACGAATTATTTTCCTTAAACAAGACTATTTTCTCACAACGTTGGTTTATTTTGAAAATAATCCTTTAAAAAGAAAATAATTACTAGATTTGTAATTTGATTATTCTCCGGCTTCTGCCCTTCAAATAATAAAATTACAAGTCTAAATAATCATAACGATTATTAATCACGATCCTCTTTTATGTCCACACTTAACTCACAAACTCGTGCCACTAAGCAAAAACTAATAAACTACTCGAAACTCATATTAATAAAATAAAGTTACTTGATAAAATAAAAAGACTCGATAAAAGAAACAAAATAGATAAGCCAAAATAAAATTCGGCAGAGTTTCACCTAAGCATAAAGCATAAGAGAACCTCACTCGATAAACGATGAGGTATTGATTATCTAACTCGATAATCTTGGCTAACTCGCCAAAAGAAATAAAAACTGAAAATAAAACTCGATAAAATGAAAAACATACAAACTCGATAAATCTGAAAACCAAACTCGGTAAACTTAAAATCCAAACTCGAAACAATTTCAAAAATAAATGAAACTCGATATTACAATATTGCATTTTAGTCCCTAATTGCCAAACTCAAACTCGGTATTAAAAAAAAAAAAAAAAAAAAAAAAAAAAAAAAAAAAAAAAAAACTCGGAATTTTTAGAACTCAAACTCGGTAATACAAAATTTCAAACTCGATAATATATAATTTTTTTTTTTTTTTTTTTTTTTTGCATTTAGGTCCCTAATCTCGAAAACGAAACTCGATAACTATTAAAAATAAAAATCAAACTCGACAACTATTTTTTTAAAAATCAAACTCGACAAAAACCATAACAAAACACCATTTTGATCCAAAATAAAGCCTAAAAACTAATATTTTTCACCAAATTTATTACTAAACAACCTAGTTTAACCATAAACTTTAAATCCCACCAATAAAAACAAGATTTTAACAACTAAAAATTAAAGATTTATAGAGAGATAAAGCTAGAGAAAGAAAGTAAAATAAAAAATGACTTCATAAAAATAAAACTACACTACTCCTACTACTATGAGGACCAACCCTCAACAACCAACCTCTCAAAGTTGGTGTTTAAGGGGTATTTATAGGCTAGGGGCTAGGGCTTCTCTAATCTTTGACATAGTTGCAAGATTAGCCCCTAGACCTTTACAAAACATGAAAAAACTACTTAAAACATATTAAAACGCTACAAATGCAACTAAATACTACACGTAACGATCTTGTAACTTGAAAGAATTGAGTTGACTTTTCTTCCAAAATTCTTCAAAGGACCAAAGTTGACAACTTGCTGAAACTTGGAGGGCCATTATTTTAAAGGTCTTCATATTTCAACTAAGAGTCTCTTTTGTTATTCTCTGAATCTCTAAGGATTACTTTTGTCATTTTGGGCTTTTCTTGGATAAATTTCTTTCTCGGCTTCGGCTTTTTACCTTTTTCCAATCTCGTGCTCGTTTTTGTCGGTTTTTGGCTTGTTTTTGTCCATTTCTCACATATCCGTACCTGCATATACACAAATACAAAAACATACATTTCTTTGGCAATTGTTAGCATATTTAGTCTATTTGGGTCGGTATTTGGCCATGAAAAAATGTGTAAATTAGTACACACCAAAATCCCCCCGACTAAAGTATTGTCGTGTCCTCACGCAATGTGATCAATTCACGCTCACGAGATAAATAATTTCATAACTCTTTCTACTAACTTTGTAAAGTAGCAAAGAGGTTCAAAAGAGATTACAAAATCATTTATTCCCGTAAACGCTCCGTTTTCCAAAATTTATTTTCTTTATTCCATTTTATTCTATTTTTGGGCTTTTCACACTTCATACTTGTGACGGTTTGTTGAACTTTCATTATTTTTGCAATAATTCTTAGGGTCTACGAGTAGAAACACTTCTATTTAAGAAGTGACCGTACGGATAAAAATCGTCATCCTTGATTTTTCACGAGCTCCCAAACTAAGCGTAAAAACGAGATCACAGCTTATCTACAAATTAGATGCTAACACTACTCATAACAGTTACTTAATGGAAACTCCTTACTCCCATGTCCTAAGTTTTTGTATCTCATTATTTTATTTTTGTTGAGAAATGAATCGCTTCATATTTTCTCGTTTCAATAATTTTTTAGTCCGATAGTGACACCTAAGTTTAAACGATAAGTAGTTATTCATTTTCTCTTAAGAACCACTACAATAGAAATTCGGTCCACATTAAGGAATTTGGGGTACATACAATATCAAAGATATAAGTTGCGGAGTACAATCACGTGCACCTCATGTGACTGATTACTAATCACTAATCACATGCACCTCACGCGCCAACAACTTATTTATACATAAGCTCTTATTCATACAATACTTTCAACTTTCACTTTTTTCATATTTTTCATTTTTTTTTTTTCATTTTTCTCATATTTTTCATACTTTTCATTTTTTTCTTTCTTGACTTTTCTCATAACATCAATGAAAGCTTATCGGGTAGCTCCAAAACCACATAGATAATCAACTTTTGACATTTGATTTTTCACTTTTTGCTCTTATTTTTGATGTTCCTTGATATGTACCCAACTTCTAAAGCAAAAATTCTCTTAAGAAAATAAGGAACTAAATATTATTCAAACCTAAATACCACTAATTAGCCTAGAACATCTATTTTATATTGGTGACGTATCTAATGGGAGTAAAAAGCCATAAGTACCTCTCATGAGCTCCAAAGAGAACCACAACTCCACGTTTAGCATCTAACTTCTAAATAAACTCTATCATTTCTCGCTCTTCGCAATTTAAGATTCCAAATAATGTAACCAGCGAATACTTAGCCGATAATCAGCCACGCATATATAAAGTCAGTTACGGAAACTTGCAAATTCTAGAAGAAGATTTCGCGTTTTCTAGCTCCTTATGTAAAAGACTAGCGGAAGCTTTTAAGCTGCGCATGTATAAAGTCAAGTACGGGAACTTGCAGATTCTTAAGAAAGAATTCGCATTTTATAGCTCCTGGTGTACAAGACTAGCACAAGCTTATATGATCATCATTGGTTAAGGGAACAAGCTAGGGCTCAACACGCCCGATCAAGTCAAAATATTTATTCCTACTCTCGCTAGCAAGAAAGTCAACAAGGTGTCAAAACACTTATTCAAACTTTATTATATTTTTGCACAACTTTTTCAATTTTTTCTCATTTTTTTGTGCTTTTTCATGACTTTTTCATCAAAAGTTTTGAAATTTTTCATTTTTTTTTCTTTTTTCAATTTTTTAGGAAAAAGGGAGTTGCGAGAGTTCACGACAAAGTGCAAGGTAAAAATCAGATCGAAAGATCACCCCCCCCCCCCAGACTAAAATGAAACATTGTCCTCAATGTTTAAAAGGTAAGGGTTCTCCTACAAAAATCTAAGGTCGTTTATTAATTATGCCAAAAGATAAATGTTAGTCGATAAGATTAGGATATCTGCTGAGCAACGAATGATGAAACTCGAGTAGAGACAAAACAACGAGCACGAGAGTCTTCATTATTCGGGCAAATCCTGGACATAAAACCACAAGCACAAAACATGAGATATGGAAGAGGTAGCCCTCCTCACGTCACATTAGAAAGAAAATAGAAATTTAAGAAGATGAATTGATAAGCATGGGGTGCCTACCACGAAGCGCTTGTTTTTGTTCACCGAGTCACATGAGCTTGACTCGATCCCCGAATTAATTCGTCCTTGGGGAGAGCAGATGGAACGGATACCCGAAAATGGAGATGCCGGGATCAAAAACGGTATCCTTACTCCCGGTGGAGTGGAAAAGTGAAGAAACGATGGAATAAATAAAGAATGGTTGAAACACCCAAATGATAAAAGCAAATTCAAGTTCAGAATCATGGGTGGGTAAAATATCAAGCATAGGAACATCATGATCATAAGTCTCGTCTACCCCTCCAAAAATTTCTTCATTCGTACCTGATCCAAAATCTACATCGGGTGGTTTCGCGGGTGGACGAGAAGACGGTAAATCATCATAATGTAATTCTTTAGTAAGCACACTTCTTCGAAGGTCATTCTCGTTATTTTCAGTATCTGGTGGCGAAATGGTATGAGTAAGTTCATCGGATAACTTCTTGTGAGGAGAATCAATCATATTATGAGAGTCCTGGTCCTCGGGTTCCATTTCGGACTCATCACTGGAAATATCGAAGATTGGATTATCAAGAGTCAATTCCAAATCGAAATCAAATAACGGATTTGTGAAAGTCATATTGAATGTTTCGGAAACCCTTGGAACAAGGTCATCATCATCCTCATCATTATCATCGATATCTCCACAAGAGTCTTCATCACTCGTAGTATACTCATTGTGAGAATCGGAATAACTTTCCACTTCAACTAAATCTTCATTGCTCATCGGAGGGAGAGAAGTTGACGGTTCTTCATCCAATAATTCTTCAAGTAAACGAATATCCCCCTCCGGATCAAAATTAGCATCGTCCATTATCGGAATAGAATCATTAGCAAGAAATGCCTCGATCTCATCTAAAACGACATCACTCCTTTCAACCGGTGTGAAAGAAGGATGGAAAGAAGAATCACCATTAGAATTTTCCCCAGACTCACTTTGGATTGGAACGAGGTTCTCAACACTAGATTCATTGAATTTGTCAGATTCCGTTGCCGGAATAGTGTTAAGAGGCTCGTCCCCCATTATTAGAGAGTCATCAGGTTCTACGGGAGAAGAGATAGATTCATTTTGAAGATTAAGATTTATCGTAATTGTGGAATCATCATCGTACATACAACACTCACAAAATTGGAATTTTCTTTTTTCAACTAGAAGTTCTTCCATCGATTTCTCATTAGGCTCGGGAGTAGATGTATAACGGTTAATCACCATCTCTTTCAACTTCTCGATCATGGATTTAATTTCAAAAATTTCATTATTAAAATCGGAAGTTTGTGGGGGTTGATTAAAACCATGAGAATCGTAACATGAATTAGGCTCATAAAAAGTTTCAGACGATCCCCCACAGTGTTCAAAATTGGATGTATTTTGATATGAATCACCATTGTAATACGAATTTTGCTCATAAAAATCATTTTGAGGAAAATTATTAAAGCTCGGATCGTAATCGTAAGACGTTTCAGCACTCGGAGCATAGCACATACAATCGGTGTATCCACATTCGTTACAAAAACATTGCCCACAAGGCATTCCTTCTTCGGACGGGTTTCCACAATTATAACAATAAAACGAAGGTGGTGGTGGTGTATAGAAGTCGGGAATGTTTGACGAATTGTTGAATGAATTTTGATCATACGTATGAGAATTACAATTCAAACAAACGCCATCACGAATATTATCACCACATTCGTCGCACGTACACCACACACACAACCCTCCGAAGAACGGTTCTCTACAATTAAAACAAGTCGGGTCCATAAGAATTATCGGTTTAGAGAGTTAAGGAAGAAGAATCAAATGATAAGAGGATAAGAAGATTATTTTTGGTTTTTGCATATCATAAAAACAAATAAAAATAAAAGTGAAAATCAAATATGAAAAAGAAAAAATATTTTTGGATTTTTATATTTTAAAGAAACTTAAAATTAAAATCTTTATGGTTTTTATATACTTTTAATCAATTTTTTTTTATTATTATTATTCTTTTTATAAACTTTTTTTTTGGTTTTTAAAATTTTTTTTTTTTTTTTTTGAGAATATTTACAAAAAACGATACCTTCTCGGGAGAAGGGTCTTCAAATCACCAACAAACGATACAAGTACGATGCTCTCGTTTCAAACCTTCCCCGGCAGCGGCGCCAATTTGATATAATCTTTTAGTGGTATATAATTATTTTACCGAAGAAATACTCGTGAAAGTATGTTCCACGGGTCGTTATGTCCCAACGAAGGTAAGACGGCGATTGAGTCGGCTTGAGTCGCGTGATTGTGAAGTGAACGGGAAAATATAATTGAGAATTTTTAAAGTTTTTAATCTAAAGGAAATAAAATAGCAATTGAAAACAATAAAAGAGTAAGAGATTTAAAGCAAGAAAGAAAACTAAGACGGAAAATATTTTAAAAACAATATGTTTGCTAAGCGACGTGAATAAGTTCATCAAGTGTGGGTCAAGGATTGACGACGAATTATTTTCCTTAAACAAGACTATTTTCTCACAACGTTGGTTTATTTTGAAAATAATCCTTTAAAAAAAATAATTACTAGATTTGTAATTTGATTATTCTCCGGCTTTTGCCCTTCAAATAATAAAATTACAAGTCTAAATAATCATAACGATTATTAATCACGACCCTCTTTTATGTCCACACTTAACTCACAAACTCGTGCCACTAAGCAAAAACTAATAAACTACTCGAAACTCATATTAATAAAATAAAGTTACTTGATAAAATAAAAAGACTCGATAAAAGAAACAAAATAGATAAGCCAAAATAAAATTCGGCAGAGTTTCACCTAAGCATAAAGCATAAGAGAACCTCACTCGATAAACGATGGGGTATTGATTATCTAACTCGATAATCTTGGCTAACTCGCCAAAAGAAATAAAAACTGAAAATAAAACTCGATAAAATGAAAAACATACAAACTCGATAAATCTGAAAACCAAACTCGGTAAACTAACTTAAAATCCAAACTCGAAACAATTTCAAAAATAAATGAAACTCGATATTACAATATTGCATTTTAGTCCCTAATTGCCAAACTCAAACTCGGTATATGAAAAAAAAAAAAAAATAAAAATAAAAAAAAAAAAAAAAAAAACTCAAACTCGGAATTTTTGGAACTTAAACTCGGTAATACAAAATTTCAAACTCGATAATATATAATTTTTTTTTTTTGCATTTAGGTCCCTAATCTCGAAAACGAAACTCGATAACTATTAAAAATAAAAATCAAACTCGACAACTATTTTTTTAAAAATCAAAGTCGACAAAAACCATAACAAAACACTATTTTGATCCAAAATAAAGCCTAAAAACTAATGTTTTTCACCAAATTTATTACTAAACAACCTAGTTTAACCATAAACTTTAAATCACACCAATAAAAACAAGATTTTAACAACTAAAAATTAAAGATTTATAGAGAGATAAAGCTAGAGAGAGAAAGTAAAATAAAAAATGACTTCATAAAAAAAAACTACACTACTCCTACTACTATAAGGACCAACCCTCAACAACCAACCTCTCAAAGTTGGTGTTTAAGGGGTATTTATAGGCTAGGGGCTAGGGCTTCTCTAATCTTTGACATAGTTGCAAGATTAGCCCCTAGACCTTTACAAAACATGAAAAAACTACTTAAAACATATTAAAACGCTACAAATGCAACTAAATACTACACGTAACGATCTTGTAACTTGGAGGAATTGAGTTGACTTTTCTTCCAAAGTTCTTCAAAGGACCAAAGTTGACAACTTGCTGAAACTTGGAGGGCCATTATTTTAGAGGTCTTCATATTTCAAATAAGAGTCTCTTTTGTTATTTTCTGAATCTCTAAGGATTACTTTTGTCATTTTGGGCTTTTCTTGGATAAATTTCTTTCTCGGTTTCGGCTTTTTACCTTTTTCCAATCTCGTGCTCGTTTTTGTCGGTTTTTTGCTTGTTTTTGTCCATTTTTCACATATCCGTACCTGCATATACACAAATACAAAAACATACATTTCTTTGGCAATTGTTAGCATATTTAGTCTATTTGGGTCGGTATTTGGCCATGAAAAAGTGTGTAACTTAGTACACACCACCCTCCCATCGGGCGGTCTTCGAAACTAGTATGTGTATATATATATATATATATATATATATATATATATATATATATATATATATATTTGGGTTAAAATAAAAAGGGTTGTATAATAAAAGTGTAGGAAGCCCCCACAGCATGCCACGTGTCCCCCAAAGTCAACCCCCTTTTTTTATTACTGCAGGGGTATTTTCGTCAATTTACAATACACTATATAAATCCTTTTTTTTTTACAATTTCTTACAATTCACCTCTCCCCAATCTTCTTCCTTCACGTCTCTGACAATTCACCGTGTTCCTCACCTTCACCACCGTGTTCCCCACCTTCACCACCGTGTTCCACCGTCTTCCCACCGTATTCACCATCGCTTTCCACCAATCGATCCACCGCCTTTACCACCACTTTTTTTAAGATGTGTATTCAATCATCAACCATTGAATCCCCAGTTTCTGTTAATAATGAATCTAGTTCATCATCAATTTCTGATAGTAAGATTTTTGTTCAAGCTTAATTTCTTTTTAACTGTTTTTTTTTTTTTTTTTTTTTTTTTTTGATTGCTACCTATAAGTATTTGATGCAGTATATTTATGTGTATGATGCAATATAGATTAGAGTGTAGTGTTTTGTTTTTTTAATTTTTTGATTTTTAGTTTCAAAGTTTATATATCAGTCATAAAATTATTTAAATTTCAAATCATACTCAGATAGAATAAATTGATATATGTGTGATGTACTAGATGTAATATTTTGATATATGTGTGATGTATTAGATGTAATATTTTTAGTTTATAGTTTCATTTTTTTGAACTGGTATTAAATTTCAATATTTTGAGTTTTTATAATTGTGATGCACTAGAAATAATTCTATGATGCACTTATTTATATTATTGTACTTTTTAAAATTTTATTACTATCTTTAATATTATTATGTAGTGGATTTAAGAGTTTGATGTACTAGTAGATAGGTTTTTTTTTTTTTTTTTTTTTTTTTTTTTTTTTTTTTTTTTTTGAGTTTTTAAAATCTCAACAATGATTTTTTTATATGTGATGCAATGTATTTAAAACTGTGATGCAATCCTTTCAGATGTTGAGGTGGAAAGTGTTCGAGTTAGAGATCATGTTGGTTATTATATTTGTGACGATAATGGCAATAGGACATGGTATCCTGATTGCGGCGAAAAACCTATAAAAGGTTGTCAGTTTGTTTCAATTGATCAGGCTTATAGTTTCTACGTAGCTTATGGTAAAAAAGACGGTTTTGACATTAGGAAAGGTGGACAGTACCAGGCTGCAGGTACGAAAGAGACAACTATAAAATACTTCTATTGCTCAAGAGAAGGGTTACCTTTAAAAGGGAAATCTGTAGATGAAAATTCAAATGCCAATAACTCTGAAGAAGGTGAATGCAGTAATGGTTCTATTAAGTTTGGCGAGTTTAAGAATAAGCAAAAAAGGAGGAAGGCTTCTTTTAGATGTGGCTGTTTAGCCTCACTTACTCTTAAGAAAATTGGAAATGTTTATGAAGTTACTAATTTTGAAGACGGACATAACCATCCTCTCGTAGCAGAAAAGGATATGATTTTTATGAAGAATTCTAGGAATATTGGATATACAAAGCAGCATTTTCTTTACCAAGTTTCGAATGCAAATTTTGGTCCTGCAATTGATTTTAGGTTATTGAAACAGTTGTATGGTGGCTTTGATAGAGTTGGTATTACAAAGAGTGACTGTAAGAACAATAAGAAAAAAATTAGTGTTTTTATTGGAGACCGAGACGCTCAAATGGCTGTTGAAAAGCTGCTTAGTCGAAAGCTTCATTCGCCTGACTTTTATGTCAATTATTATAAAGGTGATTCACTTATTCGTTACATCACAGTTATAATCTCTAGTGCATCATATTATTATATTTAGTGCATCACATTATTATTATTATTATTATTATTATTATTATTATTATTATTATTATTATTATTATTATTATTATTATTATTATTATTATTATTTATTTTAGGTGATGACGATCGGTTGGTTGGTCTCTTTTGGGCTGATGAAGAAGCTATTAGGGACTACCAAATATTTGGTGATATAGTATCCTTTGATGCGACATTTCGTTCTAACAAGTACATTCTGTTCCGTATTCTGAATTTTTTTTATTTAATGTTTTATTTGTTATTGACTGATCTATTTTTATATGTTATAAAATGTAGGTATCAAATGGTATTTGTTCCTTTTACGGGTATCAACCATCATAACCATTGTCTTACATTTGCTTCCGGGTTGCTTGCTGATGAGTCTGCTGGAGCGTACATATGGTTACTTAATGAATTCAAAAATGCTTTTGGGAAGGATCCAAATGTTGTTATTACAGATCAAGATCCATCAATGAAGATAGCTATAGAAGAATGCTTCCCGAATTCAAGGCATCGACTGTGTATGTGGCATATTATGCAGAAATTGAGTACAAAGGTATTTCTTTATAGTACTTATGCCTATGATGCAGTAGCTTATATTAGATGATGCTGTTAATTTTTCTTATCCATTCATACTAAAAAGATTTTTATTTTTTGAAAACCGTTGATGTATTAATTTTTTTCAAATTGATGCAATTTTATTTATTACATAAACTGAGGCAGTAAATTAATTTATATCCATTCCCATTCTTATTATATTAACAATTTTCTGTTTTGTCCAGGTTGGTTCTGATCTATTTAGTGGGCCTTATTTTAAAAAGCGCATATGCGATATTGTTTGGACCGACCAGATTTCACCTGGAGTATTTGAGAAAGAGTGGGAGAGAATGATAAATGATTTTGATCTCCTTGATAATAAATGGTTAGGTGAAATGTTTGTAATGAGAGAGAGATGGATACCAGCATATTTGCGTGATGTTCATATGGCAGGGCTAATGCGTACTACTTCAAGATCCGAAAGTGAGAACCATTTTTTTGGTAAATGGACCAGCCCCCATCTTTCCCTTGTTGAATTCTTAAGCCACCACGACACTGCTATCGAGTATCAGAGGTACATTGAGCGTAAGAATGACCATGATTCAAGGTATAGATCTCCAGAATTCAAAACAGACCTTCTGATGGAACAAGTTGCATCTAACCTATATACAAGAACTATTTTCTTTGATGTGCAAGATGAGATGCTTGCTTCTTATAAGTTCTGTCTTGCATTGAACGTTGTTCAAAGTGAGAATATGGAAAAATATTCAGTTCGTGATTCCCAGTTTGAGAAGAGAGAGCTCGTTGACAATGTTTATCAGGTATCATATTTTACTGCATCACTTTTTTATATCTACTGCATCATAGTTATAAATCTAGTGCATCATAGGTTGTATATATTGCATCATAGTTATACATCTAGTGCATCATAGGTTTTATTAATTTTTCAAAATTTTTTTGTAGGTTGAATTTTGTAAGTCTGAGATAAAACTTCATTGTAGCTGTAATCGGTACGAATATTATGGCCTTTTATGTCGCCATGCTTTCTATGTTCTAAGGATGAACAATGTAGAGGAGTTTCCCCGAAACTACTTAGAGAAACGGTGGTTAAAGAACGTGAAACCTTCAAAATTAGCTCTTCCCAGAATCAGTGGTGCATCTGATGCAGTAAGGAATGAAGTTTGGGAATTATATGATATTTTTGAATATACTGTTGATCGTTTGGTACATGACTTAAGCAAGTTAGATATCTACAAAGAAAAGATGCAAGAGTTATTGAATCAAGCTGTTAGTGATATTCCGACAATTCCCAAAATGAATGGGAAAGCTGTTATTGGTTCAATGCTTGGTGTTAAAGAGCCTGAATAAAAAACAATGAACAATCCATTGAAGAGTAAAACTAAAGGAACCGGTGTCTTTTCAAGAATGAAGCCAAGAGTCGAAGTATTTGCTGAAGAACTGTCAAAGAGAAGGGCATGTGGGGTATGTGGAGAGAAGGAAGGACACAATTCCAGGACTTGTCAATAGGCGCGACCATCGAAGAAACCAAAGCAACAAGATACAACAAAAAGAGCTGGTTTGAGAGAATCTACGCGCAAAAAATGAATATTTTTTTCTATATTTTTTCTTTTTTTTACGAATAAAAAAATGATTCACTTGTAAACATTCTACATTTTTCCTTTTTTTTTACCCATAAAAAACTCATTCAATTGTAAAGAAAGAAAGGTGCATCATACAGTTTTAATGGAAGATTGGCTTAGTTTTCTCAACATGATATTATTTTTATGTGTGTGTCAGTATGAATGATCTCCGTGATGGCGTAACAGATAAATATTGATGCAGTAATTATATTGAACTGTGATGCAGTTACAAGTATATATTGATGCAGTAATTATAATGAACTGTAATGCAGTAACAATTATATATTGATGCAATAATTATAAAACAGAAACCATAAATAAAAGTAATAACAAACACTGATCATTAAGCTCTTAATTTTGTTCAACCATTAACCATATGTAACCATAGAAACATTGTCTAAATTCCAAAGTACAATTCAAACACTGATCACTAACCAAATATAACCATAGAAACACTGTCTAAAATATATCCAAAAGATTTCAGTTTTTAAGTAATCCAACGCTAACTTCCCAACACTGATCTAAAATATATCCAACGCTAACTTCCCAACACTGATCTATTCAAGAGTCTTGATTAGAGTGTCGTTAAACATCTTCATCAAGTTTGCATCAACTTTAACATCAATATGAGTTAAGATCTTTGACTTCTTTCCTTGTTTCTTGCAAAAAGCTTCTGCATTTTTCATCAATTTCTTCTTTCGGTCATTAAAATCTTTTAGTAAAATCTTTGCCAGGTACTTTGCACGAAGCATCTTTATTTGTTGTTTCAGATGTACCCCTTCATCTTGTAGTTCAAACAAAACTACACCTTCCCCGACATAGATTTCCATGTGCCTCATGACAAAGATTCCGCAGTCAGCAGCATTGTAAGTTGTCTTCCACTTTTATGGCACCATTTTTGTGATCGACAACCATATCTCAGCAATCTTTGGATGCTTTATCTTTTCAAGGTAATTGACAAATGTATCAATCTGTGAAAAATAATAAGATTTTGTTAAATTAATTTTATTTTTTTTTTATTACCCTGTGATGCACTAGATATTGAACTTAGATGTACTAGAAGTTTAACTGTTTGCATATTTGTTAAAAATTATAAAATATGATGTACTAGATTTTTAACTTTGATGTTGAACTTAGATGTACTAAATTTTTAACTGTTTGCATATTTGTAAACTTTTTACTGCATCATAGTGTTATATGTACTAAATATAACACTATGATGCAGTAAAAAGTTTACAATGTAGTAAATATGACAAAAGTTTTTACTACATCATAGTGTTATATGTACTAAATATGACAAAAGTTTAACTTGTATGCACTAAATATAACACTATGATGCAGTAAAAAGTTTACAATGTAGTAAATATTTCATTTTCATGCAGTAAAAACCATTCTTTTTATTTTTAGGTATACTTACCAGAGCTTGTGCATACTTCCCATATCGAATTGAGATATCTTCAATGCCATTGTCCACGTTGTCAAGTATGTCGATATTACCATTCTTCATATTAAAGCATATGAGATAGTAATGATTCGACCCACTTTCAGTGATCTTAATGCAAGGAAAGAATATCTGCAGACATTTTTACGCTTAGTCATCATTGGAATTAATTATAAAAATCGAATTATTGGAACTCATAATAATAAATCAATTTTTTTTTACTTACCAAACCAACATCATTCATATCTTTCACTCCTGAATTTTTCAAAACACAGTTAAGATTATCTTCAAATGTCTTTCTTCTTTTCTCCAATTCCTTTCCTTCTTCAAAATCCACCATACGATGCGGCTGTTTTTGTAAATAAGAAACGTTTTATAAGCATAAATATGTTAGATCTTAATTTTAGCTATATTATATAGTTGAATTACGCACCAGCATTAACGTAGTACAATAAACACTTCTCTTTTGTGAAATGTCATCTCGGAATTGCTCCTCATAGTTTAGTATTTTGCTCCATACATCTATCACAGGTGCAGCAACTTCAACTTCAGGGTATAGGCTTAAGAAAAAGACACCCTATATTTGCAATCCATTCGATTCAAATACAATTTCACTGCACATTTAAGATTCAGTAAAATTTTAGTATTGATGCAGTGTAATATATATTATAATGCAGTAAAATAAAAAAACAGATGCAATGACATATAACCATTGATGCAGTATCTTATGAATAGTGATGCAGTAACATATTATCTTTCAGGACAGCTGTTACTCCACATGTACTCAACTAGTTTCATATCTGCTTCATTCCATTTTTTAAAGATGTGAACTTTCCTATCATAGTATGGCGACTTCATAGCATTAGAGGGCTTTACTATACGCTTTTCCTTCAATATATCATCCTCTTTATCCTCTACCACAGCTTTTACGCTTCTCTTTTGGACTCTTTTAGGTTTTTGTGTATTCTCTTGAACTGTTTTAGGCTCTGCTTTTTTCGATGGAGCTTTTTGAGGTTTGACCATTTCCTTTTTTGTTTCTTCCTTTTTACCCCTTCCCTTTTTTTCCGGTTCCTCATTGGTTGCTACCTTTTTTGCCCATTTAACCGGTTGCTTTTTGGTTGCTGCAGCAACTTCTTTTTCCTTTTCTATTTTCTCAAATGGAATATAACTTATAGGTGCAACAGAACTCACCGGAATCGCATTAATCACATGAACAGCTGATTCTTTTGCCGCATCAACAGTTGTCTTTTTGGCTTCATTTGAACTACCATCCTTCTCAACGTCATACTTTCCAGAACTGTTTCTTTTTAGCTTTAACTTGGTACTATGGTATGGCTGAGTTGCAATTGCAGCTTTTGTTACAGTGGCACTTGGTGCATCAGAAGTGGCACTTGGTGCATCAGCAGCATTGGCACTTGGTGCATCAGCATTTGAACCTGGTGCATCAGGAATGGCACTTGGTGCATCAGCATTTGCACTTGGTTCATCAGGAATGACACTTGGTGCATCAGCATTAGCACTTGATTTATCAGGAATGGCACTTGGTGCATCAGCAGCTAACTGTTTTGCTTCATCTGTTATACCAGTTGACAGAAATGGCAGTTTTACTATTTGGTCAACCATCTCAATTTCATTCAAACTTTCTTTGTCTTTAATTGCCCAACTTAGCTGAGATAGTGTAACATCTTCATCATCCAGTTTTCTTCTTTTGTTATTACTTGAAAATGTATTTTCCGTGAGATTCGGTTCCTGAGATTCGGGAAAATGTACAATATCTTCAAGGTAATCAAACTGCATCTCTTGTGATTGATTCTCATTCTCATTTGTTGATTGAGATAAGCCTTGACTTGAATTTAAATCAATATCAAATGAAACTATAGCATTGTATTTTGTTGCAACTAAATCTTGTCCCGAAACTTCAGGGTTGGTCCCAAATATATCATCCTTCTTTTCCTTATTACTCACTTTTTCCAGAAAATATTTCATATCAATCAAATCATGACTTTCATTCAAAGATGTCTTTTTGTTTCGTGACTCATTCAAATCATCTTTAATCCCATCTTTATTTATGCCTTTGTCCCCAGCGATATCATCATTTCCACCATCTTCTTTATTCTGATCACCCATTTGTTCATTCTGATTTTTTGCATCATCATAATTCTCCCAACCATTTCCATCATTTTCATAATCATTTGTTGCATCATCACCATTTCTATGACCATGTTCATTATAAGATTCAGCAAACAAATCCTTCCTAATTTCAACCAGTTTTTTCAACTCTTCATCCTCAGGGTTTATTCTCGAAGCTATCATCAACTTGTAATCAGTATCCAGCATCAACTGATTACACAACACCATATTGTCTCTTATAATTCCCTTCATTTCCTAAACATTTAAAAGAAACAAAATTAGCTTACTGCATTACAGTGTTTTTATTATTTTATAAATTAAATGTACTACTTCAAAGTTAAAAATCTAGTACATCTAAGTTCAAAATCTAGTGCATCACAGTTAAACTTCTAGTACATCTAAGTTCAATATCTAGTGCATCACAGTTAAACTTCTAGTACATCTTTCAATATCTAGTGCATCACAGAGTATAATACTTTTTAATTAATAATACCTCAAAAGACTTTGATCTGAACTCTTTACTTGCTTCTTCCATATCAATTGTTCCATAGAGTCCATATTTAAGATCAATTTTGGAAGTCTGAAGTTGATATGCAAGGTTTCCTTCTTCGTCCCCTGTTAGTACATAAACATAGAATTAAATTAAAAATAAACAAGTTTTTCAAAAAGTTTCTCTTTTTAAAAATATTTAATATTTTTATATATTATACCTGCTACACTTTTCTTTTGTTTTTTACCCAATTTCTTCTTTTTCATTGGTCCTTCAATCATTTTCATCGGTGGTTCAATCACCTCAACACCTTCCGCAATTGGTAGACATCCAAAACCCAATGCAAGTTCTTCTTTTTGCCTTTCTAACAAAAGTTTTGAACTCCACGCCTTGAACGCTGGTACTGTTTTCTCCACTTTGACAGTCTCAGATGTCGTTGAATTAACATATATGATCTGCAACAAATAAATTTGTATTAAAATATAATCTTAATTTTTATTGTATGTGAGTGAATATTAGAGCATCAAATATCTATATATAGTGCATCATACTTTTTCTAGTGCATCACATATTATTAGTGCATCACATATCTATATATACTCTCTTATCATATTATTTTGAATCAGACAATCATATTTTTTATATCTAATGCATCCCTGTTTCAACTGGTACTGCATCACATATATATATATATATATATATATATATATATATATATATATATATATATATATATATATATATATATATATATATATATATATATATATATATATATATATATATATATACTGCATCATACTATTTATTATTAGTGCATCACATATCTATATATACTGCATCATACTTTCTCTAATTAGTGCATCACAATGTAAGAAAAGATAGAAAACTTACAACAAGCAAAAGTAATGGTCCACTGAAAAATTTGTATGGCTGATATCTGGAACACTCCTTGACCATACACTCTACAACGTACGAGCACCAATCCATACGAGACACGTTATCAGTATTAGAGAGAATTGGTATAATTCTCTCATTTACCTCCCCATCTTTGTTTCCTTGGCCAAATATGGAGAAGAACAGTACAAGGAAAGCAACCCGAAACTCCCAATCCACTTCAGTTAGACTGCACAAATGTTCCTCCAACTTCGATATATAATTTTTTTTTTAACAACAATACTTTCCATTATTTCTCTCCATTTTGCAGTAGTCTCCTTATAAAGATTTTTCTCTGCAAGCGCTTCAACTTTCATATCACCCATTGGGATTCCTAGCATATCCCTAACCAATTCTCGAGTAATTTTTATTTTTCTTCCATCATTCATTGTAATCGAGCAGGTTTCTGAATCGAAATTTCTAACCACCCACAACCCTAATTCTGATGGTATAGAATAAAAATTGAAGTTATTATGAAACTCGCCAAATCCCATCTTTCTTAATTCCTCCACCTGTTGACTTCTTAAATTCTCCAGAACCTTCTTCAGATTTCTCAGTGACATTCTTCTTTTGATAGATTTGGGTTCGTTAATTCTAACTTCCTGTATTAAACCTTCTTCTTCACATTTAACTTTTTCCTTTTTAACTTTCTTCTTTCTTACAAGAGACATTTTTGAATACGAGTCTTCAAAATCTGATTCAGAATCCATCTCTATTGCAGGTCTTTTACCCTTTCTTTTTTTTTTTTTCACTTGTACTGCATTCAGTAACAGAAGTGGTTTTCTTCTTCTTCAATTTTGGTGCAGAATATTTAACAATCTTTCCAGCTGCATTTTTCTTCTTTTTTGCAGCATGTTCAAAAACAAGACTATGATGTAGCTCATTCCATTTTTCTTTAGCAGCCTCTTTAAAAGCTCCTATTTTAACTGAATCTTCTTCGTCTGATTCCACGTCATCTGTTTCATAATAACCAATTGAAACTCAGTTCAATTTCTAGTACATCAATTAAACCATCATCAAACATAAAAAATAACTTTTGCAAATCACATAATCTATATTTACCCTAATTTATCCTCATACACTGTAAAATAAAAGGTACTGCTACTCAGTTAATCAACTAATACATCATATAAATTAAATGCTACTGCAACTCAGTTAAAACGCTAGTACAACATATAAACCATCAACCACACAAAATCTTTTTCGCACATCAAATAAGATAGATTTATCCTAACTTATCCACACACGCCGCAAATCAAATAGCAGTGCATCTCAGTTAGGACTCTAATACATCATATAAGACATCAAACTTTTAAAATCTTTTTCGCACATCACATAAGATAGATTTACCCTAACTTATCCACACACGCCGCAAATCAAATAGCAGTGCATCTCAGTTAGGAATCTAATACATCATATAAGACATCAAATTTTTAAAATCGTTTTCGCACATCACATAAGCAACATTTTCCCTAACTTATCCACACACGTCGCAAATCAAATAGCAATGCATCTCAGTTAAGCCTCTAATACATCATATAACACATCAAGCTTTTTAAATCTCTTTCGTACATCACATAAGATAGATTTACCCTAACTTATCCACACACGTCGCAAATCAAATAGCAGTGCATCTCAGTTAGGACTCTAATACATCATATAATACATCAAACTTTTAAAATCTTTTTCGCACATCACATAAGCTACGTTTTCCCTAACTTATACACAAATGCCTCAAATCAAATAGCAATGCATCTCAGTTAAGCCTCTAATACATCATATAAGACATCAAGCTTTTTAAATCTGTTTCGTACATCACATAAGCTACGTTTACCCTAACTTATCTACACATGCCGCAAATCAAATTGCAGTGCATCTCAGTTAGGCCTCTAATACATCATATAAGGCATCAAGCTTTTTAAATCTCTTTCGTACATCACATAAGCTACATTTACCTTAACTTATCCACACACGCCACAAATCAAATAGCAGTGCATCTCAGTAAGGACTCTAATACATCATATAAGACATCAAACTTTTAAAATCTTTTTCGCACATCACATAAGCTAGATTTATCCTAACTTATCCACACACGCCGCAAATCAAATAGCAGTGCATCTCAGTAAGGACTAATACATCATATAAGACATCAAACTTTTAAAATCTTTTTCGCACATCACATAAGCTAGATTTATCCTAACTTATCGACACACGCCGCAAATCAAATAGCAGTGCATCTCAGTTAGGACTCTAATACATCATATAAGACATCAAACTTTTAAAATCTTTTTCGCACATCACATAAGATAGATTTACCCTAACTTATCCATACACGCCGCAAATCAAATAGCAGTGCATCTCAGTTAGGACTCTAATACATCATATAAGACATCAAACTTTTAAAATCTTTTTCGCACATCACATAAGCTACATTTTCCCTAACTTATCCACACACGTCGCAAATCAAATAGCAATGCATCTCAGTTAAGCCTCTAATACATCATATAAGACATCAAGCTTTTTAAATCTCTTTCGTACATCACATAAGATAGATTTACCCTAACTTATCCACACACGTCGCAAATCAAATAGCAGTGGATCTCAGTTAGGACTCTAATACATCATATAATACATCAAACTTTTAAAATCTTTTTCGCACATCACATAAGCTACATTTTCCCTAACTTATACACAAATGCCGCAAATCAAATAGCAATGCATCTCAGTTAAGCCTCTAATACATCATATAAGACATCAAGCTTTTTAAATCTCTTTCGTACATCACATAAGCTACGTTTACCCTAACTTATCCACACATGCCGCAAATCAAATAGCAATGCATCTCAGTTAGGCCTCTAATACATCATATAAGGCATCAAGCTTTTTAAATCTCTTTCGTACATCACATAAGCTACGTTTACCCTAACTTATCCACAAATGCCGCAAATCAAATAGCAGTGCATCTCAGTTAGGCCTCTAATACATCATATAAGACATCAAGCTTTTTAAATCTCTTTCGTACATCACATAAGCTACGTTTACCCTAACTTATACACAAATGCCGCAAATCTAATAGCAGTGCATCTCAGTTAAGCCTCTAATACATCATATAAGGCATCAAGTTTTTTAAATCTCTTTCGTACATCACATAAGCTACGTTTACCCTAACTTATACACAAATGCCGCAAATCAAATAGCAGTGCATCTCAGCTAATCCTTTAATACATCATATAAGGCATCAAGCTTTTTAAATCTCTTTCGTACATCACATAAGCTACGTTTACCCTAACTTATCCACAAATGCCGCAAATCTAATAGCAGTGCATATCAGTTAATCCTTTAATACATCATATAAGGCATCAAACTTTTTAAATCTCTTTCGTACATCACATAAGCTACGTTTACCCTAACTTATCCACAAATGCCGCAAATCTAATAGCAGTGCATCTCAGTTAAGCGTCTAATACATCATATAAGGCATCAACATTTTAAAATCTTTTTCGCACATCACATAAGCTACGTTTACCCTAACTTGTCACTACTGCATCTAAATACTACTTCTAGTGCATCACATAAACAGTCAAGTATTCAACTTCTAACACGCAGGAAAATAAATGATACTGCATCACAAAAAAACTACTAATACATCATATAAGGCATGAAACATACAAAATCACTTCGCACATCTCATAAACTTTATTTACCCTAACTTATTTCAAAATAAATTCTACTGCATCACAAATAAACTACTAATACATCATATAAGGCATGAAACATACAAAATCACTTCGCACATCTCATAAATTTTATTAACCCTAACTTATTTCAAAATAAATTCTACTGCATCACATATAAACTACTAATACATCATATAAGACATGAAACATACAAAATCACTTCGCACATCTAATAAACTTTATTTACCCTAACTTATTTCAAAATAAATTCTACTGCATCACAAATAACTTTTACCTGATGGTTCTGCGATCAATTTTTTCGATTCCGCTTGTTTTCTAACTTTTTTTCTTTTTTCTGCTTCAACATTCATCTTTAAACTCTTTTTTTTTTTTGCTAAATTCATAAAGAAAATGAACTATCAGTAATTATAATAACAAATCGATGCAGTAAATAATGATATATTTTTATAAGAAACTTACGAGGTAATGATTTTTGTGGTAGATTCTTACTCACCATTCATAAATCAATCGATGCACTAAATTTTTATTGATCGGAATGAAATAGAGACGATTTTTAGGGTTTTTGATAGAGAATAGAGACGAGAGAGAGAAAGAAATGATCGGAATGGGAAGTAAAAGAGAGAGAGTGAATTATTTGAGAGTTAGGTGTAATTTTAAGTTGATGCATTATTGCCCCTCTAGTTTCTAATATTTACAAAAATGCCACTCCGTTTTTATAAATTTGTAATTTAAATTCAATGGTTGAGATCACTTCCTACACTTTTTATTATAACACCCTTTTTATAATAACCTCACCCTATATATATATATATATATATATATATATATATATATATATATATATATATATATATATATATATATATATATATATATAGAGTGAGGATCACGTGCGGATATATTTTTTTAGTGCGGACGTGCGGATGGATCTGGACCGCCCATTCCAGATCTGATCTTGACTTTTTGTAAAAAAAGTCAAG
Organism: Artemisia argyi; assembly: GCA_030686995.1. Lineage (NCBI taxonomy): Eukaryota > Viridiplantae > Streptophyta > Magnoliopsida > Asterales > Asteraceae > Artemisia > Artemisia argyi. The sequence goes on along the minus strand of CM060696.1, from coordinate 4,708,284 downwards.
ATCTGACGCTAATATCACGGTACCAATTGATCATGAAAACGATTTTTTTGATTTTTTTTCCTTCTCAGCGATCCTTACTCTAGTTGTTTTCTTTTATTTTTTATGAGTGCTAATGTGATATTAACGATATTATGAGTGGTACCGTGATATTAAGCTTTTTTACATGTAAAAATGAACCGTGATATTACGATATTAAGAAAAAGTTAAAGTGATATTAAAAAAAATTAACTTTGATATTAAGAAAGCATGATAGTTACGGCGATATTAACAATTTTTATTAAGAAAAAGTTTTTACGATATTAAAAAAATTATTGTGATATAATATTTTTTATTAAAAAAAAAGTTTTCAGAATCTGATTTTGACTTTTTTACAAAAGTCAATATCTGATCTTGACTTTACGGCGATATTAACAATTTTTATTAAGAAAAAGTTTTTACGATATTAAAAAAGTTATTGTGATATTAAATTTTTTATTAAAAAAAAAGTTTTCAGAATCTGATTTTGACTTTTTACAAAAGTCAAGATCTGATCTTGACTTCAAGATCAGATCTTGACTTTTGTAAAAAAAGTCAAAATCAGATTCTGATATCACAATACCTTTAACGATGAAAACGATTTTTTTTTTTTTAATTTTTTTCAGCGATTCTTAATTATTTGTTGTCCTCTTTATTTTTTTTTAATTTTTTCAGATTTTTTTGAATTTTTTTCAGAAAAAAAGCTAATACGATAGTAACGATCTTAAAAAAAGACGGGATATTTACGATATTGCCACTCTGCCTTTATCAGATGGTCGACTAGATGGAGGGCTGAGATTCGTCCGTACCGTCCGCACTAAAAGACAAAAACGTACTTGATCATCACCTTATATATATATATATATATATATATATATATATATATATATATATATATATATATATATATATATGCCTAAAATAAGCAGATAAGCACTTAATAGCAAGCCCAAACACCCCGTATATTCCAAAATTGATTGTTTATCGAATTTTCAGGTGCCTTGATAAAGCTGCTGTGGTGTCGTCTGCGGAAGACGATGATGGAAACTACACAAATTTGTGGAGGCTATACACGGTAACACAAGTAGAAGAGCTCAAAATCTTGGTACGGATGTTCCCTATATGGGCAACAGGAATCATCCTTTCTGCTGTTTATGCACAAATGTCAACAATGTTTATGGAGCAAGGGATGGTGATGGATACCAGTATTGGTTCATTCAGAATGCCCGCTGCTTCTCTCACTACTTTTGATGTCATCAGTGTCATATTCTAGGTACCAGTCTATGACAGACTCATAGTACCAGTAGCAAAGAAATTCACAGGTCAAGGAAGGGGTTTTTCTGAACTCCGAAGAATGGGTATTGGTCTTTTTCTTTCAATATTTTGTATGGCAGCTGCAGCGTTGGTGGAAATAAAGCATCTTGATATTGCAAAATCACTTAATTTGATCAGCGAAGATGTTTTAGTACCAATGAATATCTTCTGGCAAGCACCTCAGTATATTTTTTTAGGTGCTGCTGAAGTGTTCTTTCTCATTGGGCGGCTTGAGTTCTTTTATAACCAATCTCCTGATGCTATGCGCAGTTTGTGTAGTGCACTTTCACTACTGACTACTGCATTGGGGAATTACTTGAGTTTTTTCATTTTGTCAATGGTGACGTATTTTACCGCTCGGGGTGGGAAGCTTGGTTGGATACTAGATAATCTGAATGAAGGTCATCTTGATTACTTCTTTTGGCTTTTGGCTGGGCTTAGCTTCTTGAACATGTTGGTTTATATCATATGTGCTAAGGTTTACAAATCCAAGGCAGCTTCATGATCAACTTGACGGTGGTACATAATTTGTTTATAATTTCTTTAGTCATTTAAGTCACTGGCGTTTCGAGTCATTGCATTCATTGGCAATGCTCAAACCCAAACATTGTTTATTATACCACTAGGAGCTTGAACGAAATAAAAATGGGGTGATTTGAATGTAGGCAAGAACTATGGCCGTCAATGTGTGTTTTTATGGACGTCATTTATTAAGGTCCTCATTAAAATAGTTAGGCTTTCTATAAATGGTTTTATTTTTACAAATCATCCAAAATTCCAAATTACGCTAATTGCGACTATTGCTAGCATTACACAAATGCGATAAATTGTGGTCAATTGCGAGCGCAATCTGGGATGGCACCTCAATAGGTACCATGATGCGAAATTTTAAATGCAATGCAACGATGCGTGCAATTTGTGCAATGATGCACGCATTTTTAAACCAAGGGCCCTACAAAATCCCGAAAAACTCTAAGCTCGTTATTTTGCCCTTATTTGACACTATCTGCTTCTCAAGACTAGGCATATTTCTGGTACATGTTCGCGTAGCGATACTCATGAGAACTCATTCCCTATAAATGACTTCCCATGAGTCCTAAGCATTTGAGACCAGTAAGCCTTGCAAGATACCGGAAAACACCCTAAGCTCGCTGTTTTGCCCTTGAATTTGACACTATCTGCTTCTCAAGACTAGGCATATTTCTGGTATATGTTTGTGTAGCCATACTCATGAGAACTCATTTCCTAGAAATGACTTCCAACGAGTCCTAAGCATTTGACACCAGTAGGCCCTGCAAAAAGCTAGAAAACACCCTAAATTCGCTGTTTTGCCCTTGAATTTGACACCATCTGCTTCTCAAAACTAGGCGTATTTTTGGTACATGTTTACGTAGCCATACTCATGAGAACTCATTCCATTCAAATGACTTCTGTGAGGATCTAAACACACGAGCAATCTGTTGGAGATACTTTGAGTTTATATCAAATAGCACGCGGAATTTACTACTTGATATTTAGAAAATTTGTGTGTTTGATGTAACAGTGATTGAATGAAACAGTGTATGAACAAAAGTTTAACCAAAAGCTTCAATATTATTAAGAATAATACAAGTGATCTTAGTCTATCACTAGGGTTACGACCTTAAAGCTTAACAAAAGATACGTGTAAAATATCTAACCATAGGACATCCTTTTATATAGCAAAAGGAGTCCTGTACAAGATAACTATCTAGATACAAATATTCGTATTAATCTAAATGTATAAGCATACATGTATTAGTTCCTAATGCATAATATATAAGTTGTTAATGCATCACCATTTTCATAATATTGACATGTTTACCCCCAATATATCTTTCGTTTTTCATATCATGTTATTTCATGAAAATCTAACTCATTTTAAATGATGTAACACGTATTACTAGTTCCTGTTAAGTGTTAACAAACCATTTAACATGAAATAATAAATAATATATATATTATTAATCAAATCATTTTGACTTTTTGGAACAATATCTACGCACCAATAATTATCATTCATTTCTAATAAATAATATATACATTGCTGTTGCAAGTTAATTAAACGTGCTATTTTTCTAAACTATTCATCCATTTCTAAGATCATTTAACATTATAACATTTATACATTTGGTTACACAAGAAGGGTATCTGCGCAATGCGGCGGCGGATATCAGGTGACTGTTTGTGGCGAGCAAATATTTTTCATTTTAAATCTTTCTTATTTAGTATTGTCTCAAATACATTAAAACGTAGTAAATATATGTTTTTTAAAAGTAGAACATTTAAATTATTAATAGTGTAATGTGTGTTTAGAAACTGAGATGAAACTGTGTTGGTTTGTGGGTTAATTTGTAAGCCTTATCTATACTACTTATAATGGAGGAAGGACTCTCTTTCCAAAAAATCAGATGTACACAAAATGATGCACGGTTTACAACACTTTAAAGCAAGCAATTTTCAAAATTACAACAACCAAAGCATTGTGTACAACAAAAACTAGCATGAATCGAAATTCAGACCACTTTCCTTAGAATTCTACATTAACAGCATTAAAAACACCCCTACACCCAATATTACAATTAATTAAATACAATGTACAACCCTCATTCTACATACATTAATATCATTAAAAACACCGCTACACCCAATATTACAATCATTTAAACACAATGTACAACCCTCATTCTACGTTAATAGCATTAAAAACACCCCTACACCCAATATTACAATCATTTAAACACAATGTACAACCATCATTCTACATTAATAGCGTTAAAAACATCCCTACACCCAATATTACAATCATTTAAACACAATGTACAACCATCATTCTACATTAATAGCATTAAAAATATCCCTACACCCAATATTACAAACATTTAAACATAATGTACAACCCTCCATCTTAACCTAGACATGAACCTGTGACCAAGACTCGACTCAATAAAACTCGACTCGATACACAAAGCTGTGACCAAACAAATTTAGGTGTCGGAATGACATCCCGTGACATTTTTATTAATTCCATTGAAAAATTTTATTTCAGGGTACCCGCCGCTGCAACGTGCGGGTACCCTGCTAGTATATATAAAATATACATTAAAAGGTAGTTAATTGGGCTGTTATATCACATTGATTAAATGGACTATTGCAAGTTAATGAAGTTCTTAAATATTAGTGGCTCCTACAATTAGAGAGATTGAACATGTAACTTAACTCCTATTCATATATGTGTTAGTTTGAAATCCTTCCAATTAAATAAATGTTTTTGTTTTATTTTTTTAAGACTTCCTTTTCAGGAAGGGCCTAAATGCATTATAATGTAGTTAAAATAGGTAAGAACAAAAAGAATTACATTAATAAAATTAAGGAATAATACGAAGGATGTGATAAACTCTAAACAAGACAATGTGGTATATTCAGCCAAAAAATAAAAAGAAAAAGGATAGATGGGCCTAATAGATAAGCCTAAAAAATAAACTTAATGCATTAATTATTTGTACATTTGATCAAATATACAAGTCATTAATGCATTAGGTCCATTTTTAGGCCTATTTATTAGGTCTGTATATCACATCTCAAATAAAAAATACTCCGTATCTTAGATGCCTTGCAGCCTTTCATGGTTTTGTTGTGTAGCTGATTAACTAATGAATAAATCTTCATTATTTTCAATATGGTTTTTTTAACATGTACCCTTAGGTACATGTATATTATATCACATATATGATAATGTTGCTGCTCATATCATTACTTTGGTATGCCTTTAAGTAACTGTTCGTTATAACTTATAGATATATTTGGTGAAACTTACATTATCAGTTAGTTGTAGTGTTAGGAGTAGCGGTAAACAGTAACAATTTATAGTAGCACTTTATTTCTTAAAACATGTTTGTAATATTGTTGCAGTTATAATTATAAAATACAGATAACGTAAAGAAATCTATACAACCTATAATACATTTAAGTATTTCCCTCCTAATTAATTTTAAGATTTCCGTAAACACTTTTTAAACATTACAAGTAATAAAGCAATGTTTACAACTATTTAAAGCACAAACGCATCAATTCAACACATACAATTGATAATCTTGTTAAATCACCCCTCACTCAAAAGTACAACCATTTTAACACATGGTGCAATCTAAGCAAGCTATATTGATTTTCATGTTAAAGGAGAAAAGAATAAATCTTTATTTGGTTTGTATAATAGAATAGTTTGTCGATGCTTGAAAGTTATTTTAAAATGAGATTCTCGACATTTATAGAATTATTGTGACAATGAATCATATAATTATAAAACATTTTTCATCAAAAATTTTTGTTACAGGGTATCTGCCGCCGTAATACGCAGGTACCCTGCTAGTATATATATACACATTAAAATAGAAAATTGTTAAACGAATAATAAAGTTAATTTATTAGAGTCGTCATTACTTTTACATTACTTTTACATACAGTACGTATATGCCACATACTATGATACTAGTTTATAAAATCAAATTAGAAGGCCCACTAAACTATACTTTGACACAATTTATCAAACAAGATTAGAAGCACAATCAGTGTAACTTTTACTAGATACATCATCAGAATTATCACAAACTGCAACAGCTAAACAATCGGTAGCTACATCCACATAATTATCACAAACCTCAACAGCTAAACAATCCGCTGAATTACTAGAAAATTCTGAAACTAATACAACAAGTTCATTCAGATAAAAAACGCTGTTAGCAAATTAATCGTGATATGAACGGTGGAGTTGCGGTGATGTGCGGTTGTGTTGCGGTGGAGTCGCGAAAGAGTCGCGATGGTGTTGTAATAGTGGTGTCGCGGTGGTGTTGCTGTGGAGTAACGGTGGTGTTACGGTGAAGGGAAATGGTAACTGATTTATGGAGGGAAGCGGTTGAGAAAAAAGACACAGAATTGTGTGGAAAAATAAATAAATAAACGAATGAGAAAAAAAAAATTATAGAATTTGGTAAAAATTAGATTTAAAAAATTAAATCTTATATTAATATACACCATTGGATTAAAATGGATAAATAATGGATATTTAACTCTTGATAAGCACCAAGAGTAAACAATTGAAATTTTCTCATCACTATTAATCAATTTTAAAACATACGTTTGTTACAATTGGATTAAAGAACAAATATGTGGTTGAACGTGTAGCAAACAAACCAATATGACCCCGAGTTTGTATTTGTTGTTGTTCCTTTCATAAAGCTATTAAATGTTAACACATGGAAATATTGGGTCCATTTTGATTTGTTGTTCCTTTCATAAATCTATTAAATGTTAACACATTTGGACGGGTTATTTGACAAAATATCTCAACACATGGACATATTGGGTCCATTTTGGTGATGGCTAATTGGGACAGACGGGTGGGGTCCACCATGTTGTTATAAATTTAGCAGGACTCGTATTTACCACATATAGCAATTTGCCGAATTAGTTCTCTTGTCCATTCCATTTTGTCGTCTTTTAATTGGGTAGCACGTGGTGTAATTTATAAAAAAAGTAAAATAAAAATTGATTAATTCTTGACCGACAAAATTAATATAAAAATACTAGCTGGAAACTAGCAAAAAAGAAGAAAAACACGGCAAAAATACCAAAAAGGAAAAGAAAATAAACCCCAAATTCCTCAAAATCGTTTAAACGAGTAGGCCTGACGTTTTTAGCACCACTATCTTTTTTGTTCATTGATGCCATAATCCACAAGAATGTTAACGCTTATTTAATAAATGGGACCTACTCTTTGCGAATATGACAAGATAAGGCCTTTAATTGAAAGGTTTTAAATTACACCACGGTGAAGGCACCTCCACCCAATTAAAAGACGACATTTTAACAATCTTTTATATAATAAAAGAATTACTACCTCCGTCCCATTTAAAATGTCCACTTTCATAATGCACAAAGTTTTAGGAGATTTCACTAACTAAACTCTCCACCAATCAAATATTACTTTTACCCACTAAACTCTCATCTTATTGGTTAAAAGGTACTAGTGGACACTTAATTTGAGACATCCAAAGATTCCATTATGGACACTTTAAATGGGACGGAGGGAGTAAATCATTTCGGAATGTTTTTGCAATTTCTTCTCTATTGGAAAAAATTGGACCCATAGCAGAGCTCAATTTTCCCACGTACGAGAAATCGAGCAACGTGATTGATCAATAAAAAGTCAAAATTAAATATTTTGGTCAAACTTAATAAATTTGGTAGAGAAATTTGGTTAAGAAAAAAATATATAAAAATATAGGTGTCAAATTTATGAAAAAAAAAAAAAAAAAAAAAAAAAAAACTTTAAAAAAATTAAGTAATTAATAAAACTTTAGTGATTGAATTTTAAATAATTTATATAGAGGAAAGTGTAAATTTACAAGTTTTCATGTTTTTTAATATCTTTATTAAAAACACAAATAACCTCTTACAATTTATACCCTCTATATTTTATAATATTAACTTTGTTTAAAATTAATAAGTATTAGTATTAGTTTTTAAACTTTCATCCATTAAAATTACAAAATTTGGTAAATATGCGAATTAGTTTTAATATACGTTAAACATTTTTTTAAACTAATGTTAGTTGTAAACTTTCATCCATTAGAATATTTTTTTAAATAAGGACTCATGTTACTATTTAAAAGTTTAATTTATACGTACACGAGTTTAAAATACGGCTAAATTATTAGTAACGGGAATATAAATATCAAATAATAAGCACGATACTGTGATATAAAAATAAATATATGCGATTCTACTTATAACAACGACTCATGAAATTTTTATTTAAAATTTGTATATGGATATCCATAAAAACATTTTAAAAACTTTACGGAACATATTTTAACTTTATCAACGCTTATTTTTGTATAACATGATATCAATAGTTAAAGTTAAACAACAAAATCAACCTCAACCTCAACCTCAACATGTCTGTCAGTTAAAAACGTTATACAAAGCTAATTATTAAAAACAAACAAACAAACACATGGGTTATATAGTCATTGTTTAATATAGAATGTGTTTTTCTTAAATTATATAAAAAAATGCACGCATCACAATCCTTATTTGATAACAATCACCTCCTAAAAAAAACGTAGGTGATAACCTAACTTTATTTATTGACGTGATGTTTTATCAAAAAAAAAATAATAAATAATAGTTGGCTGTTGTAAACGAATTAAAAGTATGTACATGAGAATTATTCAGCAAGAATATATAGTTTTAATCAGGTTATTACGTTACTATATTGCGATAATGTTATTGAGTTGATAATCACGGATGTGAGATACAACCATTATTCTATACTTATAATTTATGTGTAGACCTCTTTTTGCTTCTGAATAGAATCCGAAAGAGACATCAACAGAACTTTGGTATGCCTTATCTAGCTGATAGTATTTAGTAACATCTTTTATGGTTTAACTTTTTTATTATACACACCAACTTTTAGTAACTCTTTTTTATCTTTTATTGAAAACTTCTACATTTAATATTTGTGTTTTTAATATAAACTCACTAAGCTATAATAGAATTAGTTGTGAGTTCAGGGGTTTTTCACTAAGCTTCTAAAAAAAGCTTATAGCTTTATCATACACTTATTGTGTTATGGTAATTGAATAAGCCAATAAGCACCTTTAACAAGCATAACCAAACACCCATTTAATTCTAATATGAAGTTTTCTTATTTGATGTTATGACTAACTTTGTTGTTATCCTCACTATAATGCAACATGTTAGTGGTTTTTGCAGTTTTATTATCTTATCGCACACAATAAAGTGTAATGCAATTTGTTGTGTGCGTTTCTTAGATGAGGATTAAGTATCAACACATGATTGTCGTGGAAGGATTTTCTACGCCTGCTCAAGGTGTGAATGTATAATTTAGTTGAGTTGCTGATTTAGATAATACATTTATGTATTTTAATGTACTAAAGATGTGTTTTAGTGCCTATATGAGGAATTTTATGGTAGGAATTCTTTTCGGAGTGTAACTTGTCTTTAAATAAGTTAATGAAACTTAGCAGGTGTTTGCTGTCATTGATACACTATGGGTGTCGTACCAACGGTCTAAAATATGGATGTTTTTTTTACCTTGATGATTTAAGCCAATTATGAAGAAAATTGCATTTAAGTGAAAGGTCGGTAAGGATTCAAACAATCTTAAAAGACTTGCGAATATACTCTTTAACATTTTTTTCATGCATTTATAATTTACTTATACAAGTAATAATAATTTCCTTATATAGTTCGGGTTTAGAGAAAATTTATTCTTATACATTATACATAAACGTAAGATTAAATTTGAGTTCCACACATTACATATTTTTTTCGTTTCTCTTTATGTAATAATGAAACTATAGTATAAGCATTTATGTTAATTTGATACTTTTATGATCAAACATAAGAAGTAAATAACACAAACTTATGAAAATACAACTTTCCAAACAAAAAGGTATATTAGTAAAAATAATATGATGGTTATTCATAATTAAGGAAATGAATCAATCTTCAAAGCTATCTAAATATGCTACATATTTTAACGAAAATATAAGTAAAAGAAATACTACAATTATAAAACACATCGTAAATTGATAGCACGGGTTTGCAAAACTAAAAGCATATATCACTAACATCTCATGCAAATCAAGTATCATCATGTGATTTTGCTTGAATAATAAAATATAATTTTTAGTCCAAAAGCATTCTCCTAAAATAATAGGTAGGTTATAACATATACATATGATTTTTTATTTTTAGTACACCAAGTAAAACCATTTGAAACATGTTAAATGGTTCATTTCTTAATCGATAATAATACATAATTAAAACGAAATTTTAAAAACCCTGTGCGTGCACAGATATTATAACTATTTAATGGATAAGAGTTTGGTTGTATTTCCATTCCATATGTAAAATTTACATAAATCAGGCCTTTAAGGAAAAATAAAAATAATATATTTACGGTGGTATAGGTGTATATACGGTTAGTATAGGTCTCCTAACCGTATAAGTCTTCATACATGCTAATAAGAATTTTTATACTGACTCATAATTTTGGTGCTTATGAAGGAACAAATCTCTACCACCCATCTAATTTGATCTAATAGTGAGTATTAATATAAGATTAAATATGGAAACCTATGTTTTTTTTTTTTTCTTTTTTTTTAACTAATTCATGTTTTTTTTCGCTTGCATACGTTTTCGTCCGTTTTCTTTGTAATTCACTTATTTTTTAGTTCACGTTTTTTTCCTTTATTATTATTATTTTTTTTTGTCTTTTTTTATCTATATAATTCACTTTTTTTATCTCACGTTTTCCTTTTCATTTTCATGTGTTTTCATACGTTTTCGCCCGATTTTTATAATATATATTATGTAGATGTTTTGTTACTTTAATTATTTAGTACATGTGAATAATTATGTTTATCCAAGATTTTCAAATAGGCATGTGTTTGGGATGGCCTAATCGGCTGAAAATGAGGGGGGGGGGGGGGGGGGGGGGGGGGAGGCCTTACTTCTTATAAGTTTTTGTCTCCTAACCAGTATAGTTCCATCCTAACTTCTAGTTGCCTGAACATTTTGGTGTAGTTATTACTAAAAAATAAGTAGAAATGTGTAAGTAAGTGAAATAAAGTGTAATTCGTAAATAAGTATTGTATTCATGTACCTTGAGTAGGCATTGGGTTTTTAAAATGTATAGTTTAGTAATAAATTTATTTAAAGTAATTATGTATCATTTAAGTGCTTATAATAAAATAAATACCAAAGGGTGAAATAAAATGTTTTTTGTATTTTTGTAACACTCTAATATGTGTAGAAATGTAACAAAAATTATTAGTTGGAGTATTGGGTACATTTTTCATGCATTTGGATATGAAAACATTTATTTACTTAATTAAATTATATAAATAATTAGGAACTTATAACTATAATGAAATCAAGTGTGCTGTAGTAAATAATTGAGCGTCGTAGTAGTACCAATGTACTAAAAATATGTAGATCAAAATTTGATCAGGCGTCGTAGTGCACAATAGGGTGTTTCTTGGTTACACGATTTTTACTAAAAAGTTATGCGTAAGAAGTATTATAGTATGTTTCAGAGTAATAAATACGAGTTTAGTAAATAGTATTTACCTGAAAAATAGCGGGTTGTTATATAACACCCTAAGGTGTTAGCCATGTTATGAATAGTATGTTTATGTTATTTTGTTTATAAAGATTTAATTCATTGTTTTAGATAGTTTATGTGTTTATCGTTCAAATAATATACTCGTTTATTTGTTTAGCCTTTGATGTTTATTATTTAGATCATCATATGAATAGTCTTTGAGCTAGTGGTGATCCGTATCACAATGGTTGGTATTTCACCTAGCTTCATTAGTACCCTTCCTTAGGACTCGAGGCCTAGGAACCCGAGGTTAGACAGATAATGCCTAAAAAACTTAAGTTAGTATAGTGCTCTTGAATAGACTTAACTGGTGAGAAGAGTAGGTATCGCCTGGACTAAAGGGGTATCATAGATAAATCACACAGATTAGTTGACACCGCTTATTGCATGCATGTAAATGAGTAGACTAATAATTTGCTTCAGGGATATAGGCTGCATGTGTAGGGCTAGATGCATGGACCAAGTGGTCTAGAATACCTTAGATAAAAATGCATTGTCTATGTGTTTCTGATGTCACTAAAACTTTGCATTTGAATCATTGCATGAGTAAACAAATAACTAAATGAATATAGCAGGAGTAACATAGCTAGCATTATCTTCTCTTATTGATCACAACCCACATAGTTCGATTTACTTTTCTTATTTTAGTAGTTTAATTAAATCACAAATCAAAACTCCCTTTTAATATGTACAATTCACTAGGTTATTTCTAAACAACACTACTCCTGAGAACGACCTCGACTTACCCCATTAGCTACATCTGATCGGGTACACGGCCCGTGAAAGTGTGTCTTTAGGTATAGTCCGGAAAAATATAAATTTAAAACTTGATAATATAAAAACCAATACGAATGGCAGCACATCAACCTCTAAAACTTCCGTAGCTTTGTCCACGTCCACAGCCTCTAAAATTTTTGCATTCTCGACCACTTCAGGATGAATTTCCTCTTCCATAGTATTGTGGTGGTTTCTTGTCTCCTTGCCAATTAGATTGGAATGCACTTTTGATCGCCTTGCTGTAGTGACGTGTCATACGCTGCTCATATGACTTGAGAGAACTTAGCAATTCTTGAATACCCAAAATTTTGAGATCTTTGGTGTTTTCATTGACTACTATAACTGGATCAAAATTTTCGGGAATACTTATGAGAATTTTCTCAACAATATGTTGGTCTTCAATTTCATCACCATAACTTTTCATCTGATTAATCAAATCGGTTAATCTAGATGAATAGTCCTTTAGTGACTCATTTTCCTTCATCTTCGTGTTCTTGTAATCTCGTATGAGAGTTTGTAGTTTTATAGCTCTCACTTTCACGTCTCCTTGAAATTCTTGCTTGAGCACCTCCCAAGCTTCTTTTGTTTTTTTTTCGATGCATGATTTTTGGGAAGATTGACGGTGTGGCTCCCCGTTGAATCATACTTAGAACGGTTACATTTTGGCTTCTCTTTTGCTTCAAATCTTTCATTTGCTCGTTGGTTAATTTTTCCGTATCAACGGGTTCTTCAAATGTGTTTTTGACATCGTCAAACAAGTTTAAAGAATCAAACAATGTCTCTATTTTAACACACCAATAATCATAATTTTCACCATCAAAAATTGGGACGACAACATGACTAAGATCAAAGCCTTGTCGTCGTGCTATGACACCTTTATAAAAATGATAAGAAATCATTTAACCCAAATAGATTCGAACAACCTCTAATACCAATTTATGTTGGATATTTGAGATGTTACTCTCACAAAAATATTGCTCACAAAATATCTTTCAATAAAATATTAAATCACTTAAAAATTCTTTATTTAAAAACTTGAAATGTATTTCTTGTGTAGGCACACTGGTACATTTTTACTACTACTTTGTGCATGCCTTTACAGACTTCATATAGTATAACTATAATAGTATGAAATGAAAGGCTTGGTCAAAGATCATCTCATCCTCTAGCCGTAAAGTACTCTTTCATGCTTACAACATTTGGAGGTGAGCTCAACATATAACTTATATTTATCATATAACCAATGAACCAATCATAACCATCTATTTTTTTTTTTTATTTAAATTAATAAAAAAACTAATTTCTACATTTTTTTTTAAACAACATATCATGCAAACGATAAATCTTCAAGCTACAGAAAATACACTATCGCGACGAGAATTAAATTATCTTTCTATAGATATGCAATTATAATCACATATGATTTGATTTTTACAAATCACATATAATTTTTATGAATCAAATGCGATTTTTACAAATCACATATGATTTGATTTTAACGAATCATATGTGATTTTTACAAATTTTTTTACCAATCACATGTGTTTTTTCTGGGCGGAAAATTAAAAAAAAAAATAATAAAATAAAAAAAAATCGTCGAAAGTATATAGATTTGCATATCTATACAAAGATAATTTAGTTCTCATCGCGATGGTATGATTTTTTTCGCGCAGAATAACGGTTTGCGAGATAATTAATTTAAAAAAAAAAAGGGTGAAAGTTTTTTTTTTCGATAAAAAAAATTAATGGATGGGATTGGTTCATTGGTTTTATAACAAATATGAGTTATATATTAAACTTTTGCCATAAAATATGTTTGACTAAATAACGTAGAAAACAAGTTTGCTTTTTTCCTTGCATAATAGAACATGTTTTACCCAAACTGTTCTTTTCTCATTAGGAATGGCAATGGGGCGGGTTTGGGGCGGGGCGGCTATCCCCATTTCCAAACCCAATTACAAAAGTCATCCTCAAACCCGCCTCAATCCCCATTGGGGATCTTATCGGGGCGCCCCATTGGGGCGAGATGCTCCCCCAAATCCGCCCCATTCCCCATTTGGGGTCTTATCGGGTTGTCTTTTATTAGCATGGTGCTCATCATACTTGCGCCTGATTACTCTTATTTTTACACTATTAGCAATATGATTTTATGAAATAACTTGAAGAATCGAGAACCCATTAAGAATAAATTAAGTATTGAATAAGTCACAACATTTTTAGAATATTATGACACATAAAACAAGCTTATATTATCATAATTTGAAATATAACAAAGATAAAAACTAACAAAAATTACAAAATTACATTTATAGTAAGTAAAAACTAACACAATATTTATGTGTGTGTATATATATATATATATATATATATAGGGGAGCTTTATTTTTAGAACCCTGTTAAGTGCGGGAACTGCGAGAACTCCAATTTTGCATTAGAAAACATGCATGTTCATATAAAACATGTATGTTTTCTTACATACACCTTAATACAAATACCTGCGTAACATGCATGTTCATATAAAACCATTTTGCATTGATATGTTGCACTTAACAGGTTTTTATATGAACATGTATGTTAAGCATGTATGTGTATTAAGGTGTATGTAAGAAAACATACATGTTTTATATGAACATGCATGTTTTCTAATGCCAAATTGGAGTTCTCGTAGTTCCCGCACTTAAGAGGGTTCTGAAAATAAAGATACTATATATATATATATATATATATATATATATATATATATATATATATATATATATATATATATATATATATATATATATATATATATATATTGGGGCGGGTTGGGGAGGGATGGCATGCCCCGTTTCCGCCCCAAACCCGATAAGAATCCCCATTAAGCCCCCAAAACCCGCCCCAAAACCTGATAAGCACGCCCCGCCCCACCCCAAAAAATTCGGGTTTCGGGTTTCCCCGTCGGGTTCATATTTTTTTGGCTATCCCTGTTTCTCATGCATGCATAATATGGCTTGTCTTTTTTCTTTTCTTTTTCATTTATTGCGAGGAAAATACTCGTTAGTACATCTAAAAAGACCATCAAAAATCTCCCTTCGCTTCATATAAATTAAACACTTCATTTCTCATGATTAAACACTACACAAAAACTTACATTATGAAGTCTCAATTTATAACCTCCTGTGTTCTCCACTTGCTTCTGGCTCTTTGCATTTCGGGTTCATGCCGATCTTTGGTCTCAAACCTTGATGTTACCGAAGATTTCATATCATGTCTTCGGTGGAACTCGAACAACTATACTTCCATCTCTCGACGACTCATTTTCACTTCCGTCAATTCATCCTTCTTACCAGTTTGGCAAGCAGGAGTCAATAATGCTAGGTTCAATCAACCCAACACTCCTAAACCATCAGTCATTGTCACTCCAGTCAACGAACACCAGGTTCGAACTGCTCTTTTATGCACCAAGAAACATGGATATGCGATCAGGATCAGGTCCGGAGGCCATGACTTTGAGGGTCTCTCTTCCACAGCTGACGTGCCCTTTGTCATGATTGATTTCATTAATATGAGGTCTATAGACGTGGATGTTGCGAATAGCACCGCGTGGGTCGATCCTGGCACTACACTTGGGGAACTATATTACACTATTTCTCAAAAGACGGATACGCTGTATTTTCCAGCTGGGCTTTGTCCCGCAGTCGCTATTGGCGGGTATTTGGGTGGTGCTGGATACGGGAATCTGTTGAGGAAATACGGTCTTGGAGCTGATAATGTTGTTGATGTTCGGTTTATGGATGTTAATGGTGATATTCTTGATAGGAGTTCGATGGGCGAAGAATTGTTTTGGGCAATTCGCGGTGGCGGTGCTTCTAGTTTTGGAATTGTTCTTGCATGGAAGCTGAGGTTGGTTCCAGTTCCGGAATTAGTGACTGTTTTTGTAGTCAATAAAACTTTGGAACAAGGCGCTACGGAAATTCTCCATAAATTCCAAACTGTTTTGCCAAATATTGATCGAAACTTGCACATAAGGATTGAATTATTTGTCGAAAAGAAAACCATAAGAATGGCGTTTAAAGGAATCTATCAAGGTACTAGCGAGACACTGATTCCGTTGCTAGAAGAAAACTTGCCAGAGCTTTATGTGACACGAGAGATATGTGAAGAAATGAAAATGGTGCAAACAAGCCTTCAATTTGCAGGCTTTTCAGCCTCGACTCCCACCGAGATTCTCCTTAATCGAACAGCCACCCCCAAGTTGAACATCAAAGGCAAATCTGACTATGTTCGAGCACCAATCTCCATAGAGGGGCTTACAAAGATATGGGAAAAGATATTTGAAAACGACGGATCAGCGACTTTTCGAATCAACCCGTTTGGAGGAATAATGAATGAGTACTCCGAGACTGCAATTCCGTATCCTCATAGAGCTGGGGTGTTGTTCCAATTTTTCACGATGGTTGACTTTAGCGACCAACCTTCATACACAACTCCAACATCGCTTGCACGAAGAGACTGGCTACAAAGCTTTGAAGCGTTTCTAGAGCCGTACGTATCAAGTGACCCGCGGGAAGCGTATTTTAACTACAATGATTTGGATTTGGGAGTTGGAAGTGATAGTTATGAAGAAGCCAGTGTTTGGGGTGAAAGGTATTGGAAGAGTTACAATTTTAAGAAGCTGATCAGAATCAAGGCTAGAGTTGATCCAGATAACTTCTTTAGGCACCCACAAAGTATCCCAGTTTTCTCAACAATTCTCTCGGACATATGAAGGTCTTTAGCTAATTATCCAAAGTACTGGAGTTATGAAGGTCTTTAGCTAATGATCCAAAGGTCTTTTTTGGAAATGGAATAATTATCCCAGTAATTTCCTCTAAAAAATCATTGTAATTATCCAAAGGTCTTTAGCTAATTACTAGTTTTAGACCCACGTGCACGCACGGGGCTTTGGGGTTTAATTTTTGTTAGATCATGAGGCTTTGGTTTGATTTTTGTTAGATTGCTTTGGCTTAAATTTTGTTAGTTTGTTGAAAGTAAATATAATACTGACATTGTTTAATCTGTATAGTTTTAGATCCCCGTCCACGGACGGGGTTCTGGGTTCAAATTTTGTTAGAATTATTTTCTCAGATTCTACATGAACGTGGCTAAATGAAAAACGTGAAGTCTTTTTAATAATGAAGTATTTTAAAATATATTTTGTCTTGTAAAGTTACTAATGAAGTATACATGTTTATACTACATAATAGAAAGTAACAAAAAAAAAAAGAAAGAAAATGTTAATAGATTACATCGATAGCTCGTGATAAAGATGATAATATTTTCTCTAATATATTCAACATGCTTGCTGATTAGTCTCACTGATAGTTTTGCTGATGGAACTTGCTATTGAGCCTTGCTGATGGTTATTGTTGATGGGGCTTGCTAATGACCCTTGTTAATGTGCCTTACTAATGGGTCGTGGTGCTTGCTGATATCTCTTTCTGATGGGTTTTATACAGCACTTACCGCTGCTGATGAGGCTAAAAATATGCCTTCATATGGAATAATTTGGTTGCCTGTTCCCCCTGCAAGTAATTCAAAATATAAAAGAATAACTTGTAGTTATAATATCTTTTAGATATAAAGGGAACCAGAAGATATATTTACAACATAAAAAAACTACTTTTCCCGATGAGTGAAGCAATGAAGATCAACGAAAAACTCTTCCATCCCATATAACACCTTGTAGTTTTTACACCTGCAGTACATAACAAAGTTCAAGTCATAAACCTACTAATTCATTTTATATCATTCAAATAGACATGGTTTCTAATATCGTGTTGAAAAATACCTTGAAAAGTAAGCTATATGAGCAATAAACAAAGTTTTGAAAGCCTGTCTAAATATAGCAAATACGCGAGGGCTAATTTCTTGCAAGAAAAAAGCTTTAGCTGATAATAATACTCCTGCATATGTAAACTGTAAAACCAGCATAACTATTACCGGCTTATTATACTGTATCCCCCATTGTTGTGCCATTTTATGCAATAAAATGACATGAATTTATTCCAACATCAGGTAGTGCGTGTTCTCAGTTGGTTCTTAAGTTTGGAGTTTGGAGTTAATCAAATGATAGTGTATATAGCATTCTACTACGCATACAAACTTGTTATAAGTTAGGAATAAGATGATAACATATAAAGTAAAATTCTAATATCGTAACAATTAATGTTGTACCATGGTGAATGCATTAGAATGATCAACCATGGGGTTTCGTTTCTGTTCACCTTTGGTTGTAACACCCCAACCCGACATGGGTCAAAATGTCACATTATGGTGCCAACTCAGAACATACAACGCAAGCGGAAGACTTTTAAACATAAAGTTACAAAGGCATTCTAAGGGTACAAAATGAAATGCTAGTTTTATACTAAAAGAATTACAAGTCAAAACAAATCTAGCTGGATCAAAATCTAAGTCCAATGCAAATGGGCTTCTAGTCATCGGGTAGTCCACTAACGCTCCTATGCACTCTTCACCCAAACCCAGCTTCCAACCTAAAACCTGTCGCAGGAAAGGAAATGCGGTTGAGCTTAAAAAGCCCGGTGAACAGATATTTAACAAAACGGATAAACGGAACGTATAAAAGTATAAGGAAAGAAATAACAAGCTCCTGCTGAAGTGAATGTCATCTGTCAAATGCATAAGAGATCAACGATCAACTAAACCAATATCATAAGTCAAAGAGAAACGAAGCATCATAGATATATAAGCATAATCATAAAAGGAAATAAGAGCACGTATCAACAAAGGCATGTCTACCAAAGCCACTCGAATAGACATAATGAAACACAGGAAAGCCACGAGCCGACCTACCAGAGCCACTCGAATAGGTCTCAAATCACATAATCACATATCCGTCAATTCATAGGGTGTACATAGAGTAGCTAGCTCTAATGTATCAGACGTGAAAGGGGTACAAGGCACGTACAACCAGTCACAAAATCAAATCATATCAAACATACCTAGGATGCATCCATACGCCCCCCCCCCCCCCCCCCCCAACAAACAAATCATATACAAACTGACCAAGAGATCTCATATCATATCATAATTAGACGGGGACGCCGAGGACTAATCACACCGCCCCAAATAGTGTCATGCCATTGGTGACTCAATGACACGCCCATGGTACCTCCATGAGTAGACTAAAAACTCGGGCATCAGAACAGAACATATTAGAACAAACAAAGCAAGGCTATCCATAACAAAATGCTCCCAGAGCATAACAGAACAGAATCTCATATCAAAAAGATAGTAATCAGATCATCATAACAGAATGGATAGCAAACATAATCATATCAAACGAATCATATCAAGGAATCATATCAAAGGGATCATAGCAAAGGCTCATATCGAATGAATCATATCATAGCAAATGAATCAAAGTCAAAGGATCGAAGTCATGAGATCAGAACCCATACTGAGAAAGGGTAAGAATATCTGTACCTCAAACCGCAATTGCAAAACACATCAGAAGAAAGTTACTCCTTCTTCAGCGAATCTACACGAATTAATAATCGTCTTATTATTTAAGAACCATTTCGTAAGTTGTTACTAATTCATCACTTGTTGTTGAGCAGATTAACCTATTATGGTTTCCTTCTATTTTTAGAAACTTTTCCTTTTTAGTAACTTGCCAAATATAGTAACTTTCCATATTGAGTAACTTTCCCGAATTAGTACTTTAATACTTTAAGGTTATTATTGACAATTAAATAATATTTAAGGTTTAAAATGACCAATATAATAGTTTAGGCTTTAAAATATTAATATTATAAGCTTAGGGTCTAAAATGCAAATTATCAAAATTAAATATTAAAAGCCAAATAAAATTATTTTAAAATTTATTTTAAATAAATTTATCAAGATAATAATTTTGGACCCGCCATTATAATTTTATATAATTCAGTAACGTACTCACGATATTACTCCGTACTATTTATGCCGCGATGACCCAGAATTTCTAATATATTCATATCACATATTTTATATGTAGTTGGACCAAAACAAAACAACTTTATAACAAGGCATGACTAATCTCCATATTACCATGTATATGTATATTTTAAAAAGGAACAGTTACTGATGTTTCCATGCATGAAATCTACTATCATCTATACTTCCTAATAAACGAAAATAATTTACAAGCACATTAAGCATGCCCAGCAATAAAGTTTCTTACGTGTCTCTCATATGATTGGTTCCTTATCATTCATTGCGTACAACATCTTGAAGCATCTATACTTCACACGCTATCAACAAAGGGGCTCCTCCAAACTCATTCAATGCGTCGATTGGCCTAAAATCGGAATGTTTTTATAACATTCAATTAGATTGATTAGTATTTCGGCAGAATTAATGTATTAATTATCTTTTGTAACTGATTATTCAAAAACAATGAGGAACCAAATCAATCTATATCAACCCCCCCAAAAAACTTCAAACCCTAAACTAGGCAATGATCCAAATCAATCGATTGTAAGTTTCAAACTTATTTTCTCGCGTTAATAATTTATTTTGGTTATATTTTGTTTAATCATTAATTTATTTATGCATAATTTTTGTTTATTAAGTAATGTTTAGGGCTAATTAAGTTTAGGCATAAATCTGACGATTTGTGGAATTTTTTAAAAAAGTTTGTATGTTTAATTAGTACTTTATCTAGGGCTATTTTTTGTTTAATGATTAATTTATTTTTGGCATATGATGTTTATGCATAGAACTCAGAATTTGTAAATTTATTTTTTTCCCAGATTTCTTATTTAATCTAGGAGTTGAGGAGGTCGGTAAGTACTTATCTGCGTTATATTAATTTTGAAGAAAATGTTGGCCATTCATTGCATTTGTATTTGAGTTAATGATTGCTACATTTGTTTGTTGTTAAACAGATGTCATAGGCCAGGTTATCGCTTGTGATGATCTTGATTGCTTCGACAAGAATGGCAAACCTGGGAAAAAGAAACCACTCACACTTCTTGATGCAGAGTGAGTCAATATTATACATTATGTAATCTTTTTAAATGAATAATTTATTTAGTGCTATTATAAATGTGCCTTTCGAAATTTTATTCTTTCAGGGGCACTGAAATGAGGTGCACACTGTGGGGCGCATTTGCGCAGTAGTTTGGTGATTTCCTTAAAACATCAGATGACCATTCATTTATCATTGCTGTAGTTCATCTTGCCATGATGAAAATGTGGGACGGTAATTTCTCATCCTATAACAAAGAACAGGACAGTTTTTGCTTCTAAGTTAGATGTATACAGCTAACCATATGATACTTTCATTTGCATAGGGAAAATGGGGGTTCAAAATGGTTACAATGCAACGAGGTTGTTCCTGTTTAGCGGAAAGGAATGTATGACAACATCTGAATTCAAACAACAGGTATCTTATGAACCTTTTCTTTGTATATCTGATGACAATTGTATGTCAACGAGATGATTGTCATTGTTGTAATATGTGTTTTTTTTTTTTTTTTTTTTTTTTTTTTTTTTTTTTTTTTTTTGTTCTTTTGTAGGAATTGTGGTCACGTGGATAAAATGTTCGA
Organism: Artemisia argyi; assembly: GCA_030686995.1. NCBI lineage: Eukaryota > Viridiplantae > Streptophyta > Magnoliopsida > Asterales > Asteraceae > Artemisia > Artemisia argyi. The sequence goes on along the minus strand of CM060696.1, from coordinate 4,686,390 downwards.
TAAAATGTTGACTTCCTTTCTTTTAAAGGTTTATAAGCAAAAAGATTTTGGTTCAAATTGATTTTGGTACAAAACTTTGGGTAAAGTTATAAGAAAGATGAGTGTGGTCCCACCTAAATGAACCCCGGCTCGCCCAGGTACATCCGGGTTATTCAGACCTCCTTTTGATTGCTATTCCTTCCTCCGTAATATTTGAGGTGGTTTTGGGAAGTCTTTATGTTGTGTTTCCCTTGCCCAACTAACTTCTACATCGTTGAGGTTTAGTATAGAGGCGGTCGTTTTGACACATTAACTTACAAATGGGTTAATTACAGTCAAGTTTAATAAGTAGTTGGTCAAATCACTACAGTAGAAAAAAAAAGTTGTTTGCAGTTGATGTATTTATGGGTTTGTTAAAATTGAGAAACTGATAAAGTCGCATTTTTTTGCATCTGAGCTTATTAGTTTATTATTCTCATAATATACAATACAAATGATACTTGCTATATGTTTAAAAAAAATCTTGCTTTTGCATCTTTGGTTTAATGAGTTATTAGGGACCTGTAGCATGTGGCATGTTGTGGTGGATTATATGGTTTTGTTATTTCGTATAGATTGCATACATATCGCTGTCAGCTGCGAATACTTTGACCTGATATACAGGTTGTGTTTGCCTACGACTGCTGCAACTGTTTCCTATAAGGCTATAATAGTTTCAGGAATGTTTGGGTCAATTTGCGGCAGCAGTTAAAGGTTGCTTGCATATGTTCGTGTCAATAAAATAAGGGGTATAGTGTGTCCGAAGGCCGTTTACATACACGTCTTCTACCAACCGACCATATCGACAAGTACCCATGTCGACTGAAAAAGTCAGCCTAAAGTAATCCATTATACAGCAAATCCATGTCCTATAATGTGTGAGAAGAACAGTCCAAATAGTACTGCCTGCATTTAAGCCCCTGCTATAAGGGGTGTAGCAAGTAGTACATAGGGATAAGATACCATTTGAGCCCCTGCTACTTTGCATTCCCATAACATATAAAGAACCCTTACACCTACATACAATCATTAACAAACAATACATAAGGTCTAAAATGACACACTAATTTCGTGCTATAATTAGTTTGACATTTTGCTTCTGTGCTATAAATCTGTAACACCACTTTGTTTTTTTTTTTTTTCATGCACAGATAAATAAATGCGACATGCCAATCAAGTTTGGTCGATCAGCCACGCCATCTGCAGAAAGGATTAGAGAAGTGGCGGATCTCATTCCCAGATTCCCGGAAGTGTCTCCAGTTCCCAACAGCAACAGGCACATCAAAAAATCATTTTGTACACATAGGAGTAGGTTTTTCGTGTTCTCTCTTTAATATTTTAATAATTAGATAGCTGTCAGAGTTCGCTAATTCGCAACTGTTTCATGTTATATCAAAATTGACAAAAGCGAGAGCTGCTCATATACCATATAGGGACTCGAATTTGACTAGGCTCCTTCAGTCTTCATTGAGTGGTCATGGACGAGTATTTGTAAGTCTTGCACATTAATTTCAAATCAACCAAAACTTATGAATACCTGGTGAAAGACCATGCATGACAGTCCTTTTCAACTAAGGGTGTCAAGTTCGCCCAAATAACTTTAATGAGTGAATTGCGGTTATTAAATTTCTCTAACGGGTCGAATGGGTAAATTCATCTTAAAAGGAACTGTTGGAAGTCACCAAGAGTGTGTCTGTCACACATTAAAGCTCTAAAATCAATTTATTTTATTCGAAAAGATTAGATATTTGGATTATTATTGGAATAATATACTTTGATCATATATGACATACTAATTGTTTATAAATTGTCAAAAATTTGGGAGAAAAAGTGTGATTGGTTCACCAACCTGTTTTGAATGGTTACCCAATTTGTTTGACCTGCCCATTTTGCAACCTCTATTTGCATGACAGTCCTTTTCAACTAAGGGTGTCAAGTTCTCCCAAATAACTTTAATGAGTGAATTACGGTTATTAAATATATCTAACGGGTCGAATGGGTAAATTCATCTTAAAAGGAACTGTTGGAAGTCACCAAGAGTGTGTCTGTCACACATTAAAGCTCTAAAATCAATTTATTTTATTCGAAAAGATTAGATATTTGGATTATTATTGGAATAATATACTTTGATCATATATGACATACTAATTGTTTATAAATTGTCAAAAGTTTGGGAGAAAAAGTCTGATGGGTTGACCAACCTGTTTTGAATGGTTACCCAATTTGTTTGACTTGCGCATTTTGCAATCTCTATTTTGAGGCCAAAATACTATCTGCTCACATAGTGCATAATTGTGTTTTTTAGCTTATTTGCACCGTTGCTCCCTCATCAAGCAATACAGAGGAGACACATAATACATTAAAATTTAAACACCGTGCAAAACACATTGAAATTCAGGCAACACAAGGTCTGGACATTAAACCTTCAGTTCTATAATTTAATCTTCTTGATAGTGCTCTAAAGTAAGTTCATAATATTGCAGATTATTGATGAGAAATCCCTGATCAAGAAATACCAACATGGAAATCCGATTATTAAATGAGGAGCTAGAGCATCTGAAAAGTGGCATCATAGTAGTTCCTCAATTTAGGGATACTGGAGGAGATGCCATTTTTCTTCTTAAACAAAAGGTAATTTCTTTATCTGGAATATTGTGGCGCACTGTATGTTTTGCTTCTTTTTGTGTAACATGAGGTCATAATGATTAGTGCCACCTAATTCTTGCCCAACTGCTAGAACCATATGTGTTTTTACATCTATAATGATGAAAACTGTGAATCATTAATAGAATTGTTCCCCAGATAATCACAAATATTGACAGTTCATTGTGTTTAAAATATTGTAAACATCGCATCACTTGTGTATTCCGTTACAAAGTTGCACCCCTTCTCTTTCATGAAGTAGTGATTGGCTATTAATTCAACGAGTACGTTTTTGGTATATGTGTTGTTTATAGCTAGAAGATGGTCAAATGAAGTTGCAATCTAGATTGGAGCAAGAAGAAGAAGCCAAAACTGCTTTGTTAAGCCGAATACAGAGGCTGACCAAATTAATTTTAGTTTCCACCAAGTCCTCACCTGCATCAAGACTTTCTCATCGCTCAGGTATAAGAATGAAGCATCTGTTTTAACTTTTTGAAATTGCTTTTTTTTTTTTTTTTTTTTTTTTTTGTTTGTTTGTTAAATAAATTACTAGAGAAAGGTTGTATTTGAAATAAGAGATTGAAGTACAAGAAAAGCATGGCTAATTTAGGCTTGCTGATTATGATTTGGCATTATAAAGGTTCAAGATTCAAGAGGTATCTACAATATACATACTATATCAAATTTTCATGTGTTATAAATCACATACTCCTTTTATTTACACATTCTTGTCCTTTTTTAATAATTTAAATTAATATGTTAATTATGATTCAAAAAAGTACTATTACAAATATAATTTTTTTGAATAAAACGAAGATTGGAGGTTGAATGATCTAAAAGTAGACTTCGTGCAACTATCAATCCATTTAAGATGGGCCGTTTTAGCTATGTTTTTTTAGTTGACCTGTTTGACCTGTTGAGGTAAAACTGAACCCATTTTTTAGGAATGGGTCGAATTTGGCACCTCTATTCATTATAAACATGCATTGGTCTTGAATCTGTATAAATTGAGGTGAGCATAAATTCTTACATTCGTATAAAATGACTTGCTCCAGAAATTCATGTTTATAAAAAGACTTGCTCGAAGAAGCCAAAAAGTATGACTACAGGGAGCTGGGAAAGAAGCAGGAACTTTTCTTTTTCAATCCACTTAGGTAAGTTTTTGTATCTTATTACGAATTATATTTTTAATCTGTAATTTGTTGAGTGTACGTAATTGTTTATCTTTTATATATGTTTTAGCCCAGGAAGTTGTTTCTTTCTTCCTCATGGTACTCGAATAACTGAAAAATTGATGACATTTATACGAAAAGAGTACCGTAAAAGAGGTTACCACGAGGTAATTCGTCTTTGCTTTGTGTATCCGTGTTTCAAAACTTGGTGAATGTTTATTTAAGTCAAAATGGTGCAGATTGACCTAAAACACCCTTTTTTTCACAGTAATGACATTCTTCAAATAAAACGCAATTGATCCATTTATAGTTTAAATGTATTGAAATTGCCACCATTAGTTATAGAATTTGATGTATTGTATCATTGGTTTGGCAGTTCCGCACACCAAATATGTACAACATGCAACTCTGGGAAACATCAGGCCATGCTGCCCAACTATAAGGAGAACATGTTTGTTTTCGATGTAAGTTTGCTGCAATTACCATTAGTCATTTATGTTATATATCACGACTTAAAGTCATAAGAATCTGATTTTGTGAAATGGTTACGTTTGGATAGTCAGTTTAGCGTTATATCCTTATTCACAGTAATCCATTTTCGGTCATTTAATCTATTACAGTAGTTTTTCATTGAAGGCCAATTTTATCTATTATTCTTTTTATTAAATAGATTCACGTTAAGGATCTAACAATGTTACTATTGAGATTTTAAGTTGTTGCATTGTTTTTTCTATGCAGATAGAGAAGCAGGAGTTTGGTCTCAAGCCCATGAATTGCCCAGACCATTGCTTGATCTTTGATAACAGAGTTCGTTCTTACAAAGGTCAGTCTTCTTATATAAAAATATTTTATTTTAAGGTTACCTTTTTTATTGATTTGAACATGTTTGTAACAAGTGATGCATCCTAAATCCTAATTACTATGATACTATTATTTTTCTGATCATAATTAATGTATTTCTATTCTGCAGAACTTCCACTTCGTATAGCTGACTTTGGAGTGCTTCATCGCAATGAAGCCAGTGGTGCATTGACCGGTTTGACACGTGTTCGGCGATTTCTGCAGAACTTATTAGGTGTTGACGAAATAGACATTGGCTTATCACTTCATTAGCGCTCGCTACATATATTTGCTTGTGAAGATTATCAAATTTGGAGACGGCGACGCCTGGACGTTTATTATATTAATAGTTACAAACATAATTGTTTATAGGATTGTTGACTTATTATTTGTTATTCTTCTTAAAAAAATGGAACTTATACCGTTCATTGTTGTTTATTACTACTTTATTCACACACTCAACTTCTTAATGAATCATTTCTTTAAAAACCCGTGAATTTCACGGGTCTATAAGCTAGTATACATATATATACTCATGTACAAGATAGCCACCAAATGCCACTTGACAAACCCATACGTAAACATGCAAATTCACAATACAATATAACCTTTTGACAAAGTTTTCAAAATGAGATTCCGTAATTTGCAAAGCTCAACCCACGACACACAAATTCCATTATAAACATACATACTAGTTCACACAAATTTACTTTGTTTTGAAAACTTCACAAGACACCATGCATGCACGCCTTTATCACTCATATATATGAAAATGACCCAACACAATCTAATTCTCTACCCTTTTTATCTAGTTTACACACTCCTTTTCCAAAAACAGTTTATACACTTCTCTTTTATGCCTTATACGACACACCACAATTTCACATGCATGACCCTCTTAATTCATTTGTTCATATCACAGCCTATGTATATCTATCTCCTCATTTTATGTGACCTTAATATATGTTATTAATATGTCAGATTATTAACGAAACCAAGATCAACACTCCTGTCTACACGTATAAAATTTCTGTATATCAAAATGAAGCGTACAAGAAAATGGGAGGGTACCTTACGTCGGATCAGTAACCGAAAAGAAAAAGAACCGAGAGACTAATACTTTCGGACCAAACCAAAACCAAATCACACGATCACATATCCAAAACCAGAACCACATGATCACACCAATCACCCACGTGACCACCCTCTTCGTCCCGCCTTAATTATCACCTTCTTCGAATCAGTCTTGTACCACGTCCACCACCATAGAACCACGATCGAAGCACCCTTTTTGCACTCCTCAGAATTGAACAAAGAAAGAATAAAAAGGCCAGCCGTACTCCACGAATAACACTCCCTATTCTAACCAGGATAGCTCCACGAACCACGTACTATCGACTGTAACGAATCACGATCACACACCCTCATTTGCACTTAAGTTTAGAACGAGATTGGAGAAGAAAATAGTCACAGCCGCCGGTTTTGTTTATGTAGTTTTTAGGTTTAGGGTTTTCTCTTTGTGTCGTGTGTGTGTTAGACGAATTAAATAGGATTCGGTTGTGACTATTATGTTGGTGAAAGAGAGCAGCAAATGAAGGAGATATAGGGATGAAATGGCCGATCATATTGGGGAAGTTACGGGACTAGTTCCTCTTCAAATATTTTCAAATAATAAGGTGTTATCTTCCAATGCATGTTGTTACATATTTTAATAAAACCGGACCTTTAGGGGACACATGTCAAACGTGTAATGTTCCAAATAAGAAAAAGTGTAAAAAAAATGTATAAGATTTCATTTGTAATTTAAATTCGTAATATATAGTTCAAATCTCTTATTATATTCATATCTCAAAGTCCGAATGCCGTCTCGTATTTTAGGTTATTATAATTCTTCCCATCTAAAAAGAAAAATTTCGTCCGCGAAATTTGAAGTCACAAAAGTTAGACCAAGACGTAGCAATCGCAAAAGAACGACATAATTAACCTCACGCTCGGATAAGTTTTTCCAAAAGAATCTTCACAAATAGAATGTTTCTCATGACTCGATCCCGACAAACTAGGTTAGCCCCAGGCTCTCCAATAGAACATAATCATAACAAATTTGATTCAACGAATGCGAAACAAATACGTAGCAGATGACAGATTACGGATGACAGATGACAGATGACAGATGACAGATGACAGATGATAGTTAGAATCCTACAAGGAGATACACGAAACACAAATTCCTATAAGGCAAAAACGGAGATAGTGCTAAACAATAAATCTTCATCAACTCCTACCGAAATTTTGAACGAACAAAGGAACTTACCAAAATCGAATGAGTACAAATCAAATCATCAAACGTATCCAGAATCTCATCAAGAGATGGGTAACATATTCACATTGACGTTCCAAGTCACAAATCAAAACGTATCAAAGGTATAACCGAAGAGATAGAATGATCATACAGATAAGAACGTATCCAAGATCTAACGCCTCGCGAACCAAAACTTCCTCAAATGCTAAGACGTTTAATTCTTCTGTGCAGACTAATCATACGGAACCACAACTCCTAGTCTAAATCCCAAATTCCTCTTCCACAATAATAACTAATCCATTAGTTGTTGAAATCGACTCTGAACCTTCAGAGTAGCTCTCTAACCATATTCCAACCAAAAGTATTCCACACCTTCATTCATAAAAAAAAATCCTAGAAAGGACCTCTTGTCACTTGCATGCCATCTTCCTTAGTGAGCAAACACCACCCAGCCAAATACTTGTCAAATTTCCCGCTCAACACGTCTTCCAAGTTCAAATAGTTATTCTCTCTGTCTATCCATCTGAAAATAAGAGATCGTACTAACATCCCGAGTCAAATCCCCATGGTCTTCTGTACCTCTTTTGAAAGTGTGCTGCAAAACTCGATTCTCTCTAATGATCACTGCAGGTGCGCCATGTAGCTTGAATGGTCTTCTGTCGAAAGAAATCTCTGCCGATCTCTCAAGCAATCTGTCCTAGTCAATGCTCCACTGTAACTCCACTCGTGTTGTCCTTTCTGCCTGTGCACGAAAATCTCGTCGTCAAGTCTATAAAGTTTAATTCCACTTCCTCCTAAGGACATCCAAGCGTTAAAGAAATCTACTGGTACGTCGATGTTAAATCTTCACTTGTTGACACGGCAAACATTTGGCCACCAATGTAGTCACCGCCATCTTCATACCTTCCCGTCCAGCTCCTGCTTCAAGTCTCTATACATATTAGTACAACTAAGATGAATAGAGTTGATAGAACTGTGTGCTTCATTTCGAAACTGCTTCCTTCCATCTTCTAACATAGAAAATCTTCTTCCTTCTTGATCCTGAGCTTCTTCCTGTCTGCCACAAATCACTCCCAAATCATGCGTTGGACATTTCACCTTCTATGGTTCTAGTTGAGATCATGCATAACCAGTAATCTTCTAGTGTTGCCTAAGGACATAGCTAGGTCTTTTTCTTGAGTAGAAACAAATCTCTTTCCAGATCTTCCAAATTCTCCTCTCGTTCTTCTTTCAACAAAAGTTACTCTTCGAAAATATCACATGAAGTTTCCTCTGGTGTAAAAATATCAATACAAAAATACGAAGATGATTCTCATGTTTCTTTTTCGTCGCTGAACATATCAATATGTCATACTATGACAATTTGTCCAAGTATTCTTGAAAACATGATTCTTCAAATTCATAGGATTAGTCGGAGCAGTAGCCAATACAATTGGCATCACAACGCTCATAGAGACCATAACGAAAACGAAAAGGAATTCTAGGAATATCTCACCTTCACAGAAAACATGATACGATTAAGCTCTCAGAAATCAACCCACAACTTTATGTTACCATCATCCTTCTCTACAAACAAAATGAAAGCACATCAAAGATACACACTTGCACCGATGGAACCCCCTTCTAGAAGCGGGCTCTTCAATCTTTCCCTTCCAATGATATCATTCAATGCAGAGTTTAGGCAAAAACGTCGCTCTTATACAGATAGAGTTCTAAATTAATCAACTTGCTGTTCTCTGGCACTTCTCAAAATATCCTATGATCCCAATAAGTTCAAGTTATATGATGTAACTATTATCACGTTGGCCAGGCGTCATAACACTTGCATCATATACATATGCCTTTATTGCAATCACATTATATCTCGAGTCGTGACTAAACAAATTCTCATAACCAGATCAAAATAACTTCACATTCAGATGATAATCTTGCAAACATTTCAAACAACCGAATAATTCTCGAGGCGAGTTTCATCAAACGAAGCATCTTCACAACTGCAAGGGATTAGCGTACGAGTTTTCAAACAAAGGTGATCATAATCATTTACCAGGTTGGGAACCATGGTACAGAATTTGAGTTTCACAAATCGACAAAGATCACAAATATAGCATGATCGTCGTTAGCATCAAAATGCTCAGTCAACAAATCCATATCTAGAATAATATTGAATCGAACATCTCCAACGTAAACAGATTGGCATAATATAATCATCTTCATATATCTCTAGAACGCATCGAACCAATAGAATATTCATGATAGAAGGTCACAAGATTATCATAGAGATAGAATAGGTAGGGCAGAAGTCAATAGGGTAAAAGGAACCTCAAAATACTTATCGAAAGCAAAGGAAATTATAGAATGTGTCGAACACATCAGATTCGTAAGCACGCGAATTCTCTGAACGAACGAGAAGGCATCTAAACGAATGACAATGAATCAAGGGTTGAAGTTCAAAAGGATGCAATAACTTCAGAAAATGAACCTATAAGGCATTACTACAAAGTCTTTAAGAATTCTAAACTTATGTTGTGTATCCTGATAAATTCTTCTAAATCTCCAGAACGAATGATCTTATAAAGGCTCAACTAAAAGCAGAGGCAGAATCAGAGTGATGCGGAAACAAGATAACTAACTAACTTCTTATAATCTACCTAATCCACACCAGTTATACTAAGCTCTTAAGGGGAGAAACCTAAAGCAAATCCTTCCAAGGTTATTCTGTAAGCTCCTAAGGTGCAAACCTAAGGGACCAAATCTTCACAGGCCATATCTTATGTACTACAGGTCGTAGCCTTAGCTCCGATACCATAATTGTAACACCCCAACCCGACATGGGTCAAAATGTCACATTATGGTGCCAACTCAGAACATACAACGCAAGCGGAAGACTTTTAAACATAAAGTTACAAAGGCATTCTAAGGGTACAAAATGAAATGCTAGTTTTATACTAAAAGAATTACAAGTCAAAACAAATCTAGCTGGATCAAAATCTAAGTCCAATGCAAATGGGCTTCTAGTCATCGGGTAGTCCACTAACGCTCCTATGCACTCTTCACCCAAACCAAGTTTCCAACCTAAAACCTGGCGCAGGAAAGGAAATGCGGCTGAGCTTAAAAAGCCCAGTGAACAGATATATAACAAAACGGATAAACGGAACGTATAAAAGTATAAGGAAAGAAATAACAAGCTCCTGCTGAAGTGAATGTCATCTGTCAAATGCATAAGAGATCAACGATCAACTGAACCAATATCATAAGTCAAAGGGAAACGAAGCATCATAGATATATAAGCATAATCATAAAAGGAAATAAGAGCATGTATCAACAAAGGCATGTCTACCAGAGCCACTCGAATAGACATAATGAAACATAGGAAAGCCACGAGCCGACCTACCAGAGCCACTCGAATAGGTCTCAAATCACATAATCACATATCCGTCAATTCATAGGGTGTACATAGAGTAGCTAGCTCCAATGTACCAGACGTGAAAGGGGTACAAGGCACGTACAGCCAGTCACAAAATCAAATCATATCAAACATACCTAGGATGCATCCATACGCTCCCCACAAACAAATCATATACAAAGTGGCCAAGAGATCTCATATCATATCATAATCAGACGGGGACGCCGGGGACTAATCACACAGCCCCAGATAGTGTCATGCCATTGGTGCCTCAATGACACGCCCATGGTACCTCCATGAGTAGACTAAAAACTTGGGCATCAGAACAGAACATATCAGAACAAACAAAGCAATGCTATCCATAACAAAATGCTCCCAGAGCATAACAGAACAGAATCTCATATCAAAAAGATAGTAATCAGATCATCATAACAGAATGGATAGCAAACATAATCATATCAAACGAATCATATCAAGGAATCATATCAAAGGGATCATAGCAAAGGCTCATATCGAATGAATCATATCATAGCAAATGAATCAAAGTCAAAGGATCGAAGTCATGAGATCAGAACCCATACTGAGAAAGGGTAAGAATATCTGTACCTTAAACCGCAATTGCAAAACACATCAGAAGAAAGTTACTCCTTCTTCAGCGAATCTACACGAATTAATAATCGTCTTATTATTTAAGAACCATTTCGTAAGTTGTTACTAATTCATCACTTGTTGTTGAGCAGATTAACCTATTAGGGTTTCCTTCTATTTTTAGAAACTTTTCCTTTTTAGTAACTTGCCAAATATAGTAACTTTCCATATTGAGTAACTTTCCCGAATTAGTACTTTAATACTTTAAGGTTATTATTGACGATTAAATAATATTTGAGGTTTAAAATGACCAATATAATAGTTTAGGCTTTAAAATATTAATATTATAAGCTTAGGGTCTAAAATACAAATTATCAAAATTAAATATTAAAAGCCAAATAAAATTATTTTAAAATTTATTTTAAATAAATTTATCAAGATAATAATTTTGGACCCGTCATTATAATTTTATATAATTTAGTAACGTACCCACGATATTACTATTTATGCCGCGATGACCCAGGATTTCTAATATATTCATATCACATATTTTATATGTAGTTGGACCAAAACAAAACAACTTTATAACAAGGAATGACTAATCTCCATATTACCATGTATATGTATATTTTAAAAAGAAACAGTTACTGATGTTTCCATGCATGAAATCTACTATCATATACATATATATACTCATGTACAAGATAGCCACCAAATGCCACTTGACAAACCCATACGTAAACATGCAAATTCACAATACAATATAACCTTTTGACAAAGTTTTCAAAATAAGATTCCGTAATTTGCAAAGCTCAACCCACGACACACAAATTCCATTATAAACATACATACTAGTTCACACAAATTTACTTTGTTTTGAAAACTTCACAAGACACCATGCATGCACGCTGCATGCACGCCTTTATCACTCATATATATGAAAATGACCCAACACAATCTAATTCTCTACCCTTTTTATCTAGTTTACACACTCCTTTTCCAAAAACAGTTTATACACTTCTCTTTTATGCCTTATACGACTCACCACAATTTCACATGCATGACCCTCTTAATTCATTTGTTCATATCACAGCCTATGTATATCTATCTCCTCATTTTATGTGACCTTAATATATGTTATTAATATGTCAGATTATTAACGAAACCAAGATCAACACTCCTGTCTACACGTATAAAATTTCTGTATATCAAAATGAAGCGTACAAGAAAATGGGAGGGTACCTTACGTCGGATCAGTAACCGAAAAGAAAAAGAACCGAGAGACTAATACTTTCGGACCAAACCAAAACCAAATCACACGATCACATATCCAAAACCAGAACCACATGATCACACCAATCACCCACGTGACCACCCTCTTCGTCCCGCCTTAATTATCACCTTCTTCGAATCAGTCTTGTACCACGTCCACCACCATAGAACCACGATCGAAGCACCCTTTTTGCACTCCTCAGAATTGAACAAAGAAAGAATAAAAAGGCCAGCCGTACTCCACGAATAACACTCCATATTCTAACCAGGATAGCTCCACGAACCACGTACTATCGACTGTAACGAATCACGATCACACACCCTCATTTGCACTTAAGTTTAGAACGAGATTGGAGAAGAAAATAGTCACAGCCGCCGGTTTTGTTTATGTTTAGTTTTTAGGTTTAGGGTTTTCTCTTTGTGTCGTGTGTGTGTTAGATGAATTAAATAGGATTCGGTTGTGACTATTATGTTGGTGAAAGAGAGCAGCAAATGAAGGAGATATAGGGATGAAATGGCCGATCATATTGGGGAAGTTACGGGACTAGTTCCTCTTCAAATATTTTCACTCTTCTAATTCATGTTGTTACATATTTTAATAAAACCGGACCTTTAGGGGACACACACTACTACACAAAAATCTCATTTGGTACGGTTTTAAAGGCCTTTTGGTACGGTTTTAAAACCATACCAAATACTAGCGTACCAAAAAATAAAATGTGTTCTGGTACGGTTTTAAAACCGTAGCAAAAAATGATTATTTGGTGCGGTTTTTTTAATAACCGTACCAAAAAATGGTTATTTTTTGGTACGGTTTCTAAATAAACCGCACCAAAATCTGTTACTTTACAAAAAAAATATATGCATTTTTCTTTTCCAAAACCTGTAACCAAACACTACCAAAGCAATATCATTCGCATTCGCAGACCTAAACAGTAACATTTGCACAGCATACACAAACAATATTTGACAAACTTAACATTCTATATATATATGTATATCAACCAACCAATGTAACAATCTGAATTCGACAAAACGGTTATGCGTAACAATTGCTTAAACGACATCGTCATGAAAATATAAAACCTCTAACTATTCGGGGGCCAATGTATCTAAAGGAGCAACAACCCTATAAAACTCGTTCAACGTCATAAGAGCCACTTGATCGATCTCGAGTTGTTGTAGACAGCGTGTATCATCCCAAAGCTATAAAAACAAATACAAATATATATTAGTTATAATTTTTTGCAATAAAACCAACAAAATATATACAACAATTTTTTGGATATATTGGCTGTATATCAGTCAACAATTTTTGGGATATATACAACATGCCACATCGGTTGATTTGGGTTATCGGGTTATAATAGACATAGCACATATAATTTCAGTAGCAATGAAAAGTCAGTTTCATTCCAGTAGCAAAACTTGTGCTACATAAGCAAATGCAATAGCAATAGCAAAACAAAACATATGATAACAAACCATGGAATCCAGTAGCAAAACATGAACTACATTAGCAAAGCATAATTTTAGACTTTTAGTAGCAAAACAAGAATCCAATAGCAAAACATGAACTACATTAGCAAAGCATAATTTTAGACTTTTAGTAGCAAAACAAGAATCCAATAGCAAAACATGAACTACATTAGCAAAGCATAATTTTAGACTTTTAGTAGCAAAACAAGAACTGCAGCTAGCAGTGTAGCACAATCTCAGTATCAAAACCAATAGTGATCTTTTAAATTACTAGTATGCTAAACGACTAAACAAACCCCGATATATATTGTAACTTGCAAGTCTATAACAGTTTTCCTTGCAACTATTATAATAGGTAAGGAAAAAAACAAGATTACTATCACGGACATCTACTCTCACATATGGTTTGGTGATGGCGATTCTACATAAGTAATTTGTTGTTATTTTAACTGTTTATAGAACTTATTAATGAAGGCTTCAGCCGCTTTGTCTACTTGACTGACACTACGCATAGCACATATAATTTCGGGTTATAATACACATAGCACATACTACCCACACCACAAATGACCCATTTTGACCTAACCCACACCACAAATTACCCATTTTGATCTGGACTTGTTTCTACCCGCACATCCCATTTTGCCATGCAAGTAGCAACTGTAAGTTATGCAGGACCCGTAACTGTAAGTTAACCACTTTGATTAAAAGATTCATCAAAACAGAACCATTAAACAAACTACCCTTCATTTCCATATAATAGCAAGTTAATGTAATAAACAAACTTGATATTAATTGCACAGTTCTTTGTACCCACCCATCATATATTAAATAGTAAGCAAACTTGATATTTTTGCAAGGTTCTGTGTATCCATCATCCTAGTCCTAGCTCACAAACACAATTCAATAAAATTAAGCACGTCAGCTGCTCCTATTTCGCTTATATCCTCTTAAAAATCATTTTCCAGTTTCAGAAGAAAAAAAAAAATCTGATTTTAATTAATGGTTGTCGCGTGCCAACAAGACATGTATTATGAAAGCCATATAGTTAAAACTTAACAACTTGAAACAACTAATCGAATCAATATAAAGCGTATCAACAATCATTTATAATATATGATAACAGCAACACAAGTCAGCTAGACACTTAGAAATACTAGCAACACTATAAAGATTTTCCTAAGCTACAACAGTAGAGGCCAAGCTATATTAAACACTTTTAACATATGTGAGACCAATTACATGTATGAATATTCAAGACTTCAAATAACACAGTCATTAATCAGAAAATATACATATATTATGGTATCAACATAAATCTCCATCATTTAGTTTGGATTCTCAGATTTAGAAATAAAATAGATAAAGATTACACTAGAAATTAAACAAAAATATTTAAAGATCTACCTTTGTTTGCTCAAAATTTAATCCAAACTTACACAAAAGACCCATTTCATTCAAGCATTCCATCGAGCACTTGGTGGGCATCATAAACCTGTAAGATCTAAATATGATAAAATGACATTAATTATTCACTAGGTATAACTGAAATAGTTTATTATTGCCAATTCCATTGGTTAGACGCCAATATTACCCTTCCTCGTATGAACCAATGGAGATGATAGCCGACGGGAAGAGTAGTTACAAACAACCTTAAAAAAAAAAAAAAAAAAAAAAAAAAACACCATTATTGGATCTAAGTTATATTGTAATAACACAATAATCACACACATATCTAAGTTTTGATGACGGATTAGAGCTTAAACCGAAATTTCACTCACATTATCATTGTTGGATCTTGAAGAAACTTTAGAAAAAGAAAATTAGAAAGGGTCTGCTGCAAGGAAATAAAAGGGAGGCGGGAGTGAATGGATGTAAAGTGTTAAGGGTTTTGATTTTGGTGGAAAAAAAGGGCGGGTTGAGCGGGAGATTGGAATTTTCAGGAAAATGTTGGTTTTGTTTTGGTAAAATAGTTAAGAATAACGGCTTAATGATTTTTTTTTTTTTTTTTTTTTTTTTTTTTTTTTTTTTTTTTTTTTTTCTCAAGCAATTGTTGCACACCTATACTTGTGATATTATTGTTAAGTGTTCATCTAACGTTTATACGTAAAACGTGAAAATGTCAAAATATAATTGCGATTTTTTATAACATTCGATAATTCAACTCAAGAAAAAAAATTTAAACATGTATCAAAGAACATATAAAAACATTAGTGAAACTGAAAATAAAACATTACATCAATTATGAGATAAGTAATAATGCACGTTACTCTTCATGTAAAACTTGTTTGTACAGGACATTTGAGGTGTAGACTCATCCTTAACCCAACTCTTTGATTGGCTTCACTAATACCTTGTAGTTCTACATGATATCCCTCTAGACAACGCAACATAAAGTTGGCCATGCGAGAAAACTGTAGAGTTTTGGTGGTCATCCGAAAAGTCATTAGGAATGCACAGAGGAAAAATGAACACACAAAAACTGTGTGGATCAAAACCCTAGTTACATATCTACTAAACAGTGATATGACCTAAACCTAACACATATAAAGGGTGTTTAAAAAACTTACTTGATTATTGATGCGTGAGAATCGCAACAGGCTTTACCTCTCGAGGGATCTCGAGAAGCTTACAACCCCCACCAGGCAGTGTACCTGATCGTTGTAGTATAGTATAGTGACAAGTACCGGGGGATTGATCGTTCAGCTTAGGAATAGTGTCGCTAGGATTAGAAAGCCTAAATACTAGTTCTAAAGGTGAGGGATGATTATTTTTGTGTTTTTATATTTTTTAGAAAGCAAGTTAAAATATTGGGTTTTGGAAAAGTGGGCGAAATTAGTTGCTATTCAACTAACCCAATACTAAGATGCAATCAAAATAAAATACTAAAAATGAAAATAAACTAATTAAACTAAAGTTGTGAGCAGTAATTGGAGAAAATGTGTTTACTTAGATTTCACTACTCCCTAGATATCTTTTACACGTTAATTACTTGTTATAATTGCATGGATGACGGATCGTATTCCTTAATACCATTCATGGGGTGGCATACATAACTCTCCAATTCTATGAGCTCTTATCTCCTCCTACACCATGCCCAGCACAACTATAGGGATTGTAAACAGTGGCTCATGCATTAAATACAACCAATAAAGACCTAGTACGCCTCGGTTCATGTTTCTTAAGACGTTCAAGCATGTTACCATTTGGAGATCTGCCAGTTTTCTTAAGCCTAACATATAAATCATTCATCCAAGATAAGAATAAACAAGCAATCAACACATAATCAATATCTAGGTTTCATTAGATCTAAGCAAACACAAAAGAGATCTAGCCTAGCATGATAGAATTAAGACAAGAACAAGATATAGACAACCAACACATAGACATATTGATTGAATTAGAAGAACACTTATCTTAATTAATCATGCAAGGTATCAAGGGGTTGGAACCCTTGAAAAACCTCTAAAGTTACACCAAAATCGTCTTTAGGGTTTCTCCCAAAACTTCTCTCTTTAAATGTGAAAAACTAGAAAACTATATATAGGAAAATAGGGATGACGGCGTCAAGACAAACAATGTGACGCCGTCACCTCGCCGCCAAATACTTCCTCGGACGGCCTTGATCTACTTCTGACGCCGTCAAGGCCTAGGCCGTCACACAAATTACTCTTGACGCCCTGTGTGTGACGCCGTCATCAACTACGATGACTTATTCTCACACTTGAGCCAAAAGTTTCGTTTTTAAAAGTATTTTCTAAATCTTTGGTCAAAAATTACCCACCACCTACTGATTTTCCCACGATTTCAAAATAAGGACAGTAGGTATAAATATAGTTTCAAAAATCATTTTCCTAGTTTCAAACTTGTTTCATCTTCAACCAAACCACTTTCAATCACCACAAATCTAGTCTAATCTTACCATACACCTTCTTAGGGTGTCATGGGTTCCTAAACAACATAAATCAAGTGGATCTAACAAGGATCTAACTATAATTCATTTCTAGTGCTCAAAAGTTATATATATATATATATATATATATATATATATATATATATATATATATATATATATATATATATATATATATAAATGAGTGGTATAACTAACATATGCATGTAGATCTTGAATGGAAATCATATGACCATAAAAATAACATGAAGAAATTATGAACAAGAGTTTGACAACTTACATAGAAAGATTATAGAGCTTGGATGAGTAAAACCAAAGAAACCTTGAGTTTTTATTACAAAACTCAAACAAGGACAATTAAAGGAACTAGATTAACACTTGATCTTGGAAAAGTTATGGATCCTTGATGTTTTCTTGCTCTTGGTCGTGGGTTTCAAGGAGAGAAAAAGAGATGAGTTTGATTTATTTTGGCTAGTGAAATGAACTAGTTATGTGTTATAGAAATTAAATGAATGGACAACAAAACATAAACATTAAATGAAGTATGGCTAGGTAAGGAAATTTGATGAAAGATCATGGTGGGGGCGTGGGTTTATGGAAGAAAATTAGGCAATTGAAGATATTATATTAGATATTGTATGTGTTAGTTGATTTAGTGTATACTTTGGGTGTTATCGAGTACCGAGTTGTCTTGAAATAAATATTAACGAGTTAACCGGGACATAATAAAGTCATAAAAATTGTAAAATAATATTCCTGATGAGAATCGGAACTTAAAATAATGATCGGGTTAAAATATCGCAAACCGACGGAGTTATAAGCTTCGACCGGAAAACGTAACAGTTGATTTGAAAACACCGGGTAAATTAATAATATAATTTTTATATTATTATTATGAGTATAAAAAATATGTTAGGACCATAGTTGGGATTGTCAGATCAATTATTCAAAATAATAATTCATAAGATAACGTTTATTAGGTAAATAACCGTACGTATACAGAAATGACGCAACTCACGCATAAACGACAAATTTTCTCCGGAGGTGAATAGTGTTTTATGAATAGTAAAATTTTTGAACGCTTCTCAGAATCACAAACTGACTCCGAAAAAGATGAATAGTAAAATGATGAATAGTAAATGTAAAAGTTCGGGAAAAGACCAGAATTTACGAGTTGTGACACTTAAGTTGCCTTACCAACCTGTTAAAGTCCCCTATTTATTATCATGGACCGTTAATTTGCCGATTAGGCGAGAGTGAGTGGATAGATCTATCGAGGGTGACGCCTCCATCCGTGGTAGTTATTACCAACAATAAGCGGATGCATTTCATTTTGACATTTTGGGAGTGTTCTGGTAAAACATTCGGGAGGGGCATATAATTTCATCAGTCATAGCTTCGGGGTCATGAGCTTAAGGTCTATTGTACTATTTTACGTGATTTTGTCATGCACTTATACTTGTGGTGGCCGTACATCATTACATTTTATAAACCTATGGAATTCACCAACATTCGTGTTGACGTTTTAGCAATGTATTTCAGGTTATTAAGGTAGCTCATGTGACATGCATTTGGACCTTCATGGAGTCGCGGGGTCGACGCGTCTCACCATTATTTCATGCACTTATGTAAACGTTTGATCTAGTAGGACTTGTTTTCATAAACATGCAACACCTTTTGGGGACCTCATTTTGTAAACTCTGGATTATTTCAATGATCAAACGAAGTATTTTTCAAACGACACTTTAGGTCGTTCAATGTAACTGTAACTGTGATGCTATGACAGACACCCCCAGGTATTCCATTCCGCTGCAAGTCAGGTAAATTGGGGGTGTGACAGATTGGCATCAGAGCTAAGGTTATAGCGAACTAGGATGTATCTTGGACCCTAGACTATAACCGCATCATCATAGCATCTCATCATTTCATCATAAGTGCATAATCATGATACATGTTGTTTCATGGATACCCTGTGCGAGTTATTTATACTCATATTCGTATATATATATCATTTTATTGACCTGGTTCACGAGTGACATGTCTTCAGATACTCACCCTGACATTCTTTTATCGGATTTTGACATCGAAGATGCCTTGTCATCTTCCACTACCATTATACCACCAGTTGCACTTACACCACCATTAGCACTATTGATTTGCCATAGGAACAGAGTTTTCCTATCATTAAGCCCATACATAGAATGCCTTTTGGTAGAGTATTCAGACTTAATCTTAATGGACTTATTAGGATGTTTATTGCAAGGAAGATAGTATGTTTCTTTCCATCGCTAGTAGAGCACTCACTACTCAGGTACTACCACCACCATCAGTTACTTATTACACTATTGGTCGTCCTACAGTGCGTACTTTGGTTTTACCTCTTAGATGTTGCGAGGTAGCGCGGAAGGGGGTAGTATTCCATTCACTAGTACCACCATTGTCATTTTCCTTTTCCATTCCCACTTGCCATGAACTAGATAACACCTAGTAGATAATACCAATATCACGGACTCAACAGGAACATCCGCAGATTCTTCAGGAATGGTTCAGTACCTACATTATCTAAGATTTGATAGATGCACAACTTCAGACACCACTTCAGGACTATCTCGACCTTATGATGCAACAAACCTGATTTCACTCAGAGGGACACCAGGAAGTCCCTAGACCAGACTTATATCCTCACTAGCTTTTACTATTATCCTAGCCACAGAAGGTGTGGGACATAGTCTAAAGAACTTGTTGTCTTTTGATTGTTGTACAAACAAATATATCAAGTGTGACTCTACTATGTAAGAAATGGTTGTGCTATTTGTGATATCGGTTCACGTAGACCGAAATTTTCATGTATTATATTCATGTGTTGTGAATATGATGACATTGATTAAATATATATCCTCATGGTCTCTTATGATTTGATGAAGAGAGATTTAAGCAAACCACTCCAAGCATGACGCAAGCTGCTGTTGGACAAGTCATTGCCAAGAACATAGCCACCACCCTTACTAAGGAACTTACTCACGTGGAATTTATGGGGTGCAATCCTCCCTCCTTTAGCGGAACTAGAGACACAAAGGAATTTCTCAAATGGTTCAAAGAAATAGAAACAATATTTCAATGTGGCGACTGTCGTAAGGAAGACAAGGTTAAGTTCGCCACATGCACTTTTCAGGATCATGCCCAGGAATGGTGGACCAATCATATTAAGATGGTGGGAGTTGATGCTGCTTACTCACACTCTTGGGAGAAACTAAGAAGGATGATGAGTATAACATTTGGTGTAGGAAATGAATTACGAGGAAGGGAACAGGAAACACTAAACTTTACCATGGTAGGAAATGATGTTGACGAGTACACTACTCATTTTTATGAATTAACACGACTAGGTTCTGCAATGGATGAACCGGAAAGCAAGAAACTTGAAAGGTACATCGGGGGACTCTCAAATGAAATTCGTATGTTGGTCATCGCATGGGAACCCGATACCATGTCTGAAGCTATCAAAATGGCGATCGAAGCAGAGGAACTCATAGTTCACGCCGAGACATCAGGAAACAATAGTGACAATAAAAGGAAGTGGAACAACAATCTAGGTTGCAATGCTGCTCAACAATCACCCAAAGGACAAGAAGTGAATAGAGCCTTTGCTGCAGAACCGCACACAAACAGAAGGTATGTTGGAAAGTTACCTTACTGCAACCTGTGTAATCAACATCACCGAGGTCATTGCAGTAAAACGTGTGGAGTGTGCAAGAAGCGGGGTCATTGGACTGAAGACTGTAGGAAACTCACAAATCAGAAGACCCCAGGGAGTTGCTTCAAATGTGGAAACTTAGGGCATTTCAAGAATGACTGCCCGGAGCTAAGGAACAAGGAAAATCAGGAACTTGGAATCAAGACTGAATCGCTCGAGGAATAACGTGAGCTGTTGAAATAGAACCGTCAGGATATTAGCAACATCAAGGATAACAACAATGCTTCAACAGGAGGAGCTTTGTTTCAATATATAAACTGTAGTTCTAGCCCTTTAGGATTGTATCTTTCCTTTTGTACTTACCGTTGGTACGATGACATAACCTAGTTGTATTAAGCACTTTTCTATCCAATGTAATATCTATCCTTTGTTACCTCTGTGATAATTATAACCTTCGTTTACTCCATTTTCTATCCCAATTGCTCAGACTTCAATCGTTTCGCAACATTTTATCATTGTCTTATTAGGGATTAGGTTGATTTCGTTTTTGACGAATTAGTAGACTATTACCATTCGACAAGATTCACCCACGTATCCAATACACCATTCAAGCTATTTTACTATCATATGGGGAAATTGTTTTACAGAAAAATTTCTGAAGTAAGCTATTTTATTACCATCCTATAAATTGATTTTCTGTCATTACACCAAGTATTTACTATTATTACGCGAGGCAATTTTCATGTTATTTGAAAGAAAACATCAGGATACCATTTTTAATAACAATGTGTTGAACACCATCTAAAACTTTTGAGAAAAGTTATGATATTTTGACAAAATCTAACATCGCATCATTAGTCATCAATTGTACATAGCCTGATCACCTATGTAAAATTCAGGAAGGATTATGCCATGAAGAAAATAATTACCTTTTCAAAGGATTGTTAATAACAATCTTCATTTAAAAGTTTTGTAAACAAAGGAACTCTTCCATAAACATCCATTTTGCCGAACTATCCCTGGATACTTACCCCACCTGTCACTCACTTAGCCATTAAGTTGGATTTTCCCATTGACTTCCCTAAGAGAGACTTTCCATATCAATTACATGCAGGATTCCTCTATACAATAAAAGCAACGAAAGGATTACAGAACTACTAACCAGGACTAGAAGTATATAGTGAGAGAATTCATAACTCAACAACAAATTCTAAGATACTACGAGACCATCCGAATCATCATCTCTGACTTAGTTGTCAAATTCTATCGTTTAAGGGTACTAGCTAGACTGAGTTACAGGATTGAACTCAATATAAATGTCCGCAGGACAACACAATAGAAATAAACCAAGCTTCTAATTAAGACTGTAGAACATTTCATTTAAACATGGCCTCATCCATACATAAACTTTCCTGCAGTAAGTTTTCACAAAGGACAATTGTTTGAATCAAGAATATCGATGTTAGACATCTATGCATTTAAGCGAACATTTTCCCATTCTACCATTTTATCCTTGTTAGTGTTTTCACTTTTAAATAAAGTCGATGCGTTTACATAAATCACATACCTTGTGGAAAAATGATTTCTGAAATTCCTATTTTGAACAAGTACGATCCTTTTTGGTCAATCTTTAGCAACACTATTGTACAATGAGAAATATACATAGACATCAAACTTTGGTAAGCAGTCTTAATCACAACATGTTTGAAAACATTTTTTTCTACTTCATAACTACTGAAATTTTGAATCTTCAGGAAAAATATTACTTAGTAAATCATTTGCTCTATTTTCTAAATTCGTTTATTCAGAAAAGGATTTCAACCAAAACTCACAATCGCAAGACAAATTTCCAAAACTAATCACTCTACAACATCGCTTATGCATTTAGGATTTGTGACTTGACAATAAAGAATATTCGGAATATGTGATGAAGGAATTAGGAAGGACATCACAAATTAATCACGAACTTCAATAGTGGAGACCAAGCCTTCTAGGCAAAGAAAAACATATGTTTTACCATCCGTTGGAACAAAACACAAGGAATCAAATTGTTACCCATATTCTATCCCTTTCAGATAACGCCAAGTTTGAAGGACCGAACGTTGTGGAATTAGTCACAAAGGTTTATTGTACCCATTTCAGTTATTCCTGTTAAGGAAACCGATTCACCTTGGACTTCAGGTAATCATTTCAGAATTTCCTTCAGAAACCCATTTAGATGTAAACATCACCTATCACCCTCAGACCGATGGTCAAAGCCAGAGAACAATTCAAACATAGGAAAGTATGCTCAGAGCATGAGTGATTGATGAGGCGAAAAATGATCCGTTTTTAGGGGGTCATTTAAGCCCGAATCCGACTTTATTTAATCAAATATTGCCCTAAATCGTTCCTTTTGTGATTTTAGGTACTTGGAGAGTGAATTCTGGAAAAGAAGCCATTTTGGACGTTTTTGGAGCATAAAAGTGAAGAAAACGGCAAAGTATCAATTTTCCATGCTGGAAACACTAGGTGACGGTGTCAAGAGTTATACCCTGACGGCGTCAGACATCAAGAATAAAATACCGTAGTTGATGACGGCGTCAAAAGTCATCCAGACGGCGTCAAAAGGCCAAGAATAAAATGCCGTGGTTGGTGACGGCGTCACACAGGCCGTCATAAGTAGATCAAGGCCGTCCGAGGAAGTATTTGGCGGCGAGGTGACGGCGTCACATGGTTGTCTTGACGCCGTCAGCCCAGTTTTCCTATATATAGTTTTCTAGTTTTTACATTAAAAAGAGAGAAGTTTTGGAGAAACCCTAAAGACGAATTTGGTGCAACTTTTACAGGTTTTTCAAGGGTTCCAAAGCCTTGATACCTTGCATTGTAATTGAGATAAGTGTTCTTCTAATTCAATCAATATGTCTATGTGTTGGTTGTCTATATCTTGTTCTTGTCTCAATTCCATTATGCTAGGCTAGATCTCTTTTGTGTTTGCTTAGATCTAATGAAACCTAGATATTGATTATGTGTTGATTACTTGTTTATTCTTGTTCTTGGATGAATGATTTATATGTTAGGCTTAAGAAAACTGGCAGATCTCCAAATGGTAACATGCTTGAACGTCTTAAGAAACATGAACCGAGGCGTACTAGGTCTTTATTGGTTGTATTTAATGCATGAGCCACTGTTTACAATCCCTATAGTTGTGCTGGGTCATGGTGTAGGAGGAGATAAGAGCTCATAGAATTGGGGAGTTATGTATGCCACCCCATGAATGGTATTAAGGAATACGATCCGTCATCCATGCAATTATAACAAGTAATTAACGTGTAAAAGATATCTAGGGAGTAATGAAGTCTAAGTAAACACATTTTCTCCAATTACTGCTCACAACCTTAGTATAAATTAGTTTATTTTCATTTTTATTATTTTATTTTGATTGCATCTTAGTTTTGGGTTAGTTGAATAGCAACTAATTCCGCCCACTCCTTCAAATCCCGAGATTTTACTTGCTTTCTAAAAATATAAAAACACAAAAATAATCATCCCTCACCTTTAGAACTAGTAAATTAGGCTTTCTAATCCTAGCGACACTATTCCTAAGCTGAACGATCAATCCCCCGGTACTTGTCACTATACTATACTACAACGATCAGGTACACTGCCTGGTGGGGGTTGTAAGCTTCTCGAGATCCCTCGAGAGGTAAAGCCTGTTGCGATTCCCACGCATCAGTGATTGACCCTAGAAATGGTTGGACTAATCATTTAACATAAATCAAATTCATCTACAACAATAGTTATCACACCAACAACGAGAAACTGGCAGAAGTTAGGTTGGTACATAACACACATCATTTGGATTGGGTATCCTGAACAACAAACCATCCAGATTCAAGTGGGAGAACAAATTAAGTTAAAAGCATTGCCTTGGATTTGCATGATACAAATTGGATAACAAGAGAGGTTGAACCTTTAGCATATTGGACCAGTTAAGATTCATTTTAGAATCGATCAACTAGCATACAAACTTGAGTTCTGGCAGAATTCAGTAGTATATATTACCAGTATCACATTTAAAACATTAAGAAGCGCAGACCATCTATTGATGGGCCAAACTCGGAAAAAGCTCAACTCACTAGTCCAGTAGGCATTTAGGAAATAACCAGAAATTTCCTACAAGTCAAGAATCAGTTACAAGTTCAATAAGTTGTAAACCATCAAAACTTCAAGTTGGTAGGTAGAGTTATGCAGAAAGTTCTGCCTAGGAAAGGCATGATATCATTCAGAAAACTTGGAAAGTTAAACCCGATATACACTGGACCATGTAATATTTCAGACAGAGTAGGCCTAGTGGCCGTCAGACTTGAACATTGTTAGAGAACAGCAGAATTACACAAACATGTTTCACAATTTTCAAATCTCAAGAAATGACTTACAGATTAGTCACTCATAATCCCATTTGGAAAGGAATCCAACCCAAGGACAAACTCAGACCTTGTAAGAGACCCAACAGAAATCATGGACCGTGTGGTCAAACAGTTGAATCAGAGTCGAATTCCTATCGTTAGAGTTCGCTGGAATTCTCGAATATCATCACCTTTTCACCAATACGTTTTCAGAGACCAACATAAACTGAACTTCGGGACGAAGTTCCTTTTAGAGGGGAAGACTGTCACAACTCACCATTTTAGGTCATTTCCCAAACTTTGGAAAACACTATTCATCAAACACTATTCATCAAAACACTATTCATCATTTTACTATTCCTCATTTTTTGTGTCAGTTTGACATTCAGAGAAGCACTCAGAAATTTTACTATTCATTCATGAAGAAATTTCATCATTCACGTGCATTATTCATCTCATCGTAAATTTAGTTTACGGGTATTTAAGTTCGCGTAACCGTATTGGTTCAGGTGCAAATTCATGTATTATCAGTAAGGACATTTCATACGGAGTAGAGATAGTCTGCATATCATCAGTAGGTCATTTACATGTTATACCACTCTTAGGATTTTCAAATTTACATATTTGATACATTTAATGTTTTCCTTATAAGTATTTATAATAAACGTTAACACCCGGTTTATACACGACGAATATATCTAAATATTTCACAATGGTCCCGACATATTTTTATATCCATTATATCATCATAAAAGTTATAACAGTCATTTACCCAGTATTTTGGAAATTTATTTTATTTATAACGTGAGCTTATGAATATTATGACAGTTTTCGTGAAAACTAAAGAATAATCACCCGAACACTCAGTACTTATACCCAACATATTTTTAACATTTTTACAACTTTATTTTATCCCGAATAACTTCATTAACATTTATTTCTGTCAAACCCGGTACCCGATTATAACTAATACTTACACTAAACCACAACTAATACTACACTAACTTATCCTAAATAACTCAAAACTCATTTTGCTTCTCTTTTTCACATGGAAAACCGGCACATGCCCCCCCCCCCCCCAGACACCATGTGATTTCATTTTAACCTTATGTATTTATGTACAATTATAATACATTAAAACCTATAATAATATCCAAAAACACCTCAAAAACATAAACATACAAATTTTAAGAATCAAAAGCTCATTTCTCATCTTCTCCACCCCAAAACCCATGACCCAAACTCAATATCCATGATCAATCCATTATTTTTCCAAGATCAAAGCTACAAAGTTGTTCATTTCATCATTCTAAACAAGAATCTTACAACAAAAACACAAGTAACACAAGATTTCTTGTCATCTAATCACCTATTATTTCAAAGTGAGTTATCAAATTTATTTTCATGTTTTCATCTAATTAACACTTGTATATTATGGTTTTCATGCTTAATTTCATGTACAAGTTAGCTATACCACATTATTTTTGTTAACTTTTTGAACATACAAACCCTAGATTTTGATTTAGGTGGTCCTTTGTTAAATTAACATGATTACTAGTGATTAGGAACCCATGACACCCTAAGAAGGTGTATGGTAGGATTAGTATAGCTTTGGGGTGTTTGCAAGAGATTTGGTTGAAGTAAAAACTAGTTTTGAACATGAAAAATGGATTTGTAACAAGTATATAAACCTACTGTCCCATTTTTGTAAATCCAGGAAAATCAGTAAACATAAAGGAAACTTTGGTAAATTTTTTAGAAAATACTTTCAAAAACGAATCCGTAGGCGAAAGAACGGATTAAAAAGAGTTTATAACGAAGAAGTTATGATTTTTGCAAGTTTATTGACGAAAAGTAATTTTCTGAAAATACATGCTGTTGGACGTTTTTCGTCGGACAAAAAGAGGCTTTAGACGTAACCCGGAGGAGCCAAGCTTTCCAAAATATATTACTATATACTAAGACGTAACCGTGGATATAAAGAACAAGTAAAACGGACTTATAACGACAAAGATATTCACGTTTCAATATCGGCAAAACTCATATTGTTTTGACAGCTTTTAGACCAAAAATAATACTAAAACTACGTAGTAACTCTAGATTTCTAGAAATAATACCAAGTACCCAAATTCATAACTAATGAAGTATTAGTGATTACAAGTATATTTTTATCACTACAAGGCGTTATATCAAGGATTTCAACACTAACATTGATACATACGATATATATATATATATATATATATATATATATATATATATATATATACATTTCAACTAGTTTTATTTTTCTAGTTGCCTTATTTTCCTAAGTCTTGGAAAATGTATATATTTGATAACAACAAGTATTTTTCAAAGAGTAGAGTGGTATAGGAAACATGTGCATGGACATTCATAACATCATTTCATGATCTAAAGTAGATCGTTCATCATTCATATTAGGTTGCGGCTAGTGTGCGCGCCTTGTTTTTCAGCTCATTACATGTTCATGGTACCATCATATCAGGTGACCGTTTTCAATTCAATATTTTGATTTCAAATCCCACGGGGGGAATACATTGCATCAATTATTGTAGTATGAGCCCAAGTACCAAAAATATGTATATTGCTTAAGTTGCCTTACCAACCTGTTAAAGTCCCTTATTTATTATCATGGACCGTTAATTTGCCGATTAAGCGAGAGTGAGTGGATAGATCTATCGAGGGTGACGCCTCCATCCGTGGTAGTTATTACCAACAGTAAGCGGATGCATTTCATTTTGACATTTTGGGAGTGTTCTGGTAAAATATTCGGGAGGGGCATATAATTTCATCAGTCATAGCTTCAGGGTCATGAGCTTAAGGTCTATTGTACTATTTTACGTGACTTTTGTCATGCACTTATACTTGTGGTAGCCGTACATCATTACATTTGATAAACCTATGGAATTCACCAACATTCGTGTTGACGTTTTAGCAATGTATTTCAGGTTATTAAGGTAGCTCATGTGACATGCATTTGGACCTTCATGGAGTCGCGGGGTCGACGCGTCTCACCATTATTTCATGCACTTATGTAAACGTTTGATCTAGTAGGACTTGTTTTCATAAACATGCAACACCTTTTGGGGACCTCATTTTGTAAACTCTGGATTGTTTCAATGATCCAACGAAGTATTTTTCAAACGACACTTTAGGTCGTTCAATGTAACTGTAACTGTGATGCTATGACAGACACCCCCAGGTATTATATTCCGCTGCAAGTCAGGTAAATTGGGGGTGTGACAACCAACATACACACCTATTATTTATGTGATTATAATTATTTTTCGATCATTTTTATTTTAAATTTTCTTCTAACTGAATCCCTACTATTACGTTTATATCCAATCAAATGTGTATATAACTATCACCTTTTAATTACGTCTAGCGTTTGACCAAGTCATCTATAACAAACTTTATTCAAATGTATTTTCGTAGAAAATAACTATCACCTACCTCTAGTGTTTGACCAAGTTATCTGTAAGCAAAACTTATGCAAATATAGATATTAATTTGGTGAATAAATTTAACTTATTACAATTTTATACAACACTCACTTTTTATCGGTGAGTAAATTTAACTCGAGCTATTTTATTGTTTAAATACTGAGCCAACAACTATTTTCTTCAAATCTTGGAAAGTTTGAGATAATCTTAAAAAAAAAAAAAAAAAAAAAAAACTTTGGAAAATGGATGCTTTGGTAAAACTGGTATCTTTTGAGCATTTATGAAAAACATTTGATTTATTTTGTGATTTTCATTAACTTTAATATGTTACAAACTTTTAACAATCTCATAATTTTGTGAAGCCGAGCGGTCCTGCCCAAATATCTTTAAGTCTTATCTGTGTAAAGATATCATGCGACAACCAGACAAAAAAAAAAAAAAAAAAAAAAAAAAAAAAAAAAAAAAAAAAAACCTAAAATCAAACACCCAAAAAACACGCTAATTATCCTAAAACTAAAAAGTATGTCTGATCACATACCTTTCGAAATCCAATCGGAAATCATTAAAAAATTTCCTATCAAATCACTACTCCAATTTCGAACTGTTTCAAAACAATGGAAGTCTCTTATCGACGGCCCAAAATTTATAAAAAACTACCACCTTAAAAACCCTCAGCATCATTTACTTGTACAATACAAGTTAGGTTTTGTCCGAATATATACCTCAATTATCGATGACAATACTTTTCCCGAACAAAAGTTTCCCCTAACCGCTCCTGAGCCCCTTAACATACTAAGACACACAATAACACTTGGTTGTGTTAACGGGTTGTTATGTTTTTACGGCTTTTACCAAGATGTAGAAACTAAGATGGTTGTTATTTGGAATCCTAGTGTTAGGAAATATGTTGGTATTGTTATCCCTAATGTATTGAATTCAAAAGATAGATGTACTCGTATTGGTTTTGGGGTTTGTCCTGATACTAGTGATCCTAAGCTTGTTAAGATTAGTGTCGATAAAGCTAAAATACCTAATACATGGGTGGTTGAGGTTTTTACGTTAAGTACACGTGTTTGGAAAACCGTATATATGGGTACGCAATTTAAATCGTGTGATTTCACACCATATCAGGTTTTCATAGATGGGATTATTTATTGGCATACTGTTGGTTTGGATGAAGGATTTAGGACTAACTATATCATTTCATTTGATTTGAAGAGGGAGAAGTTTGGTGAAGTGTGTCTTTCAGACAGATTAGCACGTGCACATGATTTGGTTGTGGCGAAGGTGGATGAGTCGCTTTGTTTGCTTGAGTATTATAATGAAGGTGAGATATCGGTTTGTGGTGTGTGGATGAGGCAAGATGGTGGTGTTAATAAACCGTTTACAAAGATATATACCGTTAAGGTTGAGGGTAAGTCGGTGTATTATAATGTATTGGGGTTTAGAAACAATGGTGAAGTTTTATTGGGGATGGAGGGTGATGATTAGAAAGAGTCTACAATTGAAGTTTATGAGCCCTCGTCAGGACATATGACTGGTGTTGAAATTGATGGAAAGCATGCTACATCCCCCACGTGGTCGTATATGGAAACGCTGCTTTTGCTTCATGAGTCAAATTCTATCATTCATTGATAACGATGATATGTTGCAAGGTGTTGGATTAAGCTGTAGTTATCACATTCAAATCTTTATTATTCAGTTTGGTTTATGTTACTACAAAGATAAATGTGTTTTCTATATACCATGTGTGTGTTATTAGTTTATAACATTAATGAGTACTACTGATGATGAATTTCATATAATTTGTGAACAATAAACTCAGATATCTTTTTGACAGTCAATTAGATGTATTGAACTATTTGGATATACAAACTCTCGTTATGCATAAGTTTTTTGAACGGAAGTAGTATTAACATGCCTAGCAAGTCGCTATGGGAAAAGGATTACAAAGAGGAAGAAATGGCGTTTAGAGAGTTAGAAAACCGTTCAACCCAATTTAAAATCCAATTATAAGAAAGCATTTTTACATCAATGAATGAGCTTCTATCTTGGTCTTTTGGCTGTAAATACGAAGTCATTTCGAAACTTCCATAGGATCCATAAGGTGTGTTTCTCGGACGAGATCTCCCTTGCTGACCATTCAAATCTGCCTCAACCTCTCATCATGCACAAAGTGAAGCATTTTGAAGAATACAAAATAGCAAACAGGTAAACAGCCATGCACTATCTGATCGACCCACAGAGCTTATGGTCTGCAACTCTAAATGGTTTTCAAGGCTAAGAGCTAGGCCAAATACTAATCTTGTTGTCATCTGTTTGGCTGACATCAAGATTTTCTTGACTCACAATGGTGCCATCATCTGTCTACTAGAAGTTCATATATCAATGTTTATTTAAATTTACCCGTTTGAAAAAAGTGTAGCCCAGATCGACCCGTTTTTCTTTTACAGATCCTTTTTAAAGGTTACCCACGTGCGTCACTTGGCTAATAACATATCTTCAGTATGTCAAGAATTATTCAGTAATCGAAATCTGGTTTTCGTTGTGACCTGCAAAATAACAAGTGGATATAAGTTTTTTGTGGATTTGGATCTCATGTCTAAGAGTATTATTGTTTGGTTGGTTCTAAACACGATAATGAGGGAAATTATGTAAATTTTGATCCCCAGCCTCAATTCGGGAACAAAAAGGATGCTGCTACTGATTTTATTGGTATATTCTTGATTTTATGGCATTACATCTCACTAAATATATACATAAGTTTTTAAGGTGAAACAAAGGTTAGTAAGAAGATTACTCTTTCTTAGAAGTTAAGTCAATTATACACCATTTAAAGAAAATTACCTGAATGATGCGAAACGAATTAGACAGATTTTTTATCACTTTAAAACACTTGAATAGGTTAGTAATGGTGAAACCAAGGCTGTCAAGATCGCGATCCCACGCAGGATCGTTTTTGTCTTTGCAAGATCGAGATCGTAAGATCGGATCGCGATCCTACGATCCTACCAATTTGTCATATTTTGTAAATAAATGATATACGAGTCAAATTGTTTTATATCTTTACTCAACGTCAAAGATAAGTTCATATAATATCCTCTTGAAAATGACAAAGTTTAAATTCCAAACACTAAAGTAATAGTAAAATACAAAAAAGTCAAGTTTCAATCGTTACATTAACGATTTAGTGCAATAATATTACATAACATAGGTCCTAAATGTCTCAAAACATACGAGCCATCAACATGATTTCAAGAACAAACGTTTCATAAGTGGCATTACAAAACATACCTTTTGATTAGTTTAAGCACAGTGAAATAAAGTAAATTAAACTATTGAACACTTTTTAAACTATAATCTATTCAGAAAAGTAGAAAACTATGTATAAACTATAATCTATTTAGAAAATAAAACAATAGTGGTTTACTCATTAGACATTAGTAAAACACACATTTGTTTTTTTGGCCTAAGCAAGTGGGATGGACTTAAAAAAAAAAAAAAAAAAAAAAAAAAAAAAAAACTCGGATCGCGTGTCGATCCTACGATCTTACGTGCGATCCTACGATCCTACCTCAGATGCGATCCTACCACGATCCTACACGATTTTGACTGGTGTGCACGTAAGATCGTACGATCTTACGTGTAAACTCGCGAGTTTGACAGCCTTGGGTGAAACAGTCGACATCTGGGAAATATAAGCTTTTGATATCCTGTAGCAACTTAGAATAATCAGATAACTAAGAAAGTCAAAATGGATAATATTATAAGTTAGCAACAACTTATCAGGCAAGGTTGTCAGGATCGGGATCTTACCTAGGATCGTTTTCGGCTTTACAGGATCGGGATCGTAGGATCGGATCGGGATCGTAAGATCCTATGAAAATGTATATATTGTTGTATAAGAGTTGTAGTTTTATACTTTTATATGATAAATGAATTTAAATGAATGATAAAAGAAAAAACAATAAGAAACATGAGCTTCTAGTAGGATTGGATCGTTCACGATCCTACGTTCCTGTGTGCGATCCTACGATCCTACAACGATCTTGCTCCCTTCGAGATAAAAACATGGGCTTGTAGTAGGATCGGATCGTTTACGATCCTACGATCCTGCGTGCGATCCTACAATCCTATACCGATCCTGATAGAATTAAGATCCTACTACGATCCTGCTCGTTTTTTATATGTAGGATCGTAGGATCGTCAGGATCGCGATCCTGACAACCTTGTTATGAGGGTCTAAAGCAATATAATGGACAATTGGATAGGAGATGTATAAGTGGTTCTTTTTGGATGTGAACGCTGCTTAAAGATAAGCTTTTAAGACTACCAAATCCACTAAATATAGGTCTGTTAACTGCGGGAATGAGAATATATGGGATAGCCAATGAGTTATCTAGTGAGTGTTGTGTTAGGTTGGAAATGTTTTGTCATAGGATGGGCTCTATTACCATTGGGCCCGATATTTAGCCCACTTCAATGGCCCGGTTTATTGTTGTAAATGTTATGGTACTTGTATTATGCAATGTTTTAAAACCCGGTTGATTAAATCATAATCGGATTAGTGATCGGTTTTTCTCTTGTTATAGACCGAGATCTAACCAATGGGTTTATTGTTGTAAAGATATATAAAGTCATTTTGGTCAAAGTGTTTACAGTATACACTACTATAAAATAGTACAAAATTGGTAAAGGTGCTTTTGTCATGTATATAGCCATTTTATTATTTTTGCACCAAATAAACTTTGAATACTATGTATAATTTTATTCAAGTGTGGATAAAGTCATTCTAGGCTTGGTTAAAGTCATTTTTTTTTTTTCTTTTTTGGTTGGAGCATATAATTATTACTATATATATAATGTCCCGGCAAAAACGACATAAGTGTGGATAAAGTCATTCTAGGCTTGGTTAAAGTCATTTTTTTTTTCTTTTTTGGTTGGAGCATATAATTATTACTATATATATAATGTCCCGGCAAAAACGACACAGCGTATGTCGTTTTGGACTTTCAGGTTTTGGGCTCCGTACATTGATATAGTCCAATTGCTGTGTCTTGGCTATTTTATAACGTTATTTGGTGTTTTCGAGGCCACCGCCTGGATGTTCATTGTCATCTGCTTCTGCCTTTGTTTTTGGACCTTCGACTGTTAGATGATAGTTATCAACGTTCTTCTTTGTTTCCAGATATACTCCACCGCCTTTTGCTAGCCTCAGCTCATGAACTTGCCAGGAAATTTTACACAGCCCTGATGATATTTTTTTCCTTTTTACAAAAAACCAACATAAGGGCTGTTTTTTTAAACTGTGATTTGTGATGTGGGTTGTTAATTTTGTTACTTTGTAGATGTGATGTGGATGCCGTTTATGAGTTTCACAAGGACGATAGATATATGGAGATTTACATATGAAAAGGCCAAGGGGTTTTGGATCAGCTGGAGAACAATAATTAGCATAAAGAAGTGTCAGATTTAGTTTATGTTCATTTTGGTTTTTCTATGGTTAATTTTAAATAATAGTTGTATTGATTAATGATATTGATTTTTAGCGTATTAATTTTATCTTTCACACATTCTTGATACACCTTTTTTTAGGGTTTCAATTGGCCGGATTCAGGAATTACTGGATTGGGTTGCCTTTAAATCTAAACCGGTATTTCTCTTTTTTGTAATTTTAATTTTGGTGATGAATTTTATGTCAAAAGAAGCAGAATAAATAGCACCTGTTTTATCATTTTGATATTTGACTGTGTACTCTCCGCATATAACAGGTATGCTGGACACTATTCAACACCGTCGCATCCTCACAGTTTGGCGCATATCTGCATCTGATATATATTATGCGTGGTCGAAGCTCTGTGAATCATCATTCGGCGAACGAAGTGATACAGCAGGTAAAGCTGCTATTATTTACTGGGAAACATGAACGCCTTGAAGGGTACTGGAAGGGTAACTTTGATCAGGTGCTTATGCCACTAATCTACAAAATGTTAGTGCTTTTGTTAATTTACGACTAGAGCTTATTAGATTGATAAACCATTGCAGGTAGTACGTGTCCTTCCCTGTACCGCAGTCCAACTGTTTGCTTACAATACCTACAAGGTATGAAAGTATACACATAAACTATATACGTGATATCAGATATATATACTCAAAGGTGTTTCACCGATCTTATTGTCAAAAGTTCATGGCCACAAAGACCAAAAATGTAGTTGACTATTTATATTATACTCATATTAAGTACTGTAATATTAGAAGGTATTGTGTTTTTTTCTCTTAACGGGGTGGGTGTTATGGATATGTCGGGTGCCATGCTCAATAGTATAACGACTCATGGACCAGATGCGTGTGGCTTTATGGATGTAGCTACTAGCCTACTACCTTTGGTTATGGTGACGATTTCTGTCAACGGGCTGTTACAACGATGGATATTACAGGTGTTCCCACTAGGTTGTCCAGCGGTATAACGATAAATGAACCTCCTCCGGATCAATCTCTGGACCTTATGTGTCGCCAACAATCTGTGGTACCTGCAGATGTTACCGGAAAGGGCAAAAGGAAAATGGATGACATGCCAGCGTCCACGGGTAACGGTATACTCTTTTTTTTAGCTCTGTTTTTATCGTGTCTCTTCGGTGTCGGTTTTCATAATGTTTTCTTGACGGTTTTCATTCGCAGGTTCCTATGGTATTGATGGATGTTCTTTTGAGAATTTAGGCGGTTCACACCGTCGCGTGGGTATTGTCTCACTTTCTTCTAATTATATTGCTGGTATTTTGTTGCATCGCGCTCTTATTTTTTGCGTCTCATTATTCCTACGGTTAAAGTTGTTCATTTGTCTTTTGTCGTCGTTGTTTCAGTTGACATTGGACTCGGGTCCAACGACATCACGCCTGTTACTGTTCACGAGGGTCAGTTACTATATGTTTTTGAATGCCTCATTCTGTGTTTAGGTTTTTATCTTCTACTTTTTTATGGCTTTGTTGCTGTTACCTCATATACTTAAAATTGTCCCGCTTTCTTTTGCAGATGCATTGGCTGCTTCTACCAGTCGACATTATTTTGTCCTTCTGTGTGTAATGTAAGTTCAATGTGCGCCTGTGCGTCTACATATCTTGCCTTTTTGTTCTGACACATGCCCATGTTTTTGCGTTATTTTAATAGGTGAGCCGCGTGTCCCTGCTAATGCTTCTTGCTTATACACACAGCTTGGTAATGATGCTGTCACAACTGGAACGCCTACCACGTCCGTTTTTGGTCGTTCAATGGATGCGTATGCAGGCGCCTCTACAAGCACACCCGGAATGTCTTCCACATCCGTTTTTGGTGATGTGACCGCTGCATGTGCAACCCCATCTACAATCACTCGCAGATGTACTAACAATGTTTTATCATTTCGTATTTTTATATCCCGATGCTCAATGTTGACTGGCTGCCTCAAATTGTTGACGGCTTTGTATTCTCATGTTTTTTTTTTGTTGCAGCTCGCCGGAATACATCACGGGGAAGAAAAGCACAACCGAATGCGGCCACTGCTGCCCGTCCAGATGCCAATAGAGGTATCGTTTACGCTGTTCATTTCATACACTTTCATCGGTATCTTTGATGATCGTCTTTTACAGGTTTTGTGATTATCGGAAATGTTTTTTCATGTTTTTTCTTATGATCGTCTGTTATAGCGGCGTGCATTAAATATTCCAAAAATTAACTGGCCCAATGTTGGGCTACTTTTGGCCCATTAAACCTTCTCATAACCCGGCTTTGCTTTGCGAATAGTTTAAGAAAAATTAAAAACGTATCTGGTCAATGCATCGGGTCTTTCAAAGTGATAGTCCTTGACCACCTTTTCTTTCTTAAAACTTGCGAAAACCTTTGACCACCACTTTGCAGTTGCCGTTCACCTCTTCCGGCAAGGTTGGTTCAACCTGTAGGTATACACATGTTATATTAGTTAAGTCATATAGATGGTTTTTGAACACTCACTGTCCATGGTTTGTTTGGTTTTACCTGTTAGTTTTTGTTGTGTGTATGTAGCTGTCACAGTATTTGATCCAAAACAAAGGGTAGTTACTAATAGGCTATCACAGTTTGCATGCTATCTTTGCTTACTTAGGTTTATCCTAGGAATAGCTTTTGTACCTTCGTTGTGCGTGTGTAATTTTGTAAGTCTTAGATTTATTAAAACTCTTACTTGGTAATCAATTAGGAAAAGCATGGTCAATCACTAGCTGGTCCAGCCTGCGTATTTTTTTTCCTCCTATCCGTTACTGCGTAGGTATTACATTTACCAACGTGTTTACAGACTATAGTCACGTATATATAACCGAAAGCCGAATATGAGAACTAAAACAAAAGCCGTTCGTAAGAATCTCGGAAAAGGTGCTTGAAGTGACCGATGGAGTGGCTGATGACTAGCAACATGGACAAACCTCCAAGCTTTTGTAAAACAGCTATCTACAAGCTGTTAGAAAACTTAACAATGTAGTATATGTAGTAGTGTTGTCAAAAGACTTACCAATGTAGCTTTAATAGCAGTGTTGTACAGGAACCTTATAAGGTTCAGGTGCCGAAGTTATTGTTGGGCATACATTTTGGACACTTCTTGCAACGTGGTTGCAATAAAGCTATCAGTATGCTATTCAGATGAAATTGTTTGAACATGGATTATAAAAGCTGTTCACAGGAGTGCAGCGCTAAAAAAGTAGGTAACTTTATTTGCCCAAAAGTACCCGCCGCAACGCGGCGGGCGCAAATACCTTGAATTGTATATTTGTTGAGCCTATTTGTGCAGATTTTTGACACTGTTGCCGATGCATAACTTAGTAGACCCAGGTAGGGCTGTAGACACTCCATTGCCACGGTTATGGTGACTGGACTATTTGCGCCATTTTAGTTACACTTTCCTTTCAGGCTTATTTGTATGCACCTATGCAGAAGAAAAGAAAGTGGTTCCCTTGCCCTGTTCTAACAATGTGTGTCCTCAAAAACTTCCCTGTTATGTGTTTTCTGGCGTCTAGGATCAGAGTTGAAACGTGCGTCAGACACAATGTTTGTTCACAGAAACAATGTACATGTACCCGTTGCCATGTACCAGCAATATATTTTCGCTATTTACTTTGATAGAGTACAGGCTTTGCATGCTTTTGTTCTTTGCAAACTTTGTTTGTTGGCTTATTATATTTATCCATGTTAATAGACGCTATCTACTCATTACCTTACAGGAAAATGTCCAGTAGTACCGTACCAAGTGCCATAGCAAAGTCGGCCGGCAAAAGACCGATAAGGCGTAGTAGACCTCAGAACGTCAGACATTGGCAAAGCTGTGTGCGTAGTGTATCGTAAGTGGACAGTTACATCTACGAGAGCAGCGAGGCAGCCAACTCTAAGTTTTATATTACTAGATCAGCAGGTAAAATTACATTGAATAGTCAACTCAAATACCGCCTACACCAGCCACGCGTGAAATTACACAAGCACCAACCCCTGCTGCAACAGAACACAACGAAAGTGTGCACGAAACTATCACAAAGGTTCAGGACACAAGGACCTCTGTTCGAGGACAGTTACTAAAAGATGACACACAGCAAGAAACAAGCACAACAACAAAAAGAACAAAGCAAGGAAAATGACCAAAACATCGTTGTGTCTGTAATGGCTTCTCTGTATAAAACTACTCACCTTAACCTATTTACATGTAGAGTAAATGTAATATAATGGTTTATCAGAATACTAACCATGTGTAAACGAAAACCATGTGGTATAACATCGCAGGTATATAGCACCTTTATCATTCGCCATATCACATGCACATACAAACGAACGATGCTGCCGCGTTGCGGCGGCTCACAACCATCCTCGTTATAGCAATGTTGTGCTTACATTTGTATTTTGGTAATATTCTGGTCTATTTCGTTCGTCTAATAATTGTGTATTGTTTTAATTTATACATTTGTGTCTTGGGGTAAGGATTCAATAAAAAGAAAACTTATAATGAGAAAGATGAAAAATAACTATAACCATATATTTGAGATATGTCGACTTGAATTAGATGCATCTCTATTTATTTAGATGCATCCCAATTAGTTTCAAAAGTAATTTTGAAGTGAAAACGATGCAAAGTAGTACTTGCAACAAATTTGACCCATAGAGGACGAAAAATATATAGGATTTTCCTAACTTGCTAAAATGCATCTAATATATGTATATGCATTTAATTTTTAGCTAGAAAATATATTAGGGTGCATCTAAAATATTAGGGATGCATCTAATTTAAGTCGATGCATCTTTAATATGTGGTTATAGTTATTTCTCATCCTTCTCATTTTAAGAGTTCTTCTCATTTGATCGTAAGTCTTGTGTCTTGTTTTAATTAGAGTGTTGATACTCACACCACAACTTTTTATAATTTCACCACAATCCGTGTATTACAATATTGTATGGTGTGTTGTACAGTTTGTACAAAATGATGTAACTATCAAATAAAATGGTGTGAGTATCAACACCCTTTTAAATATTGTGTGTTATTGTACACGGCAAAATAGCTTAACCCGAACCGTTAACCAACCTGATTCGTTGATAGTTGAAGATAGTTATAAGTATATGGGTTGTTTCATGCGTGTTTTTTCAAAGTGGAGAAGAAGGAGTGAATGACAGAGGTTGAATGTTTGATTTGATATATATTAATAGTTGCTAGTCATATGACAAGAGCTACTATTTCCAGATGATCATATAATATTTAATGCATAATGTATATGTGACACTTGAAATAATAGTTTGACTTTAGTAAAAACCATTTGGGCATGATGAGTATATTTTTTTATTTGGATACTACATCTAGGGTGCATGGGAACTGAAAATGTTGACAATGACATGTTTTGATCATTTTGATAAACTATATTGTTAATATAAATATTGCCTAAAAACGTTATTTATATTTTACAATCTTTGCTATGTTTTGTTAACGACAAAATGTAAACTTTAGTTTCTAAGTAAAACATAATCTTAGTTTTATAGACTTGCATAAACTAGACTTTTGCTACATTTTACATTTCATAAAACACAACACTTTTTATTTCTTAAAATAGAAATGTCACATCACATTTATGGCAAGTTTTGTCAAGATACATTTATGGAAAGAAAGTGTGTTTGACTTATTATATGATTGCTTGCAAGTTTTGTGTTTGACTAATGAGATGTGACATTGTTTGGTTTACAAGGTGTAATGAGATGTGACATTGTTTGGTTTGCAAGATTTATTGCAAAACCAACTACAAGCCCGGCGGAACCCATCTGAGGGTTCCGCCGTATCCGCCAGGCCTGCAGAAGGCTTTGCTATAAATACCAAGCCACAAGTTGATTTTTTGCTTATCACTCTACATCATATTTTACGCACACACATTCATTCTTTCATCTAACATTTTAACATTTCATATGTGAAGTTTCTTTTTGTAGCAAAGAGATTCACGAGCTCATTAAAAGTAACAAGTATTCAACACAACGTTGCAAGACTTGTTAGCTTAGCATTTTGTAGACTTGTGTAGTTTACACTTCATTTGATTGTGTATTTTCAGTAGTGATCGGTTACTATTTTAGTCCTCAAAATACAAAGTGTATCGGGAGTAGTTGTACCCTTGTAAAAGAACTAACGGGAGTGGTTGTACCCTTGGTAAAGAACTCGACATCTAGCTTAGTGTCGGTAAAAGTATAAGCGACGTGTAAGGTTTTCTCCGCCGGTGAAAGGAGCGTGTAGACTAGTGAAAGAAACTCTCGAGTTGGATACTCGGGGCGTGGACATAGGCAGGGGCGGAACTAGGAGCCAAGTTTAGGGGTAGCGAAATACGAAAATTTGTTTAGGGGTAGCGAAAATTTGTTTCAGGGGTCGCGAAATCGCCAAAAAATGGCCAAAAATCGCCAAAAATGGCCAAAAATCGCCAAAAATTCCACTACCGGGTAAAAGTTCAGGGGTAGCGACCGCTACCCCTGAACTACATGTACATCCGCCCCTGGACATAGGGCAAGGAAAAAGAGTCCTTGTAGCCGAACCACGATAAATACTCGTGTTGTGGTTTGATCGTTTCTTTCATTTACTTGCATATTATATATTGTGTTTGTGTATATATATTTGATCAAACGGAAAGTTTCAAAGCTAACTAAACAAGTTAAAAAGATTTTAAACGGTAAACTATTCAACCCCCCTTCTAGTTTTCCACAATTGGCATCAAGAGTTACGTTACTCAAGCGTTTAAAATATATTGTGTTTTAAAACTTGAAACGATCCATGGATTTTGAAAATTACAAAGAAGGGCAATCTATGCAAAGACCACCACTCTTTGAAGCAAATGGTTTTATATATTGGAAAAACCGTTTTGAAACTTACATGAAATCTAAAGATATAGATTTATGGTATATAATCATTGATGGTGATAACGTAGTTACTAACATTAAAGATGATGAGCAAAAGAAATTGATTGGTAAAAATAATGAAGCTAAAATGATGCTTTACAATGCTTTGCCTAAGAAAGAATATGAAAGAGTCTTTATGTGTAAAACCGCCAAAGATATTTGGCAATCTTTGATCAGTGCTAAACAGTCAGATAATATTGACCAAGTTAAAAACAGCTTAGACTAATGCTCCGCGGAGTACAATGTATCCTCGGGTCGTTAATCCCAACGAGGTGTGAAATAACTTGTGACCTAGCTGAGAGACACAGAACGAATGACCAAGAATCATAATCCTAAGCCTCCCATGAGGTAATACAACCCAGGGCAATCCTGTATAAACCCTGCTCCATCTTCTTTGATCTTCTCTTTGAATTTTTTTATTTTTATTTTATTTTTCTTTGTATTTTTTTATATTTTTCTGTTTTAGTAACATTAATGATTTTACTTTTCTAATAGTTTAAACTAGTTGGTATAAGGACTTATATGAGATTATAAGCCTTATAACAACATTGTATAACAACTATTTGAGTACACATGAAAATTTGAAAATTCAAAATTGCATAAGCTACAAATGAACATGAAACTGATATTAAAGCTTGAATTAAGTTTATTACAACTCTGAATCACTAGTACAAAGTTTAGAAACTTGAAATTGAACTGTAATTAATAAACTAAAAATTTAACGACATACATTAATTAAAACTTAAAAACTATCTAATCCTCTGCTTCATCTTCCTTTTATAGCTTCCCAGCTTGTTCCAGGTGTCACAAGGAGCAAATCCCACCATTTTATAGCTTTGATACGTGTCCAATTTATCACATCTGTTTAAAGGTATTTTGGCGCCAAAATCAACATAGGTTGCTTGTAGCCGTTTTCTGTGCATTAAATGCAATTCGGATGCTTGTGATGGTGGAGGGGACAAGTTGGAGTGTATAAGTGGGCTAGGGGTGGTGGTGTAAGGTTTGGCAGAGTAGGGGTGTGGCAGAGATAGTGGGTATGATATGTGTCCTCCCCTGGTGCAAAACCAGGGGAAAGGGCTTGGTTTAGAAGGTGACAGGTAAGGGATGAGGTGGAGTAGGAGGTGGTGATGGTGTGAAGGTGGAAGTGGAATGGTGGAGCAGGAGGGAGTTGGAGGTTAGGGATGATGGGTGGTCAAACAGGTCAAAGGACCCCGTTTTATTATAAAAGGGTTTGGGCTTGGGATTATTTTGGGCCTGGGTAAAGGGATGGACCAGGGTTGTGTTTGGTGGATTTATTTTTGGATTTGGAATATTAGTTTGATTTGTAAATATTTAGCCCAAGGATATTTTATGTAATTTCTGAATTTCCAAGGACTAAATCTGTAACTTTTCCAAACTTTATCAAAAGGTATTATTTTTGTCATGTTGTAATAATATAGGGACCTTTTTGATATTTTCCAAAATAAAAACAACCGGGGACCATTTTTGCCAATTTTATAAAGTTGAGGGTAAAAAGAGTAATTTTCCTAAAAGTTATAAAAAATGACTTGATTTGTCAGAATAAATAGTACAAGGGCCATAGATGTAAGTTTTCAAATTTAAAATGCCCAGGGACTGTTTTTTCCATTTTTGAAACTTCAGGGACTAATTTTGTAATTTCCTCAAACTTATTATCCAAGGGTCAAATTTGATAACTTGTGAATTCCCAAGGACCATTTTTGACTTTTT
This sequence comes from Artemisia argyi, assembly GCA_030686995.1. NCBI lineage: Eukaryota > Viridiplantae > Streptophyta > Magnoliopsida > Asterales > Asteraceae > Artemisia > Artemisia argyi. The sequence goes on along the minus strand of CM060696.1, from coordinate 4,643,081 downwards.
CTTCCAAAATAAACTTCCAGGGACTAAAACTGACATTTCTTGGAAGTTCAGGGACTGATTTTGACAATTTGGTAAACTTTGCCCATTTTCCTCTGTTTTCAGTCCTTTTGTACCTGAAACATATAAAAACACATTCCAAAGATATTTATAGTATTATGTGGTGTTTCTGTGAGTTTTTATGAACTCATTAATCCCCTACACTTAACTATTGCTAGTCCCTAGCAATCTAGCATCCACTAATAACCCATTTTTGAAAATTTAATGGATTTAATGTCTCTTTACCAAAAGCCATTACTTCTGGAGTAGCCAAATGTCTTAGTTCAAGTAAGAACTATGGTCCACTTGATAACCATGTGATTTTGAGCAAACCACCAGCTGTCAACGGATTTGTTTTGTCTTTACTAAAAGCCGTTTGCTTCTGGACTAGCCAACTCTTGATGGACAAAGTCAACATCTTGGTGAGCTGATTACCAATTATGGTTTTTCCACTGCCTTTACCACAAGCCATAATCTTGTAGGCTAGCCAACTCTTTCACTTTTTAGGATATGGCGAGTTGAGATACCATACAATTTTGGGCAAATTGTAAGCCATAAACGGATTTGAGTTATCTTTACCAAGAGCCGTTTGCTCCTGGATTAGCCAGTCCTTATGTGGATTAGACATGGTGGACTAATAACCATTTGTTGTGTTAATGCCAAGTACTTTATTAAGTGAAAATTTTGAAAAAATTTTAAAATTTTTGGCAAAAACGGGGGTACTAAATGTATAATGTGATTAAATTCGCTAGAATTTCCCCCCCCCCCCCTACACTTAGAAATGAATATTGTCCTCAATATTCAAAGTCCCGGCTATTATGCCGACTCTTTGAACGTAAAAAGGCAATATTACAAGCTAAATGTGGGAACAACATTTATTTTATTTTTTTATTTTTCATTTTTTATTTTATTTACTTTATTTACAGCAGGGGCAACTCCGCTACACTTGGGTGGTAGAACAGAGAAAGAAGTCAGAAACATGGGTGAGAACCTATGTGATGCTAATGTTTTTGTTTACCGAGTCACTAGCTTGACTCGACCCCGTATTCATTAGTCCATGGGGAAAGTTTGGAGATCTGGGACAACCACTTGTGGTATATCCCCTCCAAAGTAATGTTTCAAACGATGTCCATTTACTTTAAAATTGGGACCGTCGGGTTGCAATAACTCAACAGTTCCGTATGGGTATACTTTTGCTACAGTAAATGGTCCAGACCAACAGGTTTTTAGCTTGCCCGAGAAAATTTTCAATCTTGAATTGAAAAGAAGAACTCTGTCACCAACGTTAAAAACGCGGTTCTTTATTTTAGAGTCATGTATCTTCTTAGTCTTTTATTTATAGATTAAAGAATTTTCATAAGCTTGATCACGTAGTTCATTTAGCTCGTTTAGCTGAACCTTACGGTGATCACCCGCTGTCTGAATGTCAAAGTTTGCATGTTTCAAAGCCCAGTAGGCTTTGTGCTCTAATTCAATCGGAAGATGACATGTCTTTCCGTACACCAACTTGTATGGAGTACACCCAATGGGTGTTTTATAAGCTGTACGAAAAGCCCAGAGTGCGTCGTCCAATTTGTCCGACCAAGAGGCACGGTTTTAACCTACCGTCCTCTCCAGAATTCTCTTTATGCCTCGATTTGAGACCTCCACCTGCCCACTAGTTTGGGGGTGATATGCAGTAGAAAGACGGTGAGTTACACCGTATTTCAGCATCACTCTTCCAAATTGATCATTGCAAAAGTGTGTACCACGATCACTGATAATGGCACGAGGAGTCCCGAATCGAGCAAAGAGAGACTTCAGAAATTTTACAACAACCCGGGCATCATTAGTGGGTAACGCTTTCGCCTCAACCCATTTAGACAGATAGTCGACAGCTACGAGTATATATTTGTTCCATCGTGAAGATGGGAACGGGCCCATGAAGTCAATGCCCCAAATATCAAATATTTCACAGACTTGGATGATGTTTTGAGGCATTTCATCTTTCTTAGAAACATTCCCGTGATGTTGACAAGCATCACAGGTTTTGACAAGATCTTGGGCATCTTTATAGATGGTGGGCCAGTAGAAGCCAGAATCAAACACCTTTTTGGCGGTGTAGTTTGAGCTGTCATGTCCCCTAGTGGGTCCATCATGACAGGCTTTAAGGATTTCCATGGCTTCAGTATCATGGACACACCGTCGGATGACTTGATCCGCACATATCTTAAAGAGGTAGGGGTAGTCCCAGAAATAGTGTTTGACGTCTTTGAAGAATTTTTTCTTCTGCTGGGACGACATCCCTTTCACTACAAAATTACCCGCATGGTAATTTGCAAAATCTGCAAACCATGAGGTAGAGGTATCATCCCGAATAGAGATTAAATTTAGTGTCTCCAGAGGAAAGGTTTCATTAATTTCCTTTCTCTCGAGATCATCCTGATGAGGATTCTCTAGACGGGATAAGTGATCAGCCGCAAGGTTTTCTGCTCCTTTCTTATCACGTATGATAATGTCAAATTCTTGAAGGAGTAGAACCCAACGGAGCAACCTCGGCTTTGCATCCTGTTTAGCAAACAGGTATTTCAAGGCCGAGTGGTCCGTATACACCACGCATTTTATTAGGATCAAGTAAGACCTAAATTTCTCAAAGGCGTATACCACAACTAATAGTTCTTTTTCTGTGGTGGTATAGCGTGTTTGAACTTCTGGCATGGTCTTACTAGCGTAGTGTATCGGCTGAAAGTGTTTACTTAAACGTTGCCCCAAGACTGCACCAATTGCAAAGTCACTTGCATCGCACATCAATTCGAATGGCAAGTCCCAGTCGGGGGCAACAAGAATGGGTGCTTCAGTAAGCTTTTGTTTCAAAATTTGAAACGCTTCTAAGCACTCAGGTGAGAAGATGAAAGGAGCATCCTTCTCTAAGAGATGGGTCATAGGCCTGGAAATTTTTGAAAAATCTTGTATAAATCTACGGTAAAATCCAGCATGACCCAGGAAACTTCTAACACCTTTGACGGTAGTGGGAGGAGGTAGTTTAGCAATTACATCAACTTTTGCTCTATCTACCTCTATCCCATTCTTTGAAATCTTATGGTCGAGGACAATGCCGTCTTTAACCATAAAATGGCTTTTCTCCCAATTCAGACACAAGTTTGTGTCTTCACAGCGTTTAAGCATGATTTCCAGATTGGTGAGACAAGCTTGAAAAGAATCCCCAATGACTGAGAAGTCATCCATAAATACCTCCATAGTTTTCCCGATGGTATCGGAAAATACAGCCATCATGCACCTTTGGAACGTGCCAGGAGCGTTCCATAAGCCAAATGGCATACGACGGTAGGAAAATGTTCCATATGGGCATGTGAAGGTAGTTTTTTCTTGATCCTGTGGATCAATGGGGATCTGAAAATATCCCAAGAAACCGTCCAGGAAACAATAGTACTCATTTCCTGCCAACCTCTCAAGCATCTAGTCCATAAAGGGTAGAGGAAAGTGGTCTTTTCGGGTGGCATCATTTAGTTTTCTATAGTCAATGCATACACGCCACCCAGTAACCAAACGAGTTGGAATCAACTCGTTTTCCTCATTAGTGAGAACAGTTATGCCACCTTTCTTTGGGACACAGTGGATGGGACTAACCCAAGGACTATCAGAGATCAGATATATTAATCCAGCATCAAGAAGTTTGAGAACTTCTTGTTTGATAACATCATGTATTTTAGGATTAACTCGTCTCTGGTGTTGAACCGCAGGCTTAAAGTCATCTTCCATAAGAATTTTGTGAGTACAAAATTCAGGGTTAATACCCTTTATATCAGATAATTTCCAAGCAATTGCTTGCTTGTGTGACTTTAAGACCTTTATGAGAGCAGTTCTCTCCTCATCACTTAAATCTTTTGCTATAATGACGGGTAACTTGTCGTTACCCTCCAAAAAAGTGTATTCGAGATGAGGTGGTAAGTCTTTGAGTTCAACTTCAGGAAATTCATCAGTTTTTCAACATATTTGATTTCCTCTTTATGAAGTTTTAGTGGTAGAATAGGAGGATGGGAGGGATCTTTGTTTAACAATTGCTCAAGGAGCATGATATCCCCCTCCGGGTCAATCTCTTGATGATCAATTCCAGAGGGAATTGAATCACTTCTAAGAAAGGCCTCTATTTCCTCGAGGATGAAGTCACTTCCCTCAAACGAAGTGAGGGAAGGATTAGAATTATGAATTATAGGAGTAGAAGATGGAGTGGGATTGCCACTCAGATAATCATCAGAATAACCAAGAACTTCTTGAGCGTACTCCTCACAAGCAATATCAATGACATCTATTCGGTTAACCGATTCAGAGTCGTAATTTGAGGAGTACCTAGAAGTTTGATCAAGGTTAAATATGATTGCTTCCGAACCCACACGTAATGTGATCTCATGTTCAAAGACATGTATGAGAGCACGACCCGTTTTAAGGAATCCTCTTCCAACAATTAGAGGAACCCTTTGATCTGCATCAAATTCAACAACGACAAAGTCGGCTGGAAAATGAAACTTTCCTACATTTACAAATACATCCTCAGCAATGCCAAGAGGACGTGATATTGATCGGTCTGCATGCTCTAAAGTCATGCAAGTAGGTGTAAGTCCTGGAAGAGATAGTTTCTTCCATACTGAATGTGGCATCAGGTTGATGCTGGCACCAAGATCGGCCAAGGCATAGCAGTCAACCATTCCTGGAAATACACAAGGTATTAGAAATTTTCCAGGATCTCCGAGCTTTTCAGGAAGCTTTTTTAATAGAACTGCAGAGCAGTTCTCATTTAATGGAGTTTTAGCCATTTCAAACAGCTTTTCCTTATTACTCAACAAATGTTTAAGCATTGATGCAAACTTGGGCATCAAAATGATAGCGTCCGCGAAGCTTATGTCAAAATGTAATTCTTGAAATATTTGGTAGAATTTGTCCATTTGATGACTAGCTTTCTCGTGAAGCTTTTGATCACTTAATCGTGATGGGTATGGGATTGAAGATTTAGGGGTAGTTTTTGGATTTTCTACGGGAACTGGTGGAGTTTCTGGCACTACTTTGTTTTTAGTAGCTGGAACCTGAATAACTGGAGAAGGGACGTCGTCGGTACTTCCTTTATCAATAGGAGGTATCGTGTTCGTTGTAACCTTAGCTTCTTTTTCCAATACCTCAGGAGAAGAGAAAGAGATAGATGGAATTTTGGGTCCTTTGTATGAAGCTCCACTCCTGGTTGTGATCGCTTTTGCATCGCCCCTCGGATTCGGGATCATGGTGCTAGGTAATTTACCTGAGCCCGAGGGTCTTTCATTTAAAGATTTCTTAATGTCAGAAATCTGGCTGATCAACAACCGGTTTGTTTCTTCCTGGGTTTTCATGAATTGTTTTAACAATTCATCATAGGGAGTAGGGTTTGGAACAACAGCTTGTGTTTGGATAGGAGGGGTTTGCCCTCGGTTGTTCTCGTTAAACCATTGATTTTGAAATTTCCCCTGATTTGGGTTTCTATGAAAGTAGCCAGGGTTAAAGTTACCCTGTCCCTGATTTCTATTCCCCTGATTAAAGTTACCTTGGTTATGAAAACCTTGGTTACTTCTATTCTGGTTTTGGGGACAGTTTTGTATGTTCTGGTTAAAACCAGGTGGTACAAGGTAAGTGTTCGGACGCCATGGTGGTTCAGCAGGAGGACGATATTGATTACCTCCTGGATTGGAACTACCGGCAATCGCGTTTGTTTCAAACGTGTTACTATCGGTGGCAGTACAGTTATAGTATGCATGAGGACCACCGCAAGTAACACAGACATCTACTTTCTTCACTTCAGCATGTGAAGGATTCTGTGGGAAGGAGACTTTCTTTTGGTTGGAGAGAACCAAGGCTTGTGTAGCATCCGTGAGTTTATCAATCTTAGCATCGGTGCTAGATTGATTCACGGTAGATGAAGAAGGATCGACCTGTTTGTTTCGTGTGGTTCGAACCTTGGATTTGTTTTCAATATTAGCTAAAGCTTCTTTGACAGTACGACTCAAAAAATTACCTCCAGCTGAGGCATTGAGGGAGTCTTGGTCTGCTTGGCTCACTCCGTTATAAAACGTGTCGAGTTGCATTAACTCAGAAAATCCGGGGTGAGGACATTTGCGAAGCAACTCTTTGAATCTATCCCATGCTTCACTGAACGTTTCACCAGGTCTTTGTGAAAACTTGGTGATTTCATTTCTAAGATAGGCAGTTTTGGATGGGGGATAGAATTCATTCACAAATTTCTTAACTAAATCTTCCCATGTTTTTATGGAACGAGGGGGTTGTTTTTCTAGCCAGACTCGGGCTGCCCCCTCGAGGGAAAATGGAAAAAGAAGTAGTTTAATAGCCTCTTGCGGGACATTCTTATATTTAATGGTAGATGTAATCTTGTTAAACCATCGTATATGCGAATGAGGATCATCCCTTTCGAAACCATAGAACTGACTAGAAGTTACCAGATTAAGTAATCCGGTTTTCAATTCGAAATTGTCAGATACTATGGCAGGTACAACAATAGCATCTCCATAACCCTCGATGGGTGCCTGGAGAAGCTCGGACATTGGGCGATCTTCTGCCATAATGACTGAAGGTTCAGGTTCAGTCTAAATTTCAGGCTCAATTTTCAGGGCATAATGTTTTTGGGTACGTCTTCGAGGAATGGTGACAAGCTCGCAGTGAGGACTTGTAGACCTAGAAGAACGAGTGCGCATGCACTGGAATAACTCTAAGTAGTCTTAGAGTAAAGAAAAAGAAAATCTTTTTGGTTTTTATATAAATATGAACAAAGATGGTAAATTTACAGTGAGTGTTTATTCAAAACCACGTATGCTTCCAAATTCGTTGTACGCAGCACACCTCCCCGGCAGCGGCGCCAAAATTTGATCAGTGCTAAACAGTCAGATAATATTGACCAAGTTAAATGGTCAACAAGTCAAAAACAGCTTAGACTAATGCTCCGCGGAGTACAATGTATCCTCGGGTCGTTAATCCCAACGAGGTGTGAAATAACTTGTGACCTAGCTGAGAGACACAGAACCAATGACCAAGAATCATAATCCTAAGCCTCCCATGAGGTACTACAACCCAGGGCAATCCTGTATAAACCCTGCTCCATCTTCTTTGATCTTCTCTTTGAATTTTTTTATTTTTATTTTATTTTTCTTTGTATGTTTTTATATTTTTCTGTTTTAGTAAGATTAATGATTTTACTTTTCTAATAGTTTAAACTAGTTGGTATAAGGACTTATATGAGATTATAAGCCTTATAACAACATTGTATAACAATTATTTTAGTACACATGAAAATTTGAAAATTCAAAACTGCATAAGCTACAAATGAACATGAAACTGAGATTAAAGCTTGAATTAAGTTTATTACAACTCTGAATCACTAGTACAAAGTTTAGAAACTTGAAATTGAACTGTAATTAATAAACTCAAAATTTAACGACATACATTAATTAAAACTTAAAAACTATCTAATCCTCTGCTTCATCTTCCTTTTATAGCTTCCCAGCTTGTTCCAGGTGTCACAAGGAGCAAATCCCACCATTTTATAGCTTTGATACGTATCCAATTTATCACATCTGTTTAAAGGTATTTTGGCGCCAAAATCAACATAGGTTGCTTGTAGCTGTTTTCTGTGCATTAAATGCAATTCGGATGCTTGTGATGGTGGAGGGGACAAGTTGGAGTGTATAAGTGAGCTAGGGGTGGTGGTGTAAGGTTTGGTAGAGTAGGGGTGTGGCAGAAATAGTGGGTATGATATGTGTCCTCCCCTGGTGCAAAACCAGGGGAAAGGGTTTGGTTTAGAAGGTGACAGGTTAGGGATGAGGTGGAGTAGGAGGTGGTGATGGTGTGAAGGTGGAAGTGGAATGGTGGAGCAGGAGGTAGTTGGAGGTTAGGGATGATGGGTGGTCAAACGGGTCAAAGGACCCCGTTTTATTATAAAAGGGTTTGGGCTTGGGATTATTTTGGGCCTAGGTAAAGGGATGGACCAGGATTGTGTTTGGTGGATTTATTTTTGGATTTGGAATATTAGTTTGATTTGTAAATATTTAGCCCAAGGATATTTTATGTAATTTCTGAATTTCCAAGGACTAAATCTGTAACTTTTCTAAACTTTATCAAAAGGTACTATTTTTGTCATGTTGTAATAATATAGGGACCTTTTTGATATTTTCCAAAATAAAAACAACCGGGGACCATTTTTGCCAATTTTATAAAGTTGAGGGTAAAATGAGTAATTTTCCTAAAAGTTATCAAAAATGACTTGATTTGTCAAAATAAATAGTACAAGGGCCATAGATGTAAGTTTTCCAATTTAAAATGCCTAGGGACTGTTTTTTCCATTTTTGAAACTTCAGGGACTAATTTTGTAATTTCCTCAAACTTATTATCCAAGGGTCAAATTTGATAACTTGTGAATTCCCAAGGACCATTTTTTACTTTTTCTTCCAAAATAAACTTCCAGGGACTAAAACTTACATTTCCTGAAAGTTCAGGGACTGATTTTGACAATTTGGTAAACTTTGGCCGTTTTCCTCTGTTTTCAGTCCTTTTGTACCTGAAACATATAAAAACACATTCCAAAGATATTTATAGTATTATGTTGTATTTCTGTGTGTTTTTAAATGTTTTTGTTGTTCAAATGGGACAGAAATGATGAGTTTTTATGAACTCATCAATCTTTAATTGTCACTCATCAAGGAAACTCACAAGTTAAAGATAACAAAATTGATCTTCTTGTTCAACATTATGAACAATTTGTTATTTCCGAAGATGAGATTATTGATAATGCTTTTGCTAGGTTTAACACTATTATTACTTCACTTAAAGCACTTGATGAATCTTTTTGTAGTAAGAACTTTGTCAGGAAATTTCTTAGAGCACTCCATCCGAAGTGGAGAGCAAAAGTGACGGCAATTGAAGAATCCAAAGATCTTTCAAGCATGTCACTTGATGAGCTAATTGGAAACCTCAAAGTTCATGAAATGGTAATGGAAAAAGATTCAGAACTAGTTAGAGGCAAGAAAGAAAAAGTTAAGTCCATTGCCTTGAAAGCTAGAGTCCAATCAAGTGATGATGAAGAATCTACTTCGGATAATGATGATGAGGAATATGCTATGGCCGTTAGAGACTTCAAGAAGTTCTTTCGTAGAAGAGGGAAGTTTGTAAGGCAACCTAAAGATGACAAGAAAACTTTCCGAAAAGATCGTGATGATAGGAAAGGAAGGTTGAAAGAAAATGCTATAGGTGTGGAGACACAAGTCATCTTGTAGGAGAATGTCCAAAACCACCCAAAAGCAAACCTCAACAAGCTTTTGTGGGTGGTGCTTGGAGTGACTATGAAGGAGATGACGATGAGCCAAAGAATGATGATATTGCTCTCATGGCTCACAACTCAAATGAGGTACTCTCCGACTCATCTTACTCCTCTATTGATGATGAAACCTTACAAAAAGAATATAACAAACTTTATGAATTGAGCTTAAAAATCATAAACAAAAAAAAAATTGAAAACTAAAAAGGAGTTTTTAGAAAATGAAGTTTATGAGTTGAAAGAAAAAGCCAAGAGATTAGAAAAGAGTAAAGGTATTGACACATCATGCAAATCATGTGAAGAGCTTAAACTAGAAGTTGAGAAACTTAAAATTACTCAAAATGATCTAATAAAACAAACCACAAAGTTTAAGAAGTTCGATAAGAGCATTTCTTGTGCGGATGAAATTATGAAACTTCAAAAGTCAACCTTTGATAAAACAGGACTAGGATTTACGAAAATAGAAACTTTAAAGGGTCAAACGAAACAAGAAAAGAATGCACAAGAAACTAACAAAACTGCTACAGCAGCCTGTGGATCAGGCAGAACCCAATCCAGGGTTCCGCCCGTTGGATCCAAAGGTTCCACCAGGCCTGCTGCAGCAGTAACTCCATCCACATTGGATCGTTCAAATTTGTTAAAGTTACGTATAAAAATGGAACAAAACCTGTGTTTAAAACTGTGACTTAGTAAAAATGAATTTAGAGCTAAGACTACTCAACCAAGACCTAAGACTTCAATTCCCAAACGCCCCTTTCCAAAGAGCAACTTCAACGCTCGACCAAACTACCAACATGTTTGGAACCAAAACACTCCTGGACATTACCAAACTCCAAATTACATGTCATGGAACCCTTATGCTCTATTTTCATATTTGGAACAAGTTAATGGTATGCTAAACCAAAATGGACCCATGAGAAATTGGGGACCAAATGTTTGAGTGTTTTTCATAAAATAGGTGTGTCTCAAAGTTTGTTTGGAACCGGATGAATGGATTAAAGATAGCGGTTGTTCAAGGCACATGACGGGGAACAAAAGCCTCTTCACTACTTATCACAGATGTGACGGAGGTAATGTTACGTTTGGTAGTAAAGTTAAGAGCAAAATCATCAGAAAAGGTACAATCTCTCATGACTTCCTTTTTATAGATGATGTAGCTCATGTTGATAACTTAGGTTTTAATCTCCTTAGTATTAGTCAACTTTGTCGTAATAAGTATAATGTCCTCTTTAGTGAAAATGGAAGCAAAATACTTAAGGATGGTATAACCATAGCCAAAGGTGTCCTTAAGAACAACGTATACATCATGAAGATGGATCCAACATCTAGAGACAAACTTTGTCTTAACTCATTAGATGAATCTTCAACTTTATGGCATAGACGTTTAGGACATGCTAACATGAGACTAATCCAAAACCTCTCCTCCAAAGACTTAGTTCGAAACCTACCTAAGTTGAAATATGACCAACACTTTTGTGATGCTTGCAAAGTCAGTAAACAAGTCCATAGTAGCCATAAGGCTAAAAACTTGGTTTCTACATCTAGGTGTCTAGAACTTTTACATATGGATTTATTTGGTCCATCCACTATACAAAGTTATGGAGGTAACTTCTACACTTTGGTCATAGTTGATGATTACTCAAGATATACTTGGACAAAATTTTTGAAAAGTAAAAATGAAGCTTTTGATAAATTTGAGATTCTAAGTAAGAAAATTCAAAATCAAGTAGGGTCTAATATTGTGTCTATTAGAACGGATCACGGTCATGAATTTGATAATGAATTTCAATTTGGAAACTTTTGTGATACTAATGGTATTACTCATAACTTTTCGGCTCCATGTACTCCTCAATCTAATGGTGTAGTAGAACGTAAAAACCGGACATTGCAAGAGATGAGTAGAACAATGCTTAATGAACAAAACATACCACAAAAGTTTTGGTGTAATGCCGTTGAAACATCAACGTACATTTTAAATCGAGTCTTAATTAGACCATTTTTGAATAAAACTCCTTATAAACTATATAAAGGTAAAAAGCCTACATTAGGATACTTTAGAGTGTTTGGGAGTAAATGTTTCATTCTTAACACCAAGGATTATCTCACCAAATTTGACCCAAAGTCTTATGAAGGTGTATTTCTTGGATATTCACAAAATAGTAAAGCTTACATTGTTTTGAACAAAGAAACCTTAAGAGTCGAGGAATCGTTGAACGTAATATTTGACGAGAGTCCACCTCCCTCTAAGACATCACCTTTGGTAGATGATGACTTAGTTGAAAGCCAAGCAATAGAAAATCAAGAGATTTTAGGTAATGACAAGGAAGATGAACTGTTAAACAAAGAACTTGTCAATGTCAAAGAATCTAAAAGTCATCCATTATGGTGTCATAGGCAACATTAACGAAAGAACGCTAAGGTCAAAAGTTCAAAATGAAAGCAACTACTTTTGTTTCGTGTCAACCATTGAACCTAAAAACATTAATGAAGCCATTAAAGATGAGTCTTGGGTAATTCCAATGTAAGAAGAGTTAAACCAATTTGTTAGTAATGATGTATGGACATTAGTTCCTCAACCAAAGAGTCAAACTATAATTGGAACAAAATGGATCTTTCGTAATAAAATGGATGAAAACGGAATTGTGTCTAGAAACAAAGCTAGGCTAGTTGCACAAGGATATAACCAACAAGAAGGCATTGACTATGATGAAACTTTTGCTCCGGTTGCTAGGCTCGAGTCAATTAGAATCTTACTTGCATATGCATGTGCACACAATTTTAAACTCTTTCAAATTGACGTCAAAATTGCATTTCTAAACGGAGTCATAAATGAAGAAGTGTATGTTGCTCAACCACCGGGCTTCATCGATTTTGAAAAACCGAATCATGTTTACAAACTTAAAAAGGCTCTTCACAGACTTAAGCAAGCTCCAAAAGCATGGTATGATCGACTTAAAACCTTCCTAGTTGACCATAAGTATACCATGGGCTTAGTTGATAATACTCTCTTCACTAAGAAGAAAGATTCACATATTATCATAGTCCAAATCTATGTTGATGACATTATATTCGGATCAACTTGTCAAGAATTATGTGTGGATTTCTCAAAAATAATGCATGACGAGTTTGAAATGAGTATGATGGGAGAACTCAACTTTTTCCTAGGACTCCAAATTAAACAACTAGAAGATGGTATCTTCTTTAGCCAATCTAAATATATTAAGGACATGCTTAAGAATTTTGGATTAGAAGATTCGAAACCAATAAAAACACCCATGTCCATGGAAACTAAACTCACCAAGGATGAGGAAAGTGAATCCGTAGATAGCACTAAATATAGAGGTATGATTGGTAGTCTACTTTACCTAACGGCTAGTAGACCCGACATTATGTTTAGTGTTTGTCTATGTGCTCGTTTTCAAGAAGATCCTAAGACTACTCATCTCGAAGCCGTTAAAAGGATTTTTAGGTATATTAAGGGCACTACACATTTAGGTTTATGGTATACCAAAGGAACGGGAATAGACACCATAGTGTATGCCGACTCGGATCATGCCGGTGACTATGTTGATAGAAAAAGTACAAGTGGTATTTTGTACTTTTGTTGGACATTGTCTCACCTCATGGTTCTCTAAGAAGCAAACGGCTCTTGCTATCTCAACAATGGAAGCCGAGTACGTTTCGGCCGGAAAGGCATGTCAACAAGCTCTTTGGATGAAACAAGCTCTTGTCGACTACGGAATTCAACTTAACGACATCACAATTCTTTGTGACAACAAAGGTGCCATTGATCTTAGCAAAAACCCGGTTCAACATGCTCGTACCAAACATATTGAAATCCGTCATCATTTCCTTCGTGACAACGTTCAAAAAGGAAATATCTCAATTGAGAAAGTTTCTTCCGAAGACAACATAGCCGACATTCTCACAAAACCCCTTAAACGTGAACCTTTTAACCTTCTTAGGCTAGGCTTAGGACTCATGGAATCTACGTTGTAGTTTTGAACATTAGACAAAAATCACAAAAATCAAAACAAATCCCTAACTCTTTTTCTCAGCAGGGTCGGCGGAACCCTCAGACACAACGGACGGAACCCATTTCAGGGGTCCGCCGTATCCGCCGACCTGTAGAATCAATATTTTTGTTTATATTAAACCAAACACTCATTATCTCATACCACCACTTCCAAACTGTTACTATTCACTTTACCATCCATCCATACCTACGAATTCTTGGTCTTCCTTTCACTCACATTGCAAATCAATCATCATTGTAAGTATTCTAAACTTGATTACAATCCTGATCTGAGTCTAGGAATTCTATTTTTGCACAAAAACAAAAACTTGGGGTTATGCATTAACTTAAGAAACTCATGCATGAAATTAGGTGTTTAACAAAACTAATCATGTTCCCCATAGTTAGGAATTGCATTTTTACTAAGTGTAAACATGCTTGCTAAAACACCCCATGACAAATTTTTCCAAATATTTCTCACAAATAGAACAAATATTTTTTCGTCTCACATTGAGAATACAAAATCAAAACGTTATGTTTAAAACATCACTTGCATAATATCTCTTGAATGCTAAAGGAAATACATAACCAATATGTATTTTCGGGTACATTCAAACGAAGCTACATTGAACTAGGAGCGTTTGGGTTATCTTTTGTTTTATAACAAAACTTGCATTATAAAACATTTTTGAAGCATCAAAATGAGTCAAGATAACCGCACCTCCACATTGTTTTCATATAGGCACATACTAGAACATCCACATTATAATTGCAGTTTACTTAAACTAAAATGTGAAATTTTGTTGTTCTAGGAATCATCATGCATCCTCTAACCCACTACAACCACAAGGACACCATTAAGTACCTACCAAAATATCACAAAACCAAAGGCCTTACCCCAAACCAAGTCAACATTTTCAAAGCCTTAGAAAAACACTATGTCCATGAGGGTGGAACCATTGACCCGTCTTTCCTAGAAGGCATAAACCTTTACGCCGAATTTGCCACAATCAACTTTGAGTGTCTTTTGAATATCGACGAGCCTATTTGTCCTAGATTCATTTTGGAATTCTATGCATCCGCCTTCCTCTCCACGGATGATTATGGTCAAATGTCTATCAACTTTAGGGTTAGTAATCATCAATACTCCTTCACTCTTGAGGAGTTTGCTCAAATCCTAGGTGTCCCAAACCGTGGTACTTGCATCTATTCCAACTTGCACTCCCTCTCAACTCTTGACAACCTCCATGACCGCATCCATCCTTATGACACTCCTCTCGTGTCAAAAGATGTACTATGAGACCACCTCTTTGTTAGGACAACCAACACTAGGAGAACCTGTTCGGGAAATGAGGTCGATAAGGACCCATATAGAATGGAAATGAATGAACTCAAGCCCCAATTCAAGAAATGGGAGGAAGTCCTTAGAGCCAATGTCATTAGCACAATAGGAAACCGAGATCATATCAACCTTTGCCTTTGCTACATGCTCTACTCCTTGTCTGTTAGGCAACCATTCAACCTTGCCTACTACATGGCCAAGAGAATGGCCGACATTCCCGTGCATGGCACAACGGCTATGCCGTATGGAATGCTCTTGACCCGTCTCTTTAGGTTCATCTCACCCATTTCACCAACTCCAAACGGTCTTCACCTTGACTACTCTCTCATCCACACACCTTTGTCCCACTTAGTGATAAGAAAGTGTACAAAGCCCAAGGAAAATGTCCTCATCCTCCTACCTCATCATCATCTTCCTCAATGAGTGAAGATGACAATTTGCCCAACTCTAGGCTCCCACCTCTCGAATACCTATCCCAACTTCCGGATATTCCAAACGAGTCAGCGGAGTTCAAGCAAACAAAGGGGATGTTTAAGAATCTTGGAAGGTTCCTTGGAAAACTCAAGAACAAGATTGACCGTCAATGAGTGCATGTGTGTAGGAGTGTTTGGCACTAGGTGCTATTTGAACAACTTTACTTGTTTAAACAATGTTTATGATGTATTTGTGTGCTAGTACAATGTTTGATACAATTTGGAACATGTATTATCTAACTTTGATGCAGGTAGACAACTTTTGGCAAGTTGTCAAATTTTCAAGTTTATGATATTTTCACTAAGTATAGTGAAATTCTCGACCTCAAGGTCAAAGTCCTATGATATGTTTGTTTACGTGTCTATTTTTTGCATTGCCTAACCAGAAATTTTGTTTTTGTTTTCAACATTTCAACATCCAATCCTTTTAGATAGAAACCCATTTCCTGCAGTGTGTTTAGCACAATAGGGTACTTCTCATTCCTTATAACTCAACCAAAACCATTTCCCGCCAAATTTCAAAAATAGCCATAACCACCCCAAGGACCCTTCACACATAAAGGAAGGAACCCTTCTAAAGGTTCCTTGAAATCCCTGAGATTTATACTTCAACAAATCTACCAAAACCACTAAGCATTTAGTGCAAAACTTGTCTTCTCACTTCACCATTTTCATTGGATTGACTTCCATGACATGACAACCCACAATTAGTTTTCCAAATCATTAGGAACCTCCATTTCTGTATGGCCTAACATTAAATCCAAACACTCCTTCCCACAATCCTTCATCACTATAAATTAAACCATCCTAAACACTATCAAATCACACCTTCTTCATCACAATTTCTTAACTTCTAAACCATCTTTAACCATGACCAAGTCAACAATCACTTCTCAACCATCACGACCCATCCGGAAAACCGCCCGGCTAAGTGTAAAACCACTATGGTCTAACCAATCCATCAACCTAAGCTCCTCATCTTCGGATAAATTCACCTCACCTATAAAAAATGAACACTTTTTGAATCTTGCATCTCCATCACCATCACCCAATGAACCCAATGAGCTCACTCCACCACCTACTAAATCACCCATTGACCCAACTCCACCAAGTGCTCCAACCCAACCATGCAAAACTCCATCACCATCACCATTACCCAAACTTGAACCTATGGAGTTATTTGGGTCCCTACCAACATCACCACACCCTTTTGTCCAAGATCTAAATGATCTTTCACCAAGACCTTCACAACCACTACCTTTTTCACCAAGGTCAATTCTTGACCAAAATGAGCATTTTGACCACACAACCACCACAACAAGTGTACCATCAACCCAAACTATTGTTGTTTCACCCCATCTACCATGACATCCATGGTCCTCTTTATGGAGAACCTAACTTTGAAAACCATGATCACCCAACTCCACCACATTCTCAAGCCCAAACCTTTGAGTCTTTGTTTCCTTCATATGAGGAAATCCAAAGCATGGTTGAGAACCACCTTCATCAAGCAATGGAATTTCAAACCACCTTGCTTGACTCAATACCAAACCCATCCTCCACCCAATAACCAAAAACCAACCAACCCTCAAACCAAGAAACCAAAACCAACCCATTTCCACACACTCATCCCCATGTTTGCTCAAATTGTGAGCAAATGGGTACAAGCATCAAAACGTTGCTTCACCAATTCCAAGATGAAACTCGTTTTGTATTCCAACACGTCATAGAACGTTTGGATGCTCTTTCCCACCCAAACAAATCCTAGACAACCTTTGGAGGCCGTTTGCCCCATTTAGGAAAGTAGGATTTTATTTTTCTTTCTTGGTTATTTTTTAGTTTTTGTTTAGAAGTAGAAGAATACTTCACATTTCTTGTCTTTTGACTTTTCAAAGTCAAAATTTTACTTGGAATGATATTTCTTTCTACTTACTTTCGTGCATTGTTGGTGATAATTTTTGTGTTGTCATTGTGGTTGCAATGTGTGTGGTAACTACAAGCTTGACTATGTATATCACCAACTAACCATTTTTTTTGTAGGATCAAAATCCATGTTTCCCATCTTGGCACTCCTTTTAGGGGGAGTAACAAGCAAGGGGGAGCAAGTGCATTATTCCGCTTCGCTACTCTACTTTTTGTTTCGACAAAAAGGGGGAGAAAGATATTAAACCTTCAAAACTTAATATGATTTTTATCACTTAAGTAAAACAAGTTTAATATAATTTTTTTTAAGTCTTAAACACCAAGATTTTTTGAGTTACTTAAAAACAAAGTTTATGTTTTGTCATCAACAAAAAGGGGGAGATTGTTAATACAAAATCGCCTAAAAACGTTATTTATATTTTACGATCTTTGCTATGTTTTGTTAACGACAAAATGTAAACTTTAGTTTCTAAATAAAACATAATCTTAGTTTTATAGACTTGCATAAACTAGACTTTTGCTACATTTTACATTTCATAAAACACAACACTTTTTATTTCTTAAAATAGAAATGTCACATCACATTTATGGCAAGTTTTGTCAAGATACATTTATGGAAAGAAAGTGTGTTTGACTTATTATATGGTTGCTTGCAAGTTTTGTGTTTGACTAATGAGATGTGACATTGTTTCATTTACAAGGTGTAATGAGATGTGACATTGTTTGGTTTGCAAGATTTATTGCAAAACCATCTGCAAGCCCGGCGGAACCCTGGGGTACACGGGCAGAACCCATCTGAGGGTTCCGCCGTATCCGCCAGGCCTGCAGAAGGCTTTGCTATAAATACCAAGCCACAAGTTGATTTTTGGCTTATCACTGTACATCATATTTTACACACAAACATTCATTCTTTCATCTAACCTTTTAACATTTCATATGTGAAGTTTCTTTTTGTAGCAAAGAGATTCACGAGCTCATTAAAAGTAACAAGTATTCAACACAACATTGCAAGACTTGTTAGCTTAGCATTTTGTAGACTTGTGTAGTTTACACTTCATTTGATTGTGTATTTTCAGTAGTGATCGGTTAGTATTTTAGTCCTCAAAATACAAAGTGTATCGGGAGTAGTTGTACCCTTGTAAAAGAACTAACGGGAGTGGTTGTACCCTTGGTAAAGAACTCGACATCTAGCTTAGTGTCGGTAAAAGTATAAGCGACGTGTAAGGTTTTCTCCGCCGGTGAAAGGAGCTTGTTGACTAGTGAAAGAAACTCTCGAGTTGGATACTCGGGGCGTGGACGTAGGGCAAGGAAAAAGAGTCCTTGTAGCCGAACCACGATAAATACTCGTGTTGTGGTTTGATCGTTTCTTTCATTTACTTGCATGTTATATATTGTGTTTGTGTATATATCTTTGATCAAACGGAAAGTTTCAAAGCTAACTAAACAAGTTAAAAAGATTTTAAACGGTAAACTATTCAACCCCCTTCTAGTTTTCCACATATATTAAAAACGTTTATTCCTGTAAAATGACTACCTATAAAGTTCATTTAGGTAATTGCTTTTAATAATAATGAACATGCAACTAATAAGATGAAACGTACCAAAAGCAGCAGGAAGTCAAGAACTAAGGGCCCGTTTGGTTGAGAGGTGTGGGATTTGGATTCGGATATTACACATAATATATGATGTTTGGTTGATTAAGGAATTCTTTCAAATTCGTGGGCTCATGACTTTTTCATTACACTCTAATATGGTAGGTTTTATACAAAAACCGTGGGGCCCACTATACATCTCTCACAACATTTTCTTTTTTTTATTAAAATATTATATTTAAATATAATTCAATTATTATATTAAATAAAATATATTTTCTCTCTCTTAATTTTTGTTCCCCACAAATCTAAATCTAAATCCGAATCCAAATTCAAATCCTAAACCCATTTACAAATCAAACGGGCCCTAAGGTTGGTGTTTAGTTTGGATGAACAAATGCTTATTATTGACTAGTAGTATGTGGGCCCGATTTTTAGCCCACTTCAATGGCCCGATTTATTATTGTAGCTGTTACTAGTAAAGACAAGTTTAAGTATTCAAAAGTAAATGAACTAAAACAAACATCATTCAAATAAATTTATTAGTATAATGATGAGTTAAGAAATGGTAAACCAAACCAGCCGATTGTAAACTTTTATCCTTTCAAAACATCTCTCACAACACAAACACAGATTTATAAAGTAGAAAAGTCACTCGTCATGCATATTTATTGAGATGATAAAAAGAAAGGAAAGTAGATGACACATTAAATGTTAAAAGTAACTTGTACGCTCCTTGTGAATATTGAATTTTAAAAATTTTGCTATTTTATAAATTAGACAACGGTTACCATTTCTAAACGATGGAAAAATCTCCGAGATTCTATATCTTGAATTACTCTTAGAAATTATGATGATTTAAGAAGCTCGATCTCAGCCCAATCCATAGTTCAAATTTGGTGGAATTAAGTAAAATCCGAGCTCAGGCAAGTCTATAGAAACCGACTTGCTACCTATGTTAATTCTTATAAATTTTGGCTAATTTGAGTCTCAATTAAAAGCTTTTTAGAACCAAGCATTGGTTTCGTCTTCTTTAACCACTGACCAAATAATCTAACATATATTACCTGTATAATGATCAAAATCATATTATTAAAATAATCAAAAGTGCTAAACTAAAAGAGTGATATGTAGTTTTGAATCAAAGAGATATCATAATTTTTATTGGTTTCGTCTTCTTTAACCATTGACCAAATAAGCAATAGCATATCAATCAACTACTTGTATAATGATCAAAATTATATTAGCAAAAATAATCAAAAGTGATAAACTAAAGGAGTGATATATAGTTTTGTATCAAAGAGATTCCATAATTTTTATTGAGTGTTTGGGTTAAAATAAACAAATATCATAAGCCACATTTTAAAGCTAACATACATGAGATAATAAAATAAATATATTACTAAAAAAAAAGAAAAAGAAAAAAAAAAGTGGATGATGTAGAAATATGAGCTTTGACGATACTTGAACCTATGACCTAAGTTGTGCGTAGAGTCTTTGACCTTCTTCCAAGACACCCACTAATGTACATTACATTTCCAAATATATTATATATCAAAAAAGTTAAGGGACCTTATTACAATTAAATAAGATACCCTTTCTATACAAGTTGTTCACGTAGTAGTAGTAGTATCTTTATGTATGAATCACTAGACTTACATTTTTACAAATTTGGTTGCAATGCGCATAAAACGAGATCAACCAGACCTCGTTATAGTTTTACGTACCAAGCAAAATTCTAGTATTGGAATGAAATCCATGATATGGACACATGATCACATACCTTACTATGTTGTGGCAAGCTAAATTACAAACCATTCACCTATCTGAATCCGTCTCACAGAACGGTAAAGGGACCGTTTTCACTGCTCATCATTTTGTACTCTAATTAAATCAATAACATGATATGGACACATTGATTATGCTCGCCTAAGGAACCACAATCACGATTCCTCTATACACATTCAAATTGACAAGCCTCTAACCTACTTTTAAAATCCCATAAGTGATGGAAACAAAATGCACACCGCATTTATACATTGTACACATTACTCACAAACACCTTTCCCGTAAATATAAAACCTTTAGCCTACTCTTTTCAAGAACACATTATATCATCATTAGCAATGTCATCTTCACATTGACATGATGATAGCCAACTTTAAATAAGCGGACCGGTAGTATGAGTAGTTATCATGTACATGTAAAATTTTTTGTAATTTATTCTGGTAACTAAATCTGCCAAATGTGAAAATTGACACACATTAAACTTGAAATGTTTGCTGAACCGACACCCTGGCTTTAATTGCAGAAACTGTTCCACCACTGGATAATGTCTGCTGAACCGAATAAGAAATCCAGTGCTAGTCCAAGTATACTGTTGATCCGGCTAGCAATTAATGCCAACTGATCATCATAATCAATCATCAACAATAGAGGACATCACAAAACGTTAAAACTTTTAGTCATCCTTCCCATTGGACAGAAACAAAGCCATCTAAAAATAAAAATTTACTAACCAGCTTATCTGTAACTACAAAGCATTGACGTTCAATTGACAGTAAGTAGGCCCCGTGTACTTCAATCACTTCATCAAGAGATCTAGCTGCTGCCATACCATCTGAAATGTTTTTCATATGCGCCACTCATATGATGTTTCCAATGGATATGGCCTCAGCACTCCCATTTAAATCAATATACTGACTCTCTATCTTCTAAGACTATGGGGGCTAACGCGTGTAAGTGAGCTCTTCTCAAGGTACAAACCACATATATTAGTTTATTTCTAATGCTGTATGTTTAAGATAAAACTTCTTGTATGGAAACAGGCAGGATACATGTTTCAGCTACTTAGGGACAAGGACAATCAAACTTCTATGTATTAGGACAACCTCTACTTAACCTATTCAATCATCTTTTATACTAAACCTGTGAAGTCAAAGTGATTATATGAACGCGGGTCAAACAGAACATGGTGTGTAGTTTTTATGCATAAGACAACCTAAATTCTAATATCAAAAGATTAAGAAGATAAACTGAAATGATATAACTTTTAGTGATCATACTGCACACGCTAATTATCTATTATACTATATACTTTTTGGAAAACATGCATTTGGGTGAATACGAGCCATTTCGGTTATACCAAAACATTAACCGTTTTGACCCCAACCCATTACCCTATCCAACTGGTTTGACCCACCACTAAACATAGGTTTTAGTTTCAGTTAAGTCTGCCCCTAATTAGTTTAGGATAAATGTCTGTTGACGGACGGCATGTTGATAGACTAACCATTTTGGACTATTACAGTTTACGTTTTTCGCATTTCAGGCTGCTTCTACGATAGCCAGTCATCATAACCCTTCATAGGGTACATGGATCCAATCTATTATAGCCAATTTTGGGGATATAAGCATTTAGCTGGGATACACCTATTCAATGTATTTATCAATTACCCTTACAACAGTCAGCTATGGAAACTTAGGTGTTTAATATCTTCTATATACGTTGTTCACCATCGAGCTCGCTTCTTATCTAATTGGAAACATGACCAATCTAATCGTGCATAGTGTTGTTACAGCTTTTGTCATGGTAATTTATTCATCTTCAGCTTTCCTAAAATGCGACTTAAGTTGCCACTAAATTCTGCATTTTGACCCACTGTTGGGGTGGGTTGGCAGTTGGCACACATGCCAAATTTAGGACAACTTAGTTACATCAAGAAGATGTTCCAGACGACATGTCAAAAGCGATACTATCTAGCATTGCCTAACCCAAAAAACTGTTGAGAAGACTTATATCTTTAGGCATTTCAGTAGACCTTAGCACACATCTATACTATATAACTACATTGAAAAATGACTAATGGGTTATGACCTGATTACAACTAAACGAGTCTTATGACCTGATTACAACTAAAAATGACTAATGGGTTATGACCTGATTACCCAATTACCTAACCCGCCTGACCTGAAAATACTTTGTAGCTTGACTAACATAAGCAACTGATCCTGAAAATCTACCTATATGCAAGCAAACAAGCAATCGCAACACGCTTTAGGAATTTATATATTATTGCAAAATTATAAAATAAGTTTGCAAATCCACACCTCCTGAAGTTCTGGTTACATAAAGTTTGCCCTTTCCTTACATTGAGATATCAGCAATTAATAAGGGGGGTACACGTACACCTATTCTATATTCATAGTGGAACTGTATGCTTACCAGCAATTTCTAGTGTAACAGCTCATCTATAATCAGACGTGTCGGGAAAGTGGGAATGGAATAAAAGAAAGTATGAAAGATGCAGCTCGAACGCAACAAAATAGAGATGCACAAACAATCAGAACATGATGTTTGTTTTCTTGTAAAGAGCCTTGCAATTACAACAAATGCCCAGACGTGTTTAACTCAATGATAATTATAGCAATAGCAAATATAATAAGGCATGCTTACATGATGTTATTATAATGATCAATTATTGTCAACAATGTGTATAACCAGAGTACTAACAAAAACACAGGATTAGACAGTTAACAGAAGTTTAAAAAATACCAAAAAAGCAGAGTTCTATTTCGGCTATGGAGATGCTCGATGGAGTGTCAATAAATTCTTAGCAAGCATCAACTGTCCATGGCCGCCACACCAAACGCTTCCGAGTTGGGACGAATAGTCATATTCTTTGACAATAACAACAACAGAGAACAACAGGTTTTAACTATCAACTACTAACACTTAATCACTTTAAGCAATTTGTTCCTCTCGATCTCCATTTTCAACTCGATCATCATCAACCGTATCACTACCAGCTTTCAAACGAGAGAGAAGCTATCAATGCAAAAGTGAACATTATTAGAGCAGTGCAACGTGTATAATTTTACACACTAACAACAAACCGGAGTGCATGGGAAAACGACATTTGTGAGCTATCATCATGAGTAGTATTACCTCCGAACAGTGATCCCCAAATGTAATATCTTCGACATGGCCAAGGCTTTCTAAAAGTCCTTTAAACACTTCTTCCTCGAATATCACATACTCCCTCCAATTGATCGAATAATCTAAGTCGACTTCCACTAAAGATGACACATTAAGCAACACAAGCTCCCGCAAAACCAACTCACCTTTTATAGTTAGTGACGATATGTAAGAAGCATTGATTTTGATACAATCTATATAATCCTCATATGATGCAGCATCATAGTAGTATTCAGAGAACACTAGCTTCTTAACACTCTTTGAAGTAACATCAATCAGCCTATAACCATAGCATTCATTCAACTCCAAAGATTTCAAGCAAGGACTTCCGGATAATATCTTCTCAATCATATCTTCATCCAGAGTCACAAAAGATAAACATAAACACTCAAGTCTTTCCCAACTAATTGCACCATTAGGAGGATTAAACAGACACCACGACAGCTTCACACGATAAAAAGACAAATTGTTGAAAAATAACTCATCATCATAGCTAAACCTAAACCGTTCCCCTACTCCTACATCGCATAACTCTAAATCAACCTCTTCAACATTACGGCTAATAGCATACTGAATCCAACTATTTGCTCTCGATTTAAACTCAGAATTGACCAGACTACTGTAACTGATATTAAGTTCGAATTTTTTGAGGTTGAGATTTGTAGGACACTTTTTTAGGGTGTTGTCGATGAAAGAAATGTAACCATGGAGATCAGTTTCTTTAACTACTAAATCTGGGACGTCATATTCATCTGAGAAAATGAGATGAGGAAGTGAAGTCCAGAGATTTTTCCATCGTTTTGAGATGGTAGCCGTTGTTCTGATCAGCTCTTTGGTAGTGCAGTCCAAACGAGAGATGATATTATTGACCAACATTTCGTCCCTTAACTCATTCAATCGATCCACTCCTTCCATGACCAACTAGACGTTACAAAACGAGAAATGAAATGTTAGAAACAGCAGCCGCTATATCAAAACGCGGAGAACTGAATTATATGTGTTCAATAGAAAAAAGAGGGTTAACCGCTAAATCACATACATGGGCCCTTACTAAGGTTGCGCCTATCTATAAGAAAATTTCATAATGTGTTTATTAAGAAGCAATCCCAAACACCACCTAAATATGAATCAGTTTACAAAACAAATACACTACTCCTTAAAACACATAATTGAACAAATGATAAAAGTAACAATGTTATTATTATTAGGGCATTTCATCGAACACCTGGTGTGTGTACATCAAATAATAACAACAACAAAATGTAACATTCTGATTGGGACATTTCATCAAACACTTGGTGGGTGTTGATCAAATAATAGTAATAATGAACATGAAACTAATAGATTGATAGAAGAAACAAAGGTAGATGATACGTACAAAAAGCAGGAACTAACTAGTGAGTGTTGTGTTTGGTTGGAAATGTTTTGTACATAGGAATATAGGATAGGCTCTATTACCATTGGGCCCGATTTTTAGCCCACTTCAATGGCCCGGATTATTGTTGTAAATGGTATGGTACTTGTATTATGCAATGTTTTAAAACCCGGTTGAAGTGATCGGTTTTTCTCTTGTTATAGACCGAGATCTAACCAATGGGTTTCATTCGACCCAGGTTGACACGGTTTAATAAATCCGCCTTTTTGAAAGAATAAATTTTCAAAACTTTCTTTTACCCCTATAAGTCGGTAAATTTGTCAGAATTTGCAACACAACACAGGTAGTTGTGTATGTGTTAATATGTATAGTTTTAAAGCAAGACTACTTAACAAGAGTTTGCAATATCAATAATTTGAATAATAATTATAATTAACAATTCTTAGGTTTAGATGATTTATGAAGGCATGAAGTTTACACGACTTGATTTGGTCACTGAGATCTGCCGTGCATTGTAATTGGATAATTTCAAACAACCATACCTGGAGTTGAAAAATGTGTCCATGAGTATGCATGTTATCAACTTTTTTGAGTCATTCTTAGAAAAAAATGTGGCGAGTAATTGACCTATTTTAAGTTTTGTATGTGGAAATGATAACCGACAACTCCACGGAATCAATTATAAAACCGTGTCTTTGATGAATGTTAAACAAAAGTTTTAGAAAAAAAAAAAAGTTCTTTTTGGCAAGCATCTACTGTCCATGGTCACCACACCAAACGCTTCCGAGTTGGGATGAATAGTCATATTCTTTAACAACAGATAACAACCAGTTTTACCTATCAAGTAACAATTAAATCACTTTAGGCAATCTGTTCCTCTCGGTCTCCTTTTTTCAACTCGATCATCATCAGACGTATCACTACCAGCTTCCAAACGGTAGATAAGCTATCAATGCAAAAGTGAACACTATTAGAGCAGTGCAACGTGTATAATTTTACACACAAACAACAAACCTCATTGTGTGAAAAAAAGACATTCATAAGTAATACTACCTCCAAAGAGTGATCTCCAAATGTAACAACTTTGACATAGCCAAGGCTTTCTAATAGTTCCCCAGCAACCTAAAGGTTGTGGGTTCAAGTCTCGCTAGAGGCATTTGTGAGATAGGTGGTATAGGAAAAAATAAATAAATTAAAAAAAAGTTAGTAAAAAACCAACTTAATTGTAGTCGATTTGATTTTTTTTTTTTTTTTTTTTTTTTTTTTTGGCCGTCAAACAATAGATGTAGTTTTAGTTTATAGAAACATGGGGAAAAAACTAAAATAAGAAGAATGAACAGGATTTTTAACCACACATTTCGAATAAGGGAGAGAATGTTATAAAAGGTGGATGAAGAGACATATGACTTTAGCATGAATCGAACTCATGACCTTCTATATGATAGAATGAGCCTTTTCCATCTCCCCCAACATCCCCAATGACTTAATTGTGGTTTTGAATATACGAGAAAGGCTACGAACGCCGCATTGCGGGCTCGCCTGTTTATTTTGCGACGTTTTGGGCCTGTTTTTCTTGTCGAGATGATTATCTATAAATAAGGTAGAGTAGAATACTTTGGCAGCTGTAATAAAACTTGGAAATTCATATCTTCTATAAAGTGATTATATAACTCACTTGTCTTCAATTTTTACATATCGCCTCTTTGCTAAATCCCGTTGGAAACAAACCATCTTCAAGCTAATGACCAATTCGTTAGCACTCGTGTTACAATGCCGACAGTGACATGAAATGGAGGTGGCCAACTCTAGCTGTTGGTGGCAGTGTAGTATCTGTTGTTGCAGGCTGCTCGTGAAAGTGCTGGTGACCTACAACGATAACAGTGTTAGTCACTCACTAATACTATAACCTAAAACATATAGCTTTTTCTAAATGTATGTATATTAACATTCAAAACTACCTCTGCATAATCGGTGAATACGCTTTCTGCGAACATGAAAGGATCTGTTGAATAAGCTCACCTGACAAACTGCTAAATTTGTCTTCATTTATAATCTCCCTTTTGTCTGCTACACTTTGTTTTCATTGATTCTACAATTCACAATCTTACTTCAGGTCACAACGAAAGGTTCCATTTACAGAATTTATGAAATCAAATATCTGTAACAAAATATGACTTAATGAGCATATATATACAGGGGTGTTTGTGTTTAGCTTATTTAGTGGGGTTATGTGTATTTGGAAATAGCTGATAAGACCATCTTTTCTATTGGTTGTTAAAGGTAACTCTGCTTTATAAAATAAATAGAAGGTAGTTAAGTTGTTATCATGTGGCTCATGGACATACTCGTATACCTGTTATATCCGTATTCCGTAATTGCGCTTTGATCTTTTCTGCTATATTTAGCTCCCACCGGTCTTTTTCCTACGATAATTTTTTTTTTCCGTTAATTCAAGTATTTATCATCACAAAGTTTTCAAGCTAAATATTGTTGCTTGCTTTTCTGTTTCTTTAAGAAAAGGCAGAAAAAAAAAAAAAAAAAAAAAAAAAAAAAAAAAAAAAAAAAAACTGGACTTTCAAACCAAAAAGGGATCCACCTTCGTCTATTTTGAACGTGAATGACGAATTCAGTTTTCAACTGATTTAACCGCCGTCACTCTTGAAGCACTTGTTGCTCAGTTAACTGATACTCTCTTGTCAACCTCTGCAAATGCCACTGATTTCTCAGGTATGCGTATGTTTTATATAGAGGCAACTGAACCGAGGTGAAGTGAATCTTGTATTTTAGTATTTATTATATAAAGGCAAAAAAATAAAGCAGACTAACCATATCATAATCGTCAGTATTTTGCTGGTTTTTGTTGTCAGGACTCTTTCATGAGCCGACTCTCCATGTCGTTCACAATTGGTCAATGCTTCATTTGATTCCGTATACCAAGGGCCTGACAGAATGGCCTGCGCATGATGAAACTATCACGGCTGCAAAATAACTACAATAAGTTGGATGACACCAATCAGAAAACATAAGAAACACTACCATTTCAATATGAATATTCCAATCCACTTAGCAAGTTTATATACCACTACCAAATGGCTTAGTAACCTACATACCTATCAACCAGCTTACGCACAACACCCTCCTGCTTATAATATCCCTTGTTAGCCAAATCTTTACATGTCACCTTCCTGTGAGAGCATGCACTGCACTTGGAAGTCAACTAAAGCTTCACATATGCAGGGGTTGGTACTTTTATCCGACTTTTTCTTACGTTGGGGTCTTTAGCCTCAAGAACTTTTTCTTTTTCCTGAGAATCAATCCAATGCTGAAATGCTCAAACAGTAGTGGCAAAATAATGAGAGAAAACAACATTTCAGTGGTGAGTTGGGTAACAAAATTGATGCCACAGGTTTGTTAATGATACCTTATTAACTATAGGCCTCTAAACAATATAATTTGTCATCCGAAACTTTTCCAAAATTGGATCCTTCAAAACACAGCCTATGCATAACACATAAAAAAAATCATAAATCAAGCCAGATTTAAATTTCATCCAATCATCATCTTGCTCAAAAGTATTGTTCTACATTTTAAAATGTAATAATATATGTTCACATAGCATTCCCAAACACCCTTAAACGTCTTAAATTTCATCAAGGTATAACATCAACAACAAATCTCCAACAATTTTTAAAGGAAAAGACTTCGCAACATCTAAACACTTATTAATTCAAAATTTGAACTGACCCTTTACTAAAAGAAAGAGAAAGACTTAGTTCTTATGTTTGGTTTACATGATATGCCACTATGTCATAGTATAGTTACCATATTTTAAACCGACACTATACATTGGCTCAGAAAACCTATACACTAATAACCTTTTCTCGTCGACTCTGTCCTTTGGACTGTTCTGGAAAAAACAAATAAGGAGTAATAAGCTACGAAAAGCAAAAATCATGTCGAGGCAAAATATGTTACATTGAGATAAATTTGTCACTCATGCTTTACGTCTATGTGAGCCTGAGCATATTGTCCCAACCTTTTGAGTTGTTTTACGCTGGGTTGTTGGCCTAACTGGGACATCCAAAGTTCTATAACCCTTCGCTTGAACAGACACACGCGTGTATATTAAGTTAGATCATGTCGACTAAGTATTATTACAACTGACATGCGTAGGCGCATTATGCATTACGAATACATACCATGTGACACTTTAAAAACTGATATATTGTGTTTTGATACAATTATAAATGATTAAAACTAGTTTACGGTGAGTTTTGGATATTTCTGACAAGATTTGCAAGTTTTCGACAAGTTTGACCATCGTTGACCGCCATTGATCATGAATGCCTCCGGTCCTCACCAACATAGCTTGCAAGTTTTCACATATGCAAAACCTTCGACTATCAACTCCTACTCAAAGTTGCAATGCATCTCACAAATATATCTAGTAAACTTAGTTATACCTTCTCTGATGTAGAGTAACTATAAATTTGATGGCTTTTCTTCTGTTTACTTAAAAAAAAATAATAATAAATAAATAAATAAATAAATAAATAAAACAAATTCTTTTATCATGAATGCCTCCAGTCCTCACCAACATAGCTTGCTTGATCACCAAGCTCTTCTTCGATTCTGAGTAACTGAAAGAAAAACAAAAAAATCAAATGAGTTAATCTCAGAAAGTTGGAAAGTAAATTTGTCTTCAAATTCAGAATTAGAAATGAAATACAATTCAAATGATCTTTTAAAGTGAGGGTTCGAGTAACGTTGTGGACATACATGTAGACTAGAGTGTGGGTGTATTAGCCATTCTAAAAAGCAATTCAAATGAACTTTTGAAGAATAAACTAAAAAACCATACAAAATTTAGATTTGGAAGGTATAACAATTAAAGAAATCACGAAAATGGAAATATATGCCTCAAAATGGACAAAATCTAATCAAACAGAAATTAATTTGTGAGGCCTATTCGACATTATCAACGCCATGTCAAGGAAAAACTAGAATAGACCTCACATCAGGCTGTTCAAAGTAAATGGGCAAGGATTGCCATTTCTAAAGATAACAAATGGAAACTGTTTTGCTTATACTTGGACATATCCTAAGACCAAAAGAAAGGAGCTGGGGACAGTATAGACATAAGAGATGAAAACTTACCTGATTGTACTTGGCCAACCGCTCTCCACGGCAAGGTGCACCTGCTTTTATCTGACCCGTGGCAAGACCAACCGAAAGATCAGCAATGAAAGAATCATCAGCTTCCCCACTTCTTTGTGATATTATGACACCCCATTGTGCATCCTTTGCCATTTTCACTACTTCAATTGCTTCGGTCACTGTCCCAATTTGGTTCACCTACATTGCCCCAATACAAGTCTTATAATTTGCACGTATGCTAACAAATGTAAACTTCCCACAAATACACAATATCATGCAAACTATTTCATTAAGATACACTTTCTTTAGTTTTCCCGAAGTTTCTACAATATTAAAGGCTCCACTTGTCTGTGAGAGCCACATTAATTGTTTTTGAATCTTTCTGTAAGACAACTTATGTCTTACATACAGGCAAGTGACCTTTAACTAATCAGTGGCAAGCAAACAAACAAACACCCCGTGCAACGTTATTAGATTTCCCCTCAAAAGATATAAATCGCGTTGACCAACCAGTAACAGCGGATAGTAGGTATAAGTATTTGCCATTAAGAAAATGAAATTTCTGACTGGAATATATCCATAAAAGGAAGTGCTAAAGTGTTGCAATTTCATAATTTTAAAACACTGGAATTTAGAAATCACCATGTACCTTGAGCAGAAGGGCATTACAAGCATGCTCATTAATAGCTCGCTCAATACGCTTTGAATTTGACATCAACAAGCCATCTCCTACAACCTGCAAATAAAACGAGCATGCACAACAGTTGGGCAGAAGTTTATAAATGTAAGGGGAAAAAAAGAGAAAACTAAATTAAATTCATAACCACTCAGTTGACAAGAATTGGGTTAGTAACTTCTATATGGCACTTTCTTCCCTACCACAGCTTAGGGGTGTTCATTAGTTTGGTTCTCGGTTAATCGGTTTATTCGGTTCGGGTTGTTCGGTTAAAAAAATTTTTTGGGTCATAACCGAAAATGAACCGAACCGAGAACCGAACCGAAGTTCGGTTCGGTTATGGGTCAAAACCGAAAACCGAATTTTATACTTGAATTACACTATTTATATATTTTTTTAAAATTTAATTATATATATTTTTGGCAAAAAAAAATATTTCAAGCATAAAAAGTGTTTTTTATATTAGTATAAAATTTTAATGGACATTATATATATATAAAATAATATAAATATATAAAAATATATATATATTTATATAAATTCAGTTTTCGGTTCATATAGCTAAACCCATATCTAAACCGAAATCCGAATTTTTAATTCGGTTCGGTTCGGTTTTAACAAATTCGGTTCAGTTATAAGTTCGGTTCGGTTTTCGGTTAATTACCCGAACCATGAACACCCCTACTGGCACAACTTAAGTTCAATCATATGTTCTGCATGATGCTAACCTTATAACTACTTAAGACTGCTCCATGGTTATCTTTCCAGAATTGCAATCGACACATTCAATACATTACAAAATAACTTCTTGTTTAAACTAACATATATAATAACCGCATACTGAAGTTACAGTGGGAATGAGAATAGCAAAAACTTGAACTTCAAATCATGCTTCAAAAAATTTAGAGTAAACACTAAACGACTATAATAAGACCACGTTGCAAATTAATATTTTAGTATCTTCCTGATGCATGTTTTATTTACAAAAGAAGACAACCAATATTTTACCATCCTTGACGGAGTCAGTTTAAAAAATTTAGAGGTATCGATTCCAATTTGTATGTGAAGCAGAAAGTTTTATTATCCTACAAAAGTACGTCAAGGGCACTTCAGATTATTAGATGGAAAAAAAAATAGAAGAAGAATCGGAAACTTCTGAGAGAATAAAAGAATCATGGTTTAGCTACTGGAAATCCATGTTTACATTGAAACTCGTCCATATAGTTCTCTTCATCCTCTGGCTAATGGTTACTTTCTGTACATGGAAATGAATGAGACGTGCTACCCATTGGATACTAATGGCTTTTCTTGAGAAAATGGTTTGTGAAATTCGAAGTACTTGTTAATTGTTTATAAAAGCAATTAACAATTACTTACATCAATGGTTTCATATTGTTTCAAGTAATCACTTGGGGATTATATAACATGATTCATATAGACTTATAATCAAATTAGCTTGAGTGAGAATAAGAATGGTCACACCATCTTCTACACAAAAGTTTTCACGAGATCCCACAGGGCATCGGCATGGCCAGAAAGAATTATGCTCATAGCATTGTCAATTTACAAATATTGGGTTCTTTTTAGTCTTGTAGGACAACCTTGATCTTTCAAAGTTGTATGTTTCAAATATTTTACATGGGAGTGGATGTACTAAGGTGCAGGATAAATTCAATTATGAACAAGAATAACAAGGGGCATAGAGTGCTTGCCAATGGTTTAGACAAGTACAGGAGACTAGTTGGAAGATCAATTAGCACTCTACTCAAGCTAACATGCTCAGGCTTGTTGAAATCCAACTTATAAGGAGTGTCAAACTGAATTTGTATGCAGAAAGATGAAAATGACTGATATCTACCTCCAACTTGCGGAGTTCTTTAGGTGTTAGCGTTGTATTTAACCTAGAGCAAAAAGGCCTTAATCACATCTAATATACATCAAATTGTTTTCCTAATGAAAATACTTATGGCTCTTTTAGTGCAGACAAAACATGATTGTTTTCCCAATGAGAATGTTTCCTATCCATTTCAATCTAACTCTCACACAAGGCGGAAACAAGCATAATTGTCACTGACCAACAACATCAGAACCACCATAGCAAGTATTCATGAACAAACCTGGCAAATTCCAGGCTCGGAAAAATACTTGACTTGTTCCCAGTCCTCCATGTCAAATGGATCTTCGATAGACACAATAGGATAGTCTGAAACCCAGGAAACGTCAAAAAAGAAAGATTCACCGTCATTAAAAATTATATGTAGTTGCATATGAAGCATTAAACAGTGACAAACCTATTTTGTTAACATAGTTATATACCTCTACATAGTTCCTTGTACATTTCAACCATATCTTCTCCTGACTTGAAGTTTTGTCCTAAATCATACTTTGTACCTGATACAGAGAATATAAATGTCAAGTTTCAACTCATTAAAGTGATCAGCAGAAAAAATTGACACATTACCTATGCAGAAATTAGTAGCAGCAACGTCAATTGCAATCTTAATCTTATCATTATAGCCTGTTCTGTCAATTGCCTCCTTTACAAGATCTAGTCCTTCTTTTAAGCTGCATAATCAGGGTCCCAACATCAACAACAGATCATTGAGAAGACCACAATGTATTAGTGAATAACATGTCTGGAGATAATAGCAAGAGCGCCATCTTCGCCAACATTATATCCCTGTGCACCATATTTCTCTGTAATAATAGCCTGCATATGAAAATAACAGATAAATTGAGTGGTAGATGAAAGAACAGAGACCATTTAAACTTCTTACCCATCTCAAGAGGATATCAATAGCAGCTGGATGATTTTCAGAATTTCCAACATTGCCCTCAGGGGTTTGTATTCTCTATTGAAGTTGCACTTTAAGTCATCACAAATGAGACTTGGTAGCACAATCATCAAATACACTCTCCCTTCATCATCGGGTCTTAAGGGTCTTAAAAGCCTTTGAGTTTGACTATCAATTTTATAAAAAATTATAACAAAATCAGTTTCATTAGGTTGATTAACTTCCAACTTAAATCATTTTAAGTCATTTTTAACGTAAATACAATTTCGTTAAGTTATTAACTAATCACTTAAAACCATTTGACTCCGGCCATTTATAATCAAAAGACAGTTGCAAAAAATTTAAAATCTCTTAAAAAGGTTTTTTTGTTTACAAGACTGAAAAGTTTTTAAAAAGACAGTGGCAAAAATAATTAAAATCTCTGAAAAAAGTTCTTGCTTACAGCACTGAAAAGTTTCTCTTTTTCAAGAAAACAATAACAAAATGAAACACGCATGAAAATTTATACTCCGGAGTTAATAAAAGTAGAAAAACATAGTCAACTAAAGACTTAATGGGAGAGTTATGGTTAAAAACCATACCACTAGAAAAGCAACCAGCACCACCTCACAGTCAATGATAAGCAACATGCCCGTATGCTGAGGTCCGGGCTTGACACCAAACGTTGTCGTAGTTTCCCGATGAGTCCATAGACGCAACAAAAACCAACTCAGAAGGCAGAATACATAGGCTTCAACGTTAAGCACGTGTCACACTACAGACGGGACAAAGGCCGACTGGTGAACAAGAGAAGCAAGTCATGCTCATATTTTGGTGTTTGGGATTGACACTAACGATTTTCAGCAGGTTCGTATAGGCAACATGAGGGACATAGGTCAGGTCACGAATGCACCAGATTTCCAACCAAATCGTATAAGGCAACATGAGGGACATAGGCAACATGGTGTTTGGGCTTGACACTAAAGATTTTCACCAGTCTTTGAGTTGGCCGTATTTTAGTGTTTGGGCTTGACACCAAACATTTCTGCAGTCTCAACGACAAGGCAACATTAGGGACAATGGCCAACTCAAATATCATCTCGTGAAGGCACTAGATTTCCAGCCAACTAATAACACCCACATAAGCAAACTCATGAACGTGGCAATTGCCAACCAATTACCAGCTCTAACATAACT
The DNA here is from genome assembly GCA_030686995.1 of Artemisia argyi. NCBI lineage: Eukaryota > Viridiplantae > Streptophyta > Magnoliopsida > Asterales > Asteraceae > Artemisia > Artemisia argyi. The sequence goes on along the minus strand of CM060696.1, from coordinate 4,608,203 downwards.
GATGAACAATAAGCCATGTACCCAGGAAAGCATGACATTTTCAAAGCAACATTAGGGAAAATTTCCGACTTCGCAGTTTCTTAGGAAGGCGGCTTACAATAGGCTTCGACGTCAAGCATGTGTCACACTACTACGACGGGACAAAGGCCGACTGGTGAACATACCTATTAGCGCTTCCTAATTCTATGCAGCATTAGGGATAATTTTCACAGTTTCAAAGCAACCTTGGGGACAATTTCCGACTTCGCAGTTTCTTAGGAAGGCCAATAGGCTTCGAAGTCAAGCATGTGTCACACTACAGACGGGACAAAGGCCGACTGGTGAACATACCCGCTTGTCTGCCACCTATTAGCGCTTCCTAATTCTCGGCAACATTAGGGACAATTTTCACAGTTTCAAACCAACATTAGGGACAATTTCCGACTTCGCAGTTTCTTAGGAAGGCCAATAGGCTTCGACGTCAAGCACGTGTCACACTACAGACGGGACAAAGGCCGACTGGTGAACATACCCGCTTGTCTGCCACCTATTAGCGCTTCCTAAATCCAGGCAACATTAGGGACAATTTTCACAGTTTCAAACCAACATTAGGGACAATTTCCGACTTCGCAGTTTCTTAGGAAGGCCAATAGGCTTCGACGTCAAGCATGTGTCACACTACAGACGGGACAAAGGCCGACTGGTGAACATACCCGCTTATCTGCCACCTATTAGCGCTTCCTAATTCTCAGCAACATTAGGGACAATTTTCACAGTTTCAAACCAACATTAGGGACAATTTCCGACTTCGGAGTTTCTTAGGAAGTCCAATAGGCTTCAACGTCAAGCATGTGTCACACTACATACGGGACAAAGGCCGACTGGTGAACATACCCGCTTGTCTGCCACCTATTAGCGCTTCCTAATTCCAGGCAACATTAGGGACAATTTTCACAGTTTCAAACCAACATTAGGGATAATTTCCGACTTCGCAGTTTCTTAGGAAGGCCAATAGGCTTTGACGTCAAGCATGTGTCACACTACAGACGGGGCAAAGGCCGACTGGTGAACATACCCGCTTGTCTGCCACCTATTAACGCTTCCTAATTCAAGGCAACATTAGGGACAATTTCTGACTCGTGAACACACCACGACGCATATAAGAAATCGCAATGCCTAAATCCCTATAAAAAAACAGCATTATTAGTTCTTAGGTACAAGGTCAAAAAATGAACATAAGAAAACGTAATGCCTAGGTGATTTTAACAACAGAAGGAAATAATAACGCTTGATCAACATATTAACAAACTTCAACTACTCTAGGTAAATATTTCTGAACTGAATTAAGTCTAGAAAAATTTTTAAAAACATTAATTTAAGGGGTGTTTGTTTTGGCTTATATAGCTGGCTTATAGCTTATTTGGTTTTAGGCTTATGTTTCATAAGCTTACCTTTTGTGGGTTATTTTGAAACTTTTCAGCTTATATAAGCTTATACAAGACATGATAAGTTTATATAAGGCGAAAAGTTTTAAAATAAGCCACAAAAAGTGAGCTTATGAAACATAAGCCAAAAACCAAATAAACAATAAGCCGGCTAAACAAACACCCCCTTACTTTGATATTCATTATTCTTATACACATTTCTTATAAGAATTAACAAGAGAGCTTGAAAAAAAAAATACAGTGAATACTTGGTAGTATATTTGTCCACCACAACTTATGCTACAGTTGGTAATCAAGTCCTGATTAGGAATGGTTTATGGCAAATAAAATTCATAAAGGATTCACAAGACATTTTTAAGACAAACAACACTTACTTTGTTTGAAAAGGAGGCTTTGTTGTCCCTCCTAGCTCCATAACGCCATCAAGAACAGCAGCTCTAGATCCACGATCTTCTTCCCTTGAAAAAAAAATAGACAAATATAATCATATGTTAGGCTAATGCATGCTTAACATAAGTTAATATTAAAAAACTAGTGATTTGATTCCTTATAAGCGCCTACTACTTAAGATCCATGTCATCTTTAAGAAAAAATTACACTGGAATCAAATACACGAAAGCCAGCCAGCGGTTAGCTACCTCCCTCGATCAGCCACCCAGCAGAAATGCCCTGATCCAAACAACGTGAGGGTTAGTATAATTATCTAAAACAGTTTTACAAACAACTATATATTATGCATATAATATATCAGTAAAACTAAATAATAGACACAAAAAATAATGAATATCTGGTTGATAGTATTAATTGATTTCAAAAAACAACCTGCAGATCTACCCAAACAAACATACAACAGTATGTAGTTAATCTACAAAACTATATGTTGTTAGGCCGCCTTATCATAATTATAAGCAGATCCATTATAAGTACAAAAGACCATATAATTTAATCATAAATATCTTGTCCCTTGCTAAACTATGAAAAATAAAAAAAGTATAACTAGTAAGTAAAAGTAATAAATGACTTATCAAGCAGTGTAATAGTAAAACAAAATTTTTAGCAATAACCAAACCCTAAATATATAAACAAATAAAAAAGTTATTTAAAAGAGATCAAGTACCTGATAGATAATCATATTTAGATGATTGTGTAGAGGAAGTGATGTGATAGTGAGAGAAAGAAAGAGATAAGATGTGTGTGAGTGAAAGGATATATATATATATATATATATATATATATATATATATATATATATATATATATATATATAGGGTGTAGGCACTAGGGTTTGTTATAATAGGAGGGAAAATGTCCCGCTCGATTGCTTGTGCTAAATAGGGAATGTCACCATTGTCTTGACTCTTGATTAAAAAGTAAATCAATGCGGAATTTAACAAAATTAAAATTCCAATCAATCAATCGTGTAAAGACTACTTATCTCTTAACTTAAAAAAAAAAAAAAATATATATATATATATATATATATATATATATATATATATATATATATATATATATATATATATATATATATATATATATATTGCTTATAAGACTTATACTAGCAGGGTATTCGCGCGTTGCAGCGTCGGGTACTTTGAAATAATTTTTTTCGGTGAATCTTGGATTTTAGTTTATTATATTCTTTTTTACAATAAATTTACGAATATCAAGAGCCCGTTAGCTCGTGTCCGTTCGTGCTTGAGCCCGTTTGACCCATGCCAGTTCGGGCTCGAGCCCATTTGGCCCGTTGCCCCGTGACTATATCAACAGACCCAAAAATAATTCAACCCAAAATTTTATAGTTAATCTCATATTATCGAAGCTCAATCAAAACTGCGATCCAAAATTATACAACTTATCAAACCAACTTAATAGAACCACAACAATTATTATATCCCAAATACAATTCAAATGATCTTTTAAAGTGAGGGTTCGAGTAACATTGTGGACATACATGTAGACTAGAGTGCGCGTGTATTAGCCGTTCTAAAAAACAATTCAAATGATCTTTTGGAGAATAAACTAAAAAACCATACAAAATTTGGAGTTGGAAGGTATCCAAGAATCACGAAACACCAATAAATTAAAGAAATCACCAAAGTGGAGATATATGCCTCAAAACAAACAAAATCTAATCAAACTGAAATTAATTTGTGAGGCCTACTCGACATTATCAACGCCGTGTCAAGGAAAAACTAGAATAGGCCTCACATCAGGCTGTTCACACCATTTCTAGAGATAACAAACGGAAACTGTTTTGCTTATACTTGGACAGGAGCATGAGGGAACTAGTTTACTTCTCCATGTCATCTTTAAGAAAAAATTACACCGGAATCAAATACACCCAAACAAACGTACAACAGTATGTAGTTAATCTACAAAACTATATGTTGTTATCATAATTAGCAGATCCATTATAAGTACAAAAGACCATATAATTTAATCATAAATATCTTGTCCCTTATGAAAAATAAAAAAGTATAACTAGTAAGTAAAAGTAATAAATGACTTATCAAGCAGTGTAATAGTAAAACAAAAATTTTAGCAATAATCAAACCCTAAATATATAAACAAATAAAAAAGTTATTTAAAAGAGATCAAGTGCCTGATAGATAATCATAGATGATTGTGTAGAGGAAGTGATGTGATAGTGAGAGAAAGAAAGAGATAAGATGTGTGTGAGTGAAAGGATAGAATAAGATATATATATATATATATATATATATATATATATATATATATATATATATATATATATACATACTAGACGACTACCCGTGCATAGCAACGGGATTTTATAGCGGCAGATAGTTTTAGTGATAAAAAAAATTTATGGGTTATAAACGAAAAATAATAGAAGTTTGAGGATTTTTAAACATTATGTTTGACACCCGGTTCAACCCGGGTGGTTCAATCGGTATAATCGTTTCGGTCAAAAAATAAAATGGGTCGACTCGCCAGGTTTTAAGTGTCCCGGGTCAACCCGGTTTTCGATGTGTATTAATAGTTTCTTTTTGACACATATCATTGCCATTAACGTACAACATTTCATTACAATTTAACACTTTCACATTCCTCATTTTTAAATTTTTTGGTTTATTTGCATTAAAATTACAATAGTTTCCTTTATTTGTTTAGATTTAAGGTTTTCAACATTTCACATTGCTTGACTTTTCATTTTTCCACATTGACCATTTTTCTTCTATAAACGAGTACCCGTTCATAGCAACGAAATTTTCAATCAGCCAAATAGTTATAGTCATACTTTGGTTATACAAAACACTTAACCAAAATATTAGTATAACTATCTGCCGTTATAAAATCTCGTTGTTATGCACGGATACTCGTGTAGTAATATAATAAGAAAAAATATATATGTAACATTGATACGTGTTACTATTTTTCATAACAAAGTAATTATACATTTAAATATTCTGGAAGAGATGTATAGATTTTATTGTGCTACATTTACATATAAACATATATACGAAGGTTTATTTGTGTGTTTAAAATAACGTATGATACTTAAACAAATTGTTTCATTCCGAACATCTCTTAACTTGATTTACAACCCAATATTTTGACTAACAAAAAATTTGACTATCTAGCCCAAAACCAACGGATGCCACTTGCCAACCCATCAATTCTAAATATTAATCCCTAAACTCACTCGCAAGCCAACCCTAACTCCGTGTAAACACGCAGCCACCCAACACCAACTTTGTGCAGCCACTTTTTCCTACCTCTATTCTTGTGGCCAACAAATCTAGATCTTACAAATCCCATTCATTTTGTCCTCATTATACTTTAAAAACAAACCAGCGTAATAGACATAATCTAGAACACCGTCCTTTAATTCTTAGCAATCAAGCGAAAAACTTGTATAACCCAACAAATCGGCTAGATCTGAACGTAAGGTAGAAACAAAAGAATCAAAACCAACAACAAAGCCACCTACTGAAACCACCTAGCTCACCGTAACAACTGAGAGTGTTTGGTTACAGTGGCGGCAATTTCAGTGGCAACAAAGATGGGGTTAATGTGTGTTTTGTTTCTAGAGAGAGAGAAAGATGGAGAATAGGTATGACGGCCGTCAATTTTAGAGAGAAAGAAGAAAAATGAGAGCAGTTTGTGTTGTTTATATAAAGTTGCCAGCAGTCCTATGAACTCACCATCAATAATTTCCATTTAATCACCATTAATTAACAAGGGCAAAATGGGCATTGACTAAAATTTCAGTTTTCCACATTTCACTTTGACTATTTTTCTATTATAAGTAGTATAGATAGAGGGTGTAGGCACTAGGGTTTGTTATAATAGGAGGGAAAATGTCCCGCTCGATTGCTTGTGCTAAATAGGGAATGTCACCATTGTCTTGACTCTTGATTAAAGAGTAAATATATATACCTTACATATATATTTGTGTTTAGTCACACAAAGAGATAATTTTGGTTTAGTCAAACTGAGTTGAAACTTGATAAATTTTCAATCACACAAAGAGTTGGATTGAATATTTTGTGTGTTTGTTTCTCAAATTTATTTTTTAGTATTTGTTTAGCTTAGTAGCTTGATTAGATTGTACATTGTGATTAAATTGTTGTATTTTTTGATGAAAGGGTGAATTAAATATTGTATTAATTGTATGTTTTGAATATTGGGTTTGTAGTTGTATTTGTGCTTCAAATAGTTGTAAATTATGTTTTTTTTAACTTATATTTACTTAAAAATCTATTTTAGGAAATCTTAAAAAATTAATAAGAGGGAAGCGTCAATATGCATTATAAGTAGTATACATTTACGGGTGTTAACAACTCGAGCTTTTCACGAGCTACTCGAGCTCGAGCTTAAACTCACTGTCTCGAGTTAATATCGAATAAATACTAGTGCTTGAATAGTTTGACGAGCCGAGCTTTGAAAACTAATATTTCGCTCGGCTTATTCGAAAACTCGTTTAATCATCACGAACCGAACGAGCTAATCGAGATTAACAAGCCGAACGAGTTACTCGAGCTTAACAAACTAATACTTAATTTCTATATGTTTGACTTGATTTTTTTTAGTTACGTTGTATATATTATTTGTGGGTAAGCTTCCTCATTTTTATTTTTACCTTTTACTTTGTTTTATATCTTTTTATTTCTCTTTTTCCGATCTTTTTCTTTCTCTTTTAATGTGGGAAAATAATCTAAAGAAGAATATCAATGAAATAAATAAGTTGAAGATTTAAAAAGAATAAAATTATTGTTGTATAATGTTATCCATTGTTTTATATTAAATGAAGGTTGAAAAAATCGCTAATGAACAGTCGGCGGTCTATCTTTCTTGTAGCTTGTAATCGGTTTAGACGGGATTAATCGGTGATTAACCGGATTGGCATTTATGACAAGTTTTGGTATTTTCGACGAGCTTTGGGTATTACCGTCAAGTTTTTCTTTAAAAAAGGGTAAATTGCAAAAATGGTCCTTAACGTTCCACAAATTAACAAAAACGGGACCGAGACAAAAAGTAGCGCAAAAAAGACACCAACGTTCCACATTTTCGCAAAATCGCCACCGAGAGGCCTTTTTGGCTAACTTCCGTTAGTTTTCCCGTCAGTCAAGGGTATAATCGCCATTTCACTCGCTTCCCGCCTTTGACTACCGCAACTTTATTCGAATGACCAAATTTGCAAAGTTATAAAACTTAATTTTGGAGGCAAAACACACGTGGCATCCGAAGAGATTTACGTTTCCCTCCTTTTTGTGTAACTCGGCAACCCAATCGATTGCATAGGACTATAAAGTTCATGTTTATCCCGCTTATTCAACCGTAACACACACAATCCCAACGATTAAAACAACCGACAATGGCAAACAATGGAAAAGGGAAGAGTATCTACATTGGTACCGAGGAAGAGGAATGAGACAAAGTTTTAAGTAACTCTTATCTACTTGATTTAGTTCTTGAAGGGTATGGTGGTGAACCAATTGAGGAGCATGGTTCTTATAAGCAGATACCTCCTAAGTTGAGAAAACATATTCTGACTTGGCTGAGGAAACAAAATGGCTACTACGAGATGCTTTTGGGTGATGATGAGGAGGAGGAGAAGGAAGAGACTGTGGATACCGTTTTATCAAAGTTTGATGATTTGGGAGAGAGGATTTCCCGTCTTGAAGTTGCGTTTAAGTATCTGAATGATATGAAGAACAAGAGAGAACAAGAATTGAAGAAAAAGAAGAAAAGGGTTGATGCGGAGGGCAGTGGTTCAAACTACTAAACAAGTGTTTGTTTAGATATGTGTTTAAAAATTTTAATGGTTGTGAACTCCTATGATCATTGAAACTTCTAACGTTTATGTTACTGATATGTCTATATTGATAAATGAAAGTTTTAATGTTTATGTTACTCATATGTTAGCTAGGTGATGTTTGCAGCTTATGCACAAAATGTTAGCTAGGTGATGTTTGCCATGAAAGTCAAACGGGTGAAAGTCTAAAAAAGTGTTTGCTTCTGTTTGGTAATTAATGGGTGAAAACACATGATTCCAATTCAACATTTGCAGTTTGACTTTTGAAAGTCTAAGTGCACTGGGTGAAAACATAATGTTCTTGCAGTATGTTTTTTGATAAGTCTTGAATGCAAGTTTGACTTTTGAAAGTCCAACTGCAATGGGTGCAAGCCATGGTTGATGCAAACGAACATAGAATACATGAGAAACATAAACATTTTTGCAAGTTTGACTTTTGAAAGTCCAACTGCAATGGGTTCAAACATATTGTTCTAAACACAATGAAGTTAAACAAAGATTACAAATATAGAATCCAACAGACAATAACGTTAAACATATTGTTCAAAGATCAGTGGGTAACATATGAAGAAGTTGGAAGTGCATGCTCATCATTTGACTTCATCTTTTTAGTTGGCCTGTCAACCTGAGGTCTATGATTGGGTGGTATTATGACTGTTGTAGACTCAATTCTTGGCCAGTATCTGCGGCTAGAACACCCATTGATCTTGAATGAGTACATACGCGCCCATGTTTCTAGGTTGTAAGTAGCATGAACCCACTCTTCAGGTACAACAACTCCTTTTCCATCCTCATTCATATAGTTTATTGCAGCCACAGCATGTTTACATGGTATTCCAGTCAGCTCCCACATCCTACAACCACACTCCTTCCTATCCATGTTAGCAACACAATGATCCTCGTTAGGCACAGATACTTTGTATAACGAAGCTGCAATCCATTCAACAACACAATCAGTAGCTTCTTTTTTGTTTGCATCAACCATGGCTTGCACAGTAGGAGTAAGTTGTCCAACACTCCTTTCTATTATTTGCTGAACTACCACAATCCTCTTCACCAAGTACTCCCTGATATATTCAAGACAAACGATGATGGATTTATCTCTGGCATCATTTAGCTGGCTACTGAACACCTCACATATGTTGTTTAAGAGTAGTCTACATAGGGCTTTGCCTGTTAAACAAATCACACATTATGTATTAATATATGATCAATTATCAGTACGCTTTTGTCCAGTGCCACTTAATGAATTACCTGAAAAATGTGATCGGCTCCATTGTTCAACTGGAATCTTCAGAAACCAATCATAAGCTGCAGCATTGTTATTCTTCAGATGATCCATCTCTTTGTTGAATTCAACAACAGTTGTGGCTCTTGTAACCTTCCAAAGCATGTCCTTGTAAACACCTCCTTTCAAATGTGACTTCATTTCCTCATGAATATGCTTAACACAAAACCTGTGTGCAGCATTTGGAAACACACTAGCAACAGCTTGTATCAATCTCTGTGAACAGGTAAGGTTATGGATGGTGTTAAAACTTTACATGTTCTCATTGTGCATAAAACACATGATTAATTATACAATAGAAATGTGCACCTTTTGCCTATCAGAAATGAAAGTGAACTTGCAGTTGGTTTCTATCCCAAGATCCTCTCCTAGTAGTTTCAAAAACCAACACCAAGTTGCCTTATTTAGTGCATCAACTACAGCATATGCTACTAGATAAATCCCATTGTTTGCATCAATCCCAACTGCTGTTAGTAATTGACCTGGAAAAAGACCTGACATGGAGAATCCATCTAATCAAAAGAATTCTCTGCCACAAGCTTTGAAACCTTGTTTCATAGCTCCCAAACACACATACACCCTTTTAAAAGTTCTTGTTGAACTCGCTGGATTTGGTTCTATCTGTACATCAATCCTAACAGTAGTGCCTGGATTTTGATTAACCAACTCTTGGGCATACTCTCTAAGCAGTGCATAATGTTTGGTAAAAACAGGTATACCTGATTGAATTTCACAGGCTTAATGGCATAGCAAATCAGACTTACTTACGGGAACATCTTCAATTACCTGATCATCATCATCAAACATTTCATCATCATTTCGATTATAGTCCAAATCCTCTTAATCACTCCCGCCACTCTGTTCTTCTATTTCATTATCTACCTCTACTACTTTTACATTTCCCATCTGACCACCTACAATTGTAAGTCCATAACATTAACAACAAATACACCTTTTAACAAATAAATAAATAAATAAATAAAAAACTCACAAAACAGGAGGGAAATTAAAGAGGAAAATGCACTGTGTCTTACCGTATCGTTCAAAGGCATGGACGATCGATGTAAACTAACCGGAACTATACGGATCTATACGTATCGTTCAAAGGCAGTGAATAGGAAAATGCACTAGTAAAGATTTGGCGGCAACAATTAGGGTTGTATCTGAAGTTAAAGGGGTATATTTGTCATTTCATGCGATTATACCCTTGACTGACGGGAAAACTAACGGAAGTTAGCCAAAAAGGCCTCTCGGTGGCGATTTTGCGAAAATGTGGAATGTTGGTGTCTTTTTTGCGCTACTTTTTGTCTCGGTCCTGTTTTTGCTAATTTGTGAAATGTTAAGGACCATTTTTGCAATTTACCCTTAAAAAAATATCTTGTAATGGATATAAATAGCGACTATAAGTGATATTAAAACTAGTTTATGGTGAGTTTTGGATATTTTCGGCAAGCCTTGCAAGTTTATTTAATTAATGTTTGCTTAACATACGTTACTATCTAAAAAATTACTAATTTTATTCCTTATTAGCATTTATAAGCGCCTACTACTTAAAATCCATTTCATCTTTACGAAAAAGTTGATTTACTTACTGAAATCAATTACACGAAAGCCAGCCAGCGGTTGCATATTGCTCGCTGCCTCCCTCAGCCACCCGGCAGAAATGTCCTGCTCCAAACAACATGAGGTTTAGTATAATATCTAAAGACACTCTACCAGTTTTACAAACGATTATATTTCTGGAAATTTAAAAAAAAAAAAAAAAAAAAAAAAAAAAAAAAAAAAAAAAAACCCGATATATACACAAAAGATTTATCAAATGGCTCACCAAAAAGAAAAAAGAAAAAAAGAAACTATCATATACTCGTATATATTTTATGCATAGAATATGTAGAAAACTAGAAGGGGGGGGGTTGAATAGTTTTGCGTCTTTTTCGTTTCAATAAGATTTTGCTTTCAAGTAATTAATGGTAGTTTGTAAAAACCCTTTGAAGCTAAAGTATAGATACAAGTTAATTCACATATGTCACATAAATACTTCTTATTTAAAGTGTTAAATAGAAATTATAATTTCATATATCTCACTTAAATATAAGTTTGCATTTATATATGTATATGTGTTTTAATGATTGTATATACTTTAATTTACTAATATATAACTTATGTTTTGAATGAAACCTAGTTTGATCTTTATGTGAAATCAATATATGCACAACACACAAGCAATTGTAACTATGAATGATATGCAAGTAAGTTATAAATCAAAAGGTAAGAGATGGAAAGATCAAACCGAGAGACAAATGATTTATAGTGGTTCGGCTACAAGGACACCTTCCTTGCCCTACTCCACTCCCCGAGTCACCTACTCGAGAGTTTTCTTCACTAGTTCAAAAACCTCCTTTATGGCGGAGAAAACCTTACACACCAATTAGCACACCACAACGATATCACACCACAATCACAACTTCAACACAACTTCTTCACACCAATCTTCTTCACACCTAACTTTTACACACCAATCTTCTACACTTCAAATATCTTCACAACTTTCTACTTTGCTCCTAGCTTCTTCACAACTTAATACTTCCTAACTCTTTTTCTTCACACCACTTGTTTCTTCACACCTTCACTACTAAGTCCTATCCACTACTTCAAGATATATACTACTTCACAACTTCTAGGCTTCAAGGTCTTTTCAACTTCAAAGCTTCAACTTCTTCGTCTTCACAACTATCTCCACTTCAATATACTATTACGACTTATATTTTCTAACACTAATCCTATTCACCCCCACTTCTTCACTACTAGTACTACTTCACACCTTCAATGGATCTAGATCTAATATCTAAATCTATCTAACCAATGTATACACAATGTTCACAAAGAAATAAATGATATACAATATGAACTAAACAAACAACTTAGTTAGCAAGATGATACTAAGTTGTAATACTTCTAGTAGAAGTATTCTTCTCTTTGCACTTGAGTGTTGAGGCTTGAATCACTTTGAAACAAAGATCAAAGTATATAAGATCAAAGGATTTTTAGAAGATGGAGAGGAATGTTTAGATCAGAAAGTTTTAGTGCAAAAAGGTGAGGAAAAAATCCAGGTTTAAGGTGGTATTTATAGGCAACAGAATCTGACAGAGGAGCGTGGCCGGTCCCCTTAAACCATGGCCGGCCCCCTTAAAATTAAGGGGACCGCCCTTTACAATTAAGGGGGCCGCCCAGCTGAAACGGCCAGATTCTTTGTCTTTTAGTGGGGAAAGTTTATTTGGTGAAAAACTAATTGATTTTGGTTAAAAATTTGAATTCATATATTTAGTATGAATAAAACATTTTTCTTTATTACCAAAAGTGTTTTTCAAAAATATATAATATGTTTATATGATTAAGTAAACTTTGTAATACTTAATTAAACTTTCCTTTGATCTTATAATGCTTTAATCACTATGTTTATTCATACCTTAAGTGATTAGATGGTGCAAGTGATTATTAACTACTAAATACTTGTTTACGTCATTATCTTAGATTTAATGTGTTTTCGTTTTGTGATTATCAAAACATAGAGATATCGAAAGATATGAATAACGTTTTTAGTCGTTTATTTATATCAACAGAATATATCAGTCGTAACTATCATATAATCGTACAATGTACGCAATATGACTGGGTACATCGTGTGTACGAAATTACGTACAGTCGCAAATTTCGGAAAAAATTGCGTACATTGTACGAAATTTGAAAATAAATTGCGTACAATGACAATTTTGAAAGTTCATTGCGTACATCGTGTGTTTTGAATAAGTATATTGCGTGTTTTCAGCTTTCGCCCTAAATAAAACTAGTAAAAATTATACTATGAGCCAAGATCTATATAACCAATGTGAATACCTGATGATAATCAATAGAGTTGTAGAGTTGAAATCATTTTTCAATGATTTTTTAGATTAGGTGATGTGATAGAGAGAGAAAGAAAAAGATAAGGGGGTGGAAATGGCTTACGGAATGGGCATGGCATCAGCCATGCCGAACGGCAACACCGCTGCCACTGTTACGGCATGGAGGTGGCATGAAGTAGATCGGCATGGATTTCCGTTGAGGCATGGGATCATGGGAGAAAGGATATAGCCGTTGAACGAGGGAGGCCACTAAAAAAGTTTTGTACTTTTGAGTCAAAGTGTTGTTTTCAGTCAAACCCACTTCAAGATTTGCTTTTTTTTGTGAACAAGATTGAATATTTTTTATGTTTTTTTGCTTATTTGAGTGATTTTGGTAATGGGTTTTTGTTAAAGTTTTATTTGGGTTAGTATAAGTGTGTGTTCTTTGGTTTTAGGGGTGTTTGGTAAACTAGTTTAGCTAGGTTCTTGGTTATGGAGTTTAAGTTGCTGCTAGTGTTGTGGGGTTGATGTTGATTTTGAATGGTCAGATTTGCTATGGAGACACTGATGAAAGAGATAGTAAGTCTTAATTTTCCTACTTTTTATTATTTTTTTTAGTTTGACTTGATTGTTCACCATTGCAGTAGAATAATTAGTGTAATTGTAATTTATGTAATTTTGCTTAATTATGAATATAAAAAATAAAATTAGGTGAGGCATGAGATAATGGTTGCCAGTAAAAAACTATGGTGAGGCATGAGAGAGGCATGAATGAGGTAGAATGGTATTATTGGTGGGTGGTAAGGCATGGGGGAGGCATGGGATCATGACTGCCACCCCCAAGGTATCACCAGGTATATGTGAAGGAAAAAAGAAAAGAAAAATAATATGTGTGTCAGTTGGGATAAGAAACGAACAATATATAGGGACACATAATAGGGTTATTCGGGTAAATGGAGGGAAAATGTCCCGCTCATTTTTTTTTTTTTTTTTTTTTTTTTTTTTTTTTTTTGAGAAATGGGTTTGTGTGATTGCCTTTGGTTCAAGAGTAAATAGTATTCGGTGAAAGGGGAATTTAACAAATATAAAAAGTTAGAGTCGACAACTAATAAATGGTGGAAAAAACCAATTGATCATATAAAGGCCATTTATCCTTTAACTTCAAAAAAAAATTATATTTACGGTTGTCAACAAGTCGAGCTTTTCATGAGCTACTCGCGAGCTTAAACTCACTGTCTCGAGTTAATATAGAATAAATACTAGTGCGTGATTAGTTTGACGAGCCGACCTTGGATTCGTCGGATCTTGGGTTGGTCTTTCAAGTAAAATCGGGTTGATAAATGTTTATGCTCCTCAATTTAGTACCTTGAAGGAGGCGTTGTGGCGTTCTATTGAGTCCCTCATGAATTTGCCTAATATCATTTGGGTTGTGTTTGGCGATTTTAACGTGGTTAGGTCTTCTGATGAGAGAAATGGTTGCCTTTTTGACGTTGGTGAGGCTTGTGCTTTCAATGATTTTATTTCTAGAAATGGTCTCTTTGACTTTCCCCTTTGTGGGAGAAGGTTCACTCGTTTTGACAAAGACGGAAGAAAAGCGAGCAAGCTTGATAGATTCATGGTTTCAGCTAATTTTTTTGATATTTGGAAGGATGCTAGTGTCAATGTGTTGAGTAGATCCCACTCGGATCACTGCCCTATTCAGATTAAGATGAAAGGAATGAATTTTGGGCCTAAACCTTTTAAAATATTTAATAAATGGTTTAGCGAGAATGGTTTTTATGAGCTCGTGTCTTCATCTTGGGCCAGCTTCTCTTCCGATGTTCGGCCTGATATCAGTCTCAAGAATAAACTCAAAAGCTTGCGGCTTGCCAATAAGGTTTGGACCTCGAACCGTATAGCTGATCAAAACGCCGCCATGGATTCTCTTAAAAATAATCTTCTGGATTGGGACAATAAAGCTGAAAATGGCCTCTTAAACTCATTCGACATCCAAAAGAGGGAGGAATGGATGATGGACCTAAACTGTCTCGAGCAACTTCGTAGGGACGATCTTAAACAAAAGGCACGCTTGAAATGGGCTGTTGAGGGGGATGAAAATACTAGATTCTTCCATTCAACGATTAATAATAAATTTTCCAACTTCTCTATAAAAGGTATTCTTGTAAATGGGATTTGGGTGGAATCACCTGAGGAAATTAAAAAGGCTGCTCTTGAGCACTTTTCTTCTCGCTTTAAGGAATTTGGTTTGTCTAGGCCTACCTTTAGAAGTGGGTTGTTTCATAAGTTATCTTTAACTGACACTTCTTTCTTGGATTCTAATTTTTCCTTTGATGAAGTCAAAAAGGCGGTATGGGATTGTGATGGGTCTAAAGCCCCGGGCCCAGACGGGTTCAATTTTGCTTTTATTAAAACCTTCTGGGATGTGATTAAAGATGATTTTTGGAATTGTATTAAGATGTTTGAATCCTCTGGTGGCCTCTGTAATGGCTGTAATCCCTCTTTTATAGTTCTTATCCCAAAAAAGAATGATCCCCTTAGGTTCTCGGATTACCGACCGATTAGTCTCATTGGTTGTGTTTATAAAGTTATCTCTAAGATGATTGCCTCTCGCCTTGCTAAGGTCATAGGGTCAGTCATCGGGCCTAACCAATTGGCTTTCATGGAAGGTAGGCAAATTCTTGATGGCTGTCTCATTGCCAATGAAATCATTAGAATGGCAGCCTTAGAAAATAATAAACTCTTAGTCTTCAAGGTGGATTTTAAATAGGCGTTTGATAGCGTTAATTGGGAGTTCCTCATGAGCATTATGGCTCATATGGGATTCGGAATTAAGTGGAGGAATTGGATTTCCTCTTGTCTATCATCAGCGTCTATCTCGGTTATGATTAATGGATCGCCTTCGAAAGAATTCAAAATGAAGCGGGGCCTTCGTCAAGGCGATCCCCTTTCTCCGCTTCTTTTCCTTCTTGTTGCCGAAGCTCTGCAAATCTCCGTTATTGAAGCTTGCAACAAAGGTGTTTTCAACAGGGTTTCTCTTGCGGAAAATGAGGTGAATGTGTCACTTTTGCAATATGCGGACGATGCTCTCTTTTTTGGGAATGGTCGAGAACGAATGCTAAAAACCTCATACACATTTTAAAGTGTTTTGAAATGGTTCAGGCCTCAAAGTAAACATATCTAAAAGTAGAATCATTGGTGTTGGTGTTCCTTCCAGTGAGGTTAAAGATGTGGCAGCCTCACTCGGTTGTGCCCATGATTCTTTACCTTTTATTTACCTTGGTCTTTCGTGGGCATGAGGATGCGATATTGCGATGGTTGGAATGTGGTTATCTAGCGTTTTAGGAACAAACTTTCTTGCTATAAAGTTAAATCATTATCTATCGGTGGGAGGCGTACCCTCATCAAGTCTATTCTCGGAAGTCTCCCCATTTATTATCTCTCTTTGTTCAAAGCTCCTCAAAAAGTTATTAACACTCTTGAATCCATCAGCTGTTGTTTTTTTTGGGGTTTTAAGGAGTCTCATCGCGGGCTATATTGGGTTAAGTGGAAGACTATCCTCCTCGACCGTGAGTTTGGTGGCCTTGGCATTGGTTGTCTCATGTCGAAGAATCTTGGGCTCTTGGGTAAATGGAAGTGGAGGTTTCTTACGGAGGATAAGGCCGTGTGGAATATAGTCATCAAAGAGTTCTACGGGGTTGACGGGGGGTTTAATTCGTCCGTTAATCATATTGGGGTTAGGGGAATATGGTCATATATCATCAATGCCGTTAAAGGTATATACCATATTGACGATGGTTTTAAGAACTCTTTTGTCCAAAAAGTTGTTAACGGCTTGAATACGTTGTTTTGGAAAGACCTGATTGTACAATAATTTGCACTACCAGGCTTTCGATGGGGATCAAAGGAAATGAGGGGTGTTGTGATTACGCCAAGCTTGGAAATAACCTGAAATAAGAAATACTAAAACACTACGTTAAGTGATTGCGTAGGAGTTGGACCCTGCGAACCACCTCCGGCGTGTGAATAAGTGATCGGTATGAGAGTTTAAGTGTAAATGTAGTAAAGTAAGGTGAGAGAGATTGCATACCAGATTTGTCATCGTCCATGACTATTTATAGGTGAAGAAAACGGTCCTGGAGAGTGGTCACACGTTTGAGAGAGATCATGGGGGCATCCCATGATTTGTGGTAACCGCTAGGGTATAGTGTCCCACTCCTCCTGGTTTAGCGGGGGAGCTAAAGAGAAAGAGGAGACGTGGGTAAGACTTGGTCTCACCAATATTTGGACTTGGCATCGTTCCGTCCTTAAAACTTATCGAGAGATACCCCGAAGGGCTTAACCCTTCGATTGGCGAATTCCCACTTGGTAACTAGATCATTGATGATTAGTTTTATGCCATAGAAAGTTTTAGGAGGCTAGCCAGAGCCTTCGATTATGTAGGTTTCGATCAGACTCGAAGGGTGATCCTTCGAGTTAATCGGAGGGTACATCATCAAGCCCCCCAGTTGAAAGTTAGATATGCGCACAAGAATATGTGGCTTTCAACTCTACTATCAAGCAAACTAACCGTGTTAGTTCGTAGGACCCTGCTAAAAAAATTTTGTGTCGCAAATGACGCATTAAATGCACTTAAATACCCTCTAACTACTTGGCATTATATCCCCACTTGCCCAAATCTCGGTAATCCCATACATCCTTTCAAAATTTAAACCTAATTTGAAATCCGAATAGATTAGAATGGGAGGGACACGTGTATGGTGAGGAACAAAATAAAAAGTGGTATAAATTCACATTATCCAAACCCTAATTTTACTTTTCACTTCGCCCCAAAATTTCATCTGCGTGCAATCAAAACACACAGTATCATTTGTCATTAACCCTCGCAAGAAAAAGGTAAATCTCTTCTTAATTAAACTATATTTCATCGTAGAAGTATTATTCTTCGTTAATCAATATGGCCAAAAATAACAAGTTTGTAATTAAAGAACAAAAATGTACCTTATCAAAAGAGGAATTACGTGCCTTTCTTGAGGATTATCCTATTCCAAAAGAGTTTAAGATAATGCTCCCTAGTAAAAATCAAACTATATTTGATGCTCCTGAGGGATATGTAGGTCTGTACACCCATGCGTTTAAGTTGTCAAACTTTAGAATACCAATCCACCCTTTGATTTTAGAGTTTATGCAATACTACCAAGTACACATCTCTAGGTTCAACCCATTTGGTCTGGCTAAGCTTACAATGTTCATTGTGATATGTAAAGCCTACGGATATGACCCTACACTGACAGTGCTTAGGGGTTTTACGAATCTGTACCCGGGTGGGAATTGGTTAACTTTGGCAAAAAGAGGTGACCCTGATGTTCCAACCATATTGTTAAAGCCTTTCACAAACATTACGGATTGGAAGGGTAGCTTCTTTTACATTCAAAATACAATAATACCTCCGGAGTACCATGATTTAGTGAACGAAGCATACAGGTTTGACAAAAAACGTTTCAACTATGAGTTGCCTTATACTGTTCGGAGGAATCCGTTGTACCAGCGTCTTGTTCGCCATCCAGTGAATGTTCAGTCATTCCCCAAGCCCATTCTTTACATGGCTGGTATTGTTGACCATTGGGAGGGTTCCCCCTGAAGCCTGAAATATTTTGTGATGGAAAAAGTATGTACACTCTTATTTAAATAAATTTAAACAACTTATCTGATGATATTTATCTTCTTTCTTTCGTTTTGCAGAAATGTCGTTCCGAAACTTTGTTTTTGCTGATGGTGCCAGAGAGGCGAGCTTTCTTCCGAAGAACCCTGATGAATTCAGCTATGGGGTTGGCTCACCCTCCGTTTCAGTTAATAATCAGGAGGGGGATGCTCAGATGGCGGAGCCTATAGCTTCTATTCAGCCTTCCAAGGCTGTGAGAGAATCGAAGCCAGTGACCGCAGAGGAGACTGCACAGTTGGTGGAGAATGTTGCTAAATCCGATGACCCTCTCTCCGAGGATGACCAGGTACCCCTCATTGGCTCATCGAATGGCATTGCTGACAGGGTTTGAAACAGGAAGGGTACGAGTGCCAAAGCAGTGAAGGCCACTCCTAAAAGGAAATTGGTGCTACCAACGCCTCCCCCCAGGAACACCAGGCAGAAAGGTCAAATTACTACTACTAAGGCTGCTGAAGCGTTGGATGAAGATATCCATAGTAAGTGTACGTTCTATTAATCGAGCCATAATATTTTTACATGCCTTCGGATTGATTGTGTAATTGCATAGGTCTTCCCAATACCAAAGAGCTTCCTGATGCTGGGGCCTGCCATCGTCTTGCTTTGCATATCACTCCACCAAGCTGGAGGTCTGTTTTGATGAACATGCCTATTGAGGAGTTGTGTGATCTGCACGACAAGAGTTATACAAGGCAGGTTGTGCTGGATAATCATGTCAATTCTCGAACAAGGGAGGTGGTGCAGACCCTTGCTTCTGCTAGGGAAAAGATGGATGAGATTTTAGCAAGAGAAAAGAAGAAGGACCAAGAGTTTGCGAAGCTTCAAACCAAGTGTGAAGAGGCTTTGAAGGATCTTGAGCGAAATCCCCTTGTTCAAGACCTTCGTACTGACATTGCAGACTTGGAGAAGGATCTAAACAAGGCCAAGGCAGAGTGTAAGAAGCTTCAAAAAGAGGAAGCAAAGATTGTAGGGTACAAGGAGGAGATTGCTGAGTTGGAGGCGAAATGTGAGGGTCTCGAGGAAGAGAGATCAAAGTTGGGTGAGCTGGAGATTAAGCTACGTGAAGATCTCGATGGCCGCAAGCACAAGTATAATGCACTTAAAAAAGATAGGGCTGCTGTTGTCTCGAAGGTCATTCCTTACATAGCCATGGAGTTGTATCATAGCGACGAGGTGAGGAAAATGATAGGTGATGTTGTCAATGCTGCCATCTATCATGGGAAATGCACAACGCTGGAGGAGATTGTTGCGACTGGCAAGCCTGTTGAATTGGCTGATGTAGCTTATTACCGTGCTACTCACAAAGCAGAATATGATCATGCATGCAATCTTCTCTCAACTGCAGAGTACCCCTTCCTTGTTGATGCTACCAAGGACCCAATGGCCTCCGTTGAGACGCTTTTATCAAAGAAGCCGCGTAGGGTGAAGCCAATGTCTGTGAGCAGGAAGGATACCCCTGCGAAACCTGCATCTATGAAAGCAACTCCTGAGAAGCCCTCATCCTCGAAAGTGGTCTCCGAGAAGCCTCAATCCCCGGGCAAAGGTTCTGCTGTGCAGCCCCCCTCTCTGAAGACAGATTTGGTGAAAGCATCTTCCCCCAGCAAGGCCAGTCCCGAGGCATCTCCAGTTCAACAAGAAACCCCCAAGTCTCCTGGTAAGTGAAGGCTGTAATGTTTGCAGTAATTTGGCTCCAAGGGTGGTGTGTACCTTTTAAGACAATGTTTGTTTATGCCGTGTAGGCTATGGTTGTATGTCCTGAACAATTTACGTTTATGTTGCACTTAGACAATACTTATCATCTTTTGAGTAGCATAAGGTATATGCTGCGTTTTAGGAATGTTTAAATTCAATGGGCATGTTCCCATCTTTGCTTATATGTTTTCTCTTCATCGTTTATTAATTAAACGTTAATATACATCCTAAGGCTTAGGACAAGGAGCCTTATTGTGTGTATTTTGAACCAAGATTTTATAGCAATCGTATAATTTAATTGCTGACAGAGGGTTACGACCCGCTCTGTCTCCATCCTTTAAGTGCGAAGGGCTTTGCATACCCTAAGACCACTAGGAAAGTTAATGTGAATTGTGTTGGATGTTTTAATAGCATACAAAACATAAGTGCCTTGTACCATCCTTCGAACATTGAACTTGTAATTACTTGGCTGAGCAAATATTTATTGTTAGACGCAACAAAAGATTCGAGGGAAACATGTGATATCATTAAGTGGGTAGGGGAGTACAAATGAACACTAAGACACCTACCATTAATGCTTTTTCCCGAAAGAGAAGAGTTTGGTACATAATAAGAAAAAAGTGCAAGTCTTGTACGTAGGACTTACGAAGGGTATGGCAAGTCATTCGTATACTAAGGGAGGGTTGCTGACGCGTAAGCCTCGCTACTTTTGATTTGGACTTGTTCCGCATATTCTTCCTCGAAGTGTGTTCCAGAAAGCTCCTTTGTTTATTATGCTTGCAATTAAACGGGCATCATATTACTATGAAGCTTGTGGTTCGGAGTGTAAAAGGTTTGTTACTTTGTCGAAGCCTGCTGCTCCGCTTCGGATTCGAGACATTCTTCTTTTTTCTGATTGTGCAGGACCAAACGTGTCTTTAAATCACCTATGTGGTGTTTTTCCTTTCGTTTAGCTTGGAAAACTTTTTTGTTGGAGGACATACTCGATTCGCATGTTTCAGCTGGCTCATGGCTTTGTCCTTCAAAAGGATCGTTTTCTCCATACTCTATGTCATATTCCTCCAGTTCTTTAGCCCATTGACCACTCTCCGTGTTCCATCAGGGCTCAGGAATGCCCTTTCGAATGGCTTATCCATAAGTACTCTGATGGGGTGATCCTTGAAATACCTTCGGAGACGCCTTGTGGCGTGAATCAAAGCTAGGATTAGCTTTTCTAATGCTGCGTAGCTTTGTTCCATATCTGGTAGAGTCCTGCTGACGAAATATATTGGTATCTGTATGCGTTTTTGCTTTGCGAAAAGCAGTGCACCGATTTCGTCAGGGGAAGCTGCTATGTGCAAGAACAACATTTCTCCTCTGGTTGGGGGTACAACCATTGGCAAGGTCTCCATGCAATTCTTCCATCTTTGGAAGGATGTTTCGGCTTCCTTGTTCCATTGATAGGATATGTTGTTGGTGACTTCGTTGCGAACTTTGTAAAGAGACGAAGACCTGTTGACGCCCTTCGATAAAAACGCCTTCAGTGTTTCCAACTTTTCTTTTAGATTTTGAATCCTCCCTTGCGTTTTTCGGGTTTGCATTTCTGGGGAGGTTTCTTCATTGTTTGGACTGGTCTGGATCCTTTGCTTTACGAACGGGCGTTCGTTTGGTCCTTACTTTTTAATACCGAAAGAGCACATCATAGGATTTAGCTTTAGGTTGATCTTTCTTAGCTGTGCGAGGGTTTCTTCAACATCCTGGAGGAGATCTTCTTTTGTCTTGCTTTGCGTGACTAAGTATCCTTCACAAATTCTCAGGTTCCTCCCTATCTATTTTTCGAAGACCCTTCGAATCAGCCTATTGTAGGTGGCTTCGGTATTCCGCAAACCGGAGGGCATTCGTTTGAAGCAGTAGGAGCTTCTGCCTACATGAAAGGCTGTTTTTTCTTCGTCTTCTTCCGCCATCTGTATCTGATGGCATCCCATATTCGTACTAAGGAAACATTCCCAACGAACTCCCGACAATAATTGTTGTTCTTTTGCAGATAAATAGCTTTCTTTTTGACAGGCTTTGTTAAGGTCTTCGAAATTAACCTGTATTATCCATTCTCCATTTCTCTGTTGGGCTGCAATTGGATTAGTAACCCACCTCGGGTTTTCTACCTTTCGGAGTATTCCTGCCGCTGTGAGTTTGTCCACTTCTTCCTTAATTGCTGCGCTTCGTGCAGGTGTCACCTGATGGGGCCTCTGCTTAACCGGTTATATGTGTTTGGATTCATTGAGTCTGTGTTCCGTGTTAAAAGGCCTGCCGCCAATTCTAAGCAACCTCGGAACCCCTGTTATGTCTGAATATTCTCCTAAGAACACATCTCCATAGGCTTCGAGCAGTTTTCCCAGTCCTTCTCTGAGGGAGGTTGATGAGTGTCTAAATACTCATCATTTTATACCAATCTGAACTGCCAAAACATCCAAAAACACTCAAATATGCATCAAAATACTGATATTATTCCAGAAGCGTGTTTTATATGTTTCAGATGCAAAATAATCAAAAACAGATACAAAACGTACAAAGTTTGCATAATTGGCAGTTTCAGTCCCTCAACTTTCAAAACTTGTCAAATCTAGTCCCTGGTTATTCTAAAAACATGAAAAACTCACCAAAGGTCCTTTTAAATCACAAAGTTACATATTTAGTCCTTTGGTGCAAAGTTTCACAAAATTACATGTTTAGTCCCTCAACTTTACAGAATTGACAAAAATGGTCCTTGGGATATAAAAAACTTTGAGAAAATAAATTTTGGCCCTTGTACTAATGTTATATGGCAGGAATGGTCCTATATTGGAAAGTTTGGCAAAGTTACATGTTTGATCCCTGGAGTTTCAAAGTTTGACAGAAAAGGTCCCCGGATATAATATAATGGAAATTTATCAATAATGGTCCTTGGGGTATTGAAGATTGGCATGTTTAACCCTTGTGATAACTTTTGGAAAGATGCCATTTTTACCCCTCAAACTTTCAGAAAATAACAAAATTGGTCCTTATGCAAATTACAAACCAAACGGATCCCTTTTGTTATTAATAAACCCAATCCAAACATAATCCAAAACACACCAGCCCATCCCCTTCCTATTCCTAGGCCCAAATTTACACAAGCCCACATCCCCTTTTATAATAAAACGGGGTCAAACTTTTGACCCTGTGGTTGACCCGCGTTGACCACCCCCATCTTCAACCTCGTCACCTGCTTCATCCACCATACACCATCCACCCTCTCCACTTTCCACCTCATTAGCCTCTCTGTCAACACCACAACCAAACCCCTTCCCCTGGTTTTGCACCAGGGGACTCCACGTGTCACACCTACAACCTCCAGCACCCTATACCCTGCAAAACCCTTACACCACCACCCATCTACCATCCTTACACTCCATATTGTCCCCTCCCCCCACCTTCAATAGTCACATCAAAGCATTTAATGCTTGGAAAACGGCTACAAGCAACCTCTTCCAATTTTGGCGCCAAAAAGCCATTTGAATGGCTGTGATCAATTGAGGCAATCCAAGGGTTGAAAAGTGGTGGGATTTGCTCTGAGAGACACGTGGAACAAGTGGAAGCTATAAAAGGAGGAAGATGCTGAAGGATTATATAGTTAGTTTTTAAGTTAATTTTCAATTAAAATCGTATTAGTTGTAAACCTAGTCTCTCAGTTTAAATTTAAGTTCTTAAGCATTTCAATAATGTTGTAACATTGTAAGAAACCTTTGTTCAAGTTTTAATCTAAGTTAATGTTCAAATTCAGTTCATGAATCCTTGTTTTGAATTCAAAAATCTTTACAAGCTTTCTAGTTATTAATTGTTTTTGTTTCCAATCCTTAAGCTCATATAAGTCAATAATTTAGCTTATTAGAGTTATTAGAAACCCTCAATTCCAGTATTACTTGAAAAAGAGAAAAATAGAAAAAAAATCAGAAAAATAGAAAATAAATAAAAAAACAAGTGTGCAATGATGATCAGGGCTGGAGCATGGTTCATTTTGGATGGCCCTTGGTATTAGAAGCCTTGTGGAAGGCTTATAGGAAAGATTTTTGGGTCCTTGTTCATGGTCCTTAGCTTGGAATGCAAAATTGTAAGAAATCCTTCTTAGTTTCCAATTTGTTGCATCTTATTTATTACTGCTTCATTTTAAGTTTTTATTGCTTAATTATTAATATTTAGTCATAATTTAACTTAATATAGATAGCTTGTTCATTTAAATTTGTAGTTACTAAGAATCTCATTTTCACAGTCAAATAATAGTTTTATTGTCACTTCTGTGTTTCATGCTTGAATTATGGTTAATTTGTGCTCAATTGGTCCTATTATATGATATTAAGAAGTTTTAAATCAGTGTTAAGCTTTAATTCAATCAATTGCTTTGAAAATATAAAATTGATTCATATAAAGGACTGTTTGGATTAGTCTGTGTAGTGGTTCATTTGTACCTTTTGGTGCTTGAAGTTTATGTGACTATCCTACTCAGTAGTATTGTAGTCAAAATTAACTTTCACATAAGCAGTTATAAGCCTCAAAGTCAAAATAGCTTGGAACATCAATTAAATTGCTATCTGTGGTAATTTACTTGCTCATTTTCATCTCACTAGTTCATTATTAGGTTACTTAGCTTAATCTAACTTCTTTTCAGCTTAATATAACATAACCAGTAAGTAGATTTGGTTTAAAGTTCATATAAGTCAACTAGTTGTCAGAATCATAAAAGTCAAAATTGCATCTCTTGTCAGAAATTCCAAACTTCAAAGAATTTTCCTGAATTTTAGATTGCAAGTGAGACCTTGAAACTTCTTGTGCTCAAAATATACCAGTTCAACTTTAAAAATCCATAGTTGTTTCATTTTTGTGATTTTTTGGGTAGCTTATATGATAGCTTAATTTAGCCTGCAGACCATAAGGTTCCCCTGCACCAGGGCAACCATTCACAACACCATTTTTCTCAAGCTTGCACAGAACTCATTAGTGGACCCCACCTCTTGTTTTTTAGCTTATTGGGAAGCCAATAAGCTCAACTTCTGGATCCAGGGCTTATTTCATGATTTGTAGCTTATTTGGTAGGGCTGCATGCCCATTCAAAGTCTGACCAATTCACCCTTCATACTGAGTCATCAGCTTAGGTCACCAAACTTCCAACCCCTCTCCTATGTTCATTAGTGGGACCCAGGAGCTGATTCATAGCTTATTTAAAAGCCCTTTTGCTTATCTTTGAGAATCAATAAGAAAATTGGACCCCTGACCTTTTTTATGGACCCCACACAGGTCTACTTATTGGCCTTGACCACCTTTGCATACTGAGAACTCAGGCTTTGGAGCTTATTTCCAAAGCTCATTATGAGCTTATTGGTGAGCTTATTGGTCCATTTGATAGACCAACAGTCCAACCTTAAAGTTCAATCATAAAATTGAACTCCTGAACCCCCTTGTGGACCCCACAGGGGACCAAAGGTTCTCAATTTGGCCTGATGTGGTCTGTGGTATTTAGGTTTTGCTTATTTTAGCTTATTAGCTTATTTAGTGTATAATCATGTGTGCTTCTGCATATTCATAGTCTATTCAACTTATTGTAAGCTTATTGCATATTAGTTTCTAGTTTGTAGCTTATTTGTAGCTTTTAGCTTTTAGCTTTTAAAAAAAAATCCAAATTTGGCTTAATAAGCCAACTGTTGAGCTAATAAGCTCTTACAGAGCTTATTTGTGTAAAATAAAAAATTCGTGTTTTTAAAGTTGCTTATTTTTACTTGTTGAGCAGTTTTGCAAAAAGAAAATCAAAAAAAAAATAAAAAGTTTCAAAAAATTGGGGTGTGTGGGAATCGAACCTGGGACCTTTAGATAGCATGCATGTATAAGTAACACACCCCCTTCCAAAAGCTCTGGGGCACCAGTTCCATTTAAGGTTGCATAAACAATATACTTAAGGGTGTTTTTGAGTAATAAGCTTAAATAAGCTGTTTTGCTTATTACAGCTTGTTTGGATAAGCTGCTTTGCTTATTACACCAGTTCCATTTAAGGTTCCATTTAAGTTTATTTTTCCTAGGCTTTTCATTACTTAATATACTTACTGTAATTTTTTCATAATTTTTACTTTTCAAATAATATTAATTTTAATTAATAATAGTTTAATTAATAATTAGGTAATATTAGTTAATTAAATAGTTTTAATAATTTTTATTTAATAGTAGTATCTTTTTATATTTTTTTTAAGTTTTATAAACCATTAGGTGTTTTTAGAAAATAATTTTCTAATTGTTACTGTTCATTTCCTTTTTCCTTAATTAATTTAGTTAATTAGATTTTAATTAATAAACAAGTAATTAATTAGTAAATTAGCCTAAATATAATTTTTAGAATAAGTTTATAATTTTTTAGGATTCATGTGATGGTTAATTAGTTTTATAAAATTTTCCATAATTTTCTAAGTTATTTTAGTATTTTTAGTAATTCAAAATAGTTTATTTAGTTTAATTAAAATAATTAGTAATTAATTAATAAAAAACTCATAAAAAGACAAAAATATTTATTTTTATTTTTTTATACTTTCTTCAAGTTCATTTAAGTTTTAGAAAATATTTTTGCAAGTTTTTAGTTTAATTTGTAGTATTTATCATTTTTAGGTGAATTTAAATTAGTTTTAATTAAATAGTTAAATAGTTTTTAATTAAATAATTAATAATAAATAATAAAATAATCTAAAAAAATAATTTTCTTTTTAATTTAATTTTCTTTTAAGTTTGAGTTTATAGAATTTTCATTTTTAACCCCTGTAGTTTATTTTTTCTTAAAACTGACCTTTTTCTCTGTACGCATACGTATTTGTTTACATTTCAGTTTACGTGTATACTTAGCTGTTTATTGTGCTTGTTTTATATTATTATCCAAATAATATCAGTAGTGTAAATCAAACCCACTTAATCTTTGGTTACTGTCCTCAGTAGCATTTATTCCCAAAACCGTTTACAAATACAATTTCAATCTCGTTGGGACTTAACGACCCGGGGATTTCTCTGTACTTCCATGGATTTTAATACTTGACTTTTTCTCCCAGGTGGACCTATCAACTGCACACGCTTGACTGGTTGGTTTGGGAGGAGTCAGAGGTGAGGAGTTGTTTCCCCATTTCCACTTTTCGTACTGAGTGAGATTCGTGTAGTGCCTCATGCTCCTCGGAGACGGAGCCTTCTCTGATATCCATCGTACGCTTTCGATTACTTTCTTTCTTAACCTTTTGGGCTTCCTGGCGCTTCCCTTCTTGATAACTGGAGAATATAGTTCCGACACCGTTCGCGGTTTGGAATTTCACTGTTGCATGCACCGTGGAGACTACAATGCCCATCTTTTGCATGGCAGTTCGTCCAATTAACATGTTGTAGGGTGACTTGGATCTTACAATGACAAAGTTGAGGATCTCGGTCCTCGCAAACTTTCCACTTCCAAGTGTTACCTCCAGGGGTATTTCTTCCAAAGGCCACGATCGTTCCCCAGAGAAACCTACCAGAGGCATTCTTGACTCTACTCGTTTAGATCTGACCGTATGGCTGAGTTTCCTAAAGCAATGTTCGTAGATTACCTCGCAAGAACTTCCACAGTCCATATAGACTTTGTTAACCTCCACATTCGAGACTACGACCTTAATGATCACTGGATCCTTTGAAGGGAGTTCTCCGGCTTCGGACGGAAATGTTATTTCTCCTGCATCGTAGGTTTCCCTTTCGGAGGCCTTTCTTTTCAATTGGGAGGAGTCCCATCGAACCATTAGGATGGGAGCTTCCTGAGGTGTATTATCCTTTCCCAGTTGCGTATCAGTGACTTTTTCTTTGCCCTTTCTTATCCCTTTTACAAGATGTGTTAATTGCCCGGATCTTACTGCCTCTTCTATCTGCTTTTTTAGCTCTCGACAACTGTTTGTTTCATGACCAAAGTTTTCATGGAAGTGACAATACTTAGTAATATCTCGGTTCTTGCTTTTTCCCACCATGCGAGGGGGTGGTTTGAAGGCTTTGGCAGCTTTCTCTGTCGCTAAAATCTCTCTCGGAGACTTCGTGAGGTTCCCCAATAAGCTGTGGTTCGGACCCTTGTCGTAGGGAGTAAACCTATTATGACTTTTGTGTTTGTTCTTCTGTCCTTCCCACGAAGGCTGCTTCGCTCCCTTATTGTTCTCCAACGGAGATCCATTGGTAGATACCTCTTTGGCCTCTATCCACATGTATGTTTTTTCCATCAGGCCTTTGTAGGTTGCCGGAAGGTCCGTGGATAAGAATTCTACAAGATTCCGGTTGCGTAGGCCATGAACGAAGCCAGAGATGCGTTGTTCTTCGTGTAAGCCTAGGATCTGCAGAGTTTCGTCGGTGTACCTAGTAACGAAATTTCTTGTGCTTTCGTTCTCCTTCTGTTTAATGTTGTGCACCGTGAGGTGTGTTCTTGTAAACTTCTTCTGTTGGCTGAAGTGAGATCGAAACTTAGCCTTCAAATCATCAAGGTTGATGATACTTCCCGGTTTTTGCCCATTCCACCAAATACGTACAGAATCTCGGAGGGTATACGTAAACATATGACAGGCTACGGGCATGACCCATTTCTTCATCCTTATGGCTCCTTCAAACAGATGCAGGAAATTATCTGGATCCCCCTTTCCATCGTAAGTACCTATATGTGAAGGCATCTTTAAACCATCCGGCAAGGGATAGTCTTCGATCCATCTTACAAAGGGTGTCGTAGGGCTTGCGGGCTCTACGTATGAGTGGGTGTAAGGTGGTATGTTTGCGGGAACATTATGGTATGGATTACAAGGAGGGGGTACCCCTGAAGAGGGTTGGTTAGTGTAAAAAGGATAGGGTGTACTCGCATTCGGAGGATAACCATTATACATGGTATACGGAGGGTATATCAGGGGATGGTTATAGGGTACGGCAGTTTGTGAGGGATACTGATTTCCAGGTTGTCCATTCATGGAGGGATAAAGGTTTGGAGGATAACTTTGAGCTGGAAACTGGGGATATAGACCAACGGGAGGGAGACTTCCTCCTGTGTTGACTGAACCTGGGTTACCTCCCACACCAGATGCATGGGAGGGCTGCAGCGGAATTCCTCCTTCGGTTCTTCCCAAATGTGCTGCTAGTAGTGGAGGTAGATTTACCTCCGTGATTTCCCTTTGCTGGCTCCTCCCATTAGAGCCCTCGGCAACAGTTCCTTCTCTCCTAGTGGGAGTTCTTTCGGGGACTCCCTCAAAGCCTACATTCCTTCCTCCAGCCCTTCGACCCGCAGGAGACCCAATACGCAGGATGGGGTGATGATCCCTAGGGACCGAAGGCCTCGGTTCTATCTCGATCTCCTCGTCATATTCATCGCTGGAGTATTCCAACTCCCTTCGCATCTCCGTGTTTCTAACTTGCCTCCTTCGAACCCTTAACAAGGACTCTAGCTCTTCGTAATTAGCATCGACAAAGGCGCGGCTAATAATGGGCTCTGGATTAGCTGATGTTGATGCGTGGTGGTTGGGTGTTATTTCAGGGTGAGATTGTGTGGTAAAGGTGGAGGCCGTGATTGGCGGAAGGTTGTTGGTGTCAGTTACGGGTAAAGAGGTTAAAGACGAGAAACCCGGTGGGGGTGTAACCTCTCTTTCTGGATTCATGCCTGAATAAAAGCGAGTGTATTTTACTTGGTTATTTTACTTGGAAATAACGGGACTAATTGTAGCGCGTCCCACGGATGGCGCCACTGATTGTACAATAATTTGCACTACCAGGCCTTCGATGGGGATCAAAGGAAATGAGGGGTGTTGTGATTATGCCAAGCTTGGAGATAACCTGAAATAAGAAATACTAAAACACTACGTTAAGTGATTGCACAGAAGTTGGACCCTGCGAACCACCTCCGGCGTGTGAATAAGTGATCGGTATGAGAGTTTAAGTGTAAATGTAGTAAAGTAAGGTGAGAGAGATTGCATACCAGATTTGTCATCGTCCAGGACTATTTATAGGTGAAGAAAACGGTCCTGAAGAGTGGTCACACGTTTGAGAGAGATCATGGGGGCGTCCCATGATTTGTGGTAACCGTTAGGGTTTAGTGTCCCACTCCTCCTGGTTTAGCGGGGGAGCTAAAGAGAAAGAGGAGACGTCCCATGATTTGTGGTAACCGTTAGGGTTTAGTGTCCCACTCCTCCTGGTTTAGCGGGGGAGCTAAAGAGAAAGAGGAGACGTGGGTAAGACTTGGTCTCACCAATATTTGGACTTGGCATCGTTCCGTCCTTAAAACTTATCGAGAGATACCCCAAAGGGCTTAACCCTTCGATTGGCGAATTCCCACTTGGTAACTAGATCATTGATGATTAGTTTTACGCCATAGAAAGTTTTAGGAGGCTAGCCAGAGCCTTCGATTATGTAGGTTTCGATCAGACTCGAAGGGTGATCCTTCGAGTTAATCGGAGGGTACATCATCAAGACCCTTGGTGCATTAATGGGGGCCGCCTCATGGAAGCTTTTCCTAGACTTTATGCCCTTGAGACACACAAGGATTGTAAAATAAATGATCGTTGGAAGTTGAATAATGAGGAGTGGGGCTGGAGTTGGTCTTGGCGTATTCCCCCACATGGGAGGGCCAATAACGATCTTCTGTCTCTCGCATCATCTGTTGGCAACTTAAACCTTACGATGGAAGGCATGGATGTTTGGAAGTAGGTTTTGAATAGCTCATGCTCATTCAAAGTTTGCACTCTCTCTCGTAGGATTCATAATCTTCTCCTCACTGATCATTGTGTAGGCGATCACCGTTAGTGGAATTCTTGGATTCCTTGCAAGGTCAATATATGTGTTTGGAGGGCCTCTTTAAATAGATTGCCTACCCGGGCCAATCTTGCTTCTCGTGGAGTCGTTTTGGAATCCTCAAAGCTCAAACTACCCTTTGTGTGATAATATCATCGAGGATTTGGATCATTGTGTTATCAAGTGTCCTATCATCCTTCCCATCTGGAGAAAAATTTGGAGCTGGTGGAATTTGGTGTCACCTTTGGTGTTCCCGTCTTTCACAATTTCTGATATTGCTAAAGGTATTATTGACCCGTCTAGTAACTTGAAGATTGGAAAGATCCGTCAAGGTGTTTTCCAAATATCTTTATGGTCGATATGGAAGTGGAGAAATAGGATTGTGAACGCTTCTGCGGATACAGCTATAAAGATCAAAGAGGAGAACATTTTCCCGACCATTCAAAGACTTTCTAGGACTTGGATTGCTGCCCGTAGTGCGTCTAATATGGCTAATTGGGATGTTTGGATATCTAGACCGTTTGATTTGTTCTCTTGTCTCTGATGTTGGCTTTAGGATTTCGTGGGTGTGTACATTTTCGGCAAATTAAAATTGATTGAATTTCCTAGAATTGAGAATTTAGAATGCCTCCAAAAAGTGATTGAATTTTAATTTACTTGAAAAAAAATTTATAAACTTTTTTTCTTGTTGTATTTTTTATAAACTTTTATAATAACTTATTTTTTATAATTTTTTATAAACTTTTTTTCTTGTTGTTTTAATATTTTTTATACATTTTTTATAATAACTTACTTTTCATAAAAAAAAATTTATAAACTTTATTTATAAACTTTTTTTCTTGTTGTTTTTTCATTTTTTTTATAAACTTTTTTATAATAACTTATTTTTAAAAAAAAAATTATTATTATTTTTTTTTAATTTAAGGTTTTTTATAAACCTTTTTATAACAGGGTTTTTTTTTTATAAATAACTTACTTTTTCATTAAAAAAAATTGTAAACTTTTTATCTTGTTTTTTTTTTTTTTTTTTTTTTTTATAATTTTTTTTTTCAATAATAAACATAATGACAGATTTCAAAATATTATAAAAATTTCTATAAATATTACAAACTTTGTTTTATATTTTTTTTTTCTTTTTATATAAATTTCTGTCAACCAATGCGAAGGTATTTTAAATTCCGAAAATTTAAATTCTCAAAAATTTATATTCTCAAAAATTTAAATTTCCTAGAATTTAAATTCCGGAATTTTAAATTCACGAACCAAACGGCACCTTAATCATTCTGGTTGTATAGAACTTTCTATATATACTCGGTTATCTAACACTCTGAAGTTCAGCTTATCCGAAGCTACTGATAGGATCTATGACGGATATGTATTAAATGCCAAGCAGAAAATTGAACAAATTAAAAATGGTGTCCCCATCTGTTGTACACCTCTGCCACACTTTCACATATGCAAAACCTTCGACTATCAACTCCTACTCAAAGTTACAATGCATCTCACAAATATATCTAGTAAACTTAGTTATGCCTTCTCTGATGTAGAGTAACTATAAATTTGATGGCTTTTTCTTCTCTTTACTTTAAAGAAAGAACAAATTCTTTTATCATGAATGCCTCCAGTCCTCACCAACATAGCTTGCTTGATCACCAAGTTCTTCTTCGATTCTGAGTAACTGAAACAAAAAAATCAAATGAGTTATCTCAAAAAGTTGGAAAGTAAATTTGTGTTCGAAATCAGATTTAGAAATGAAATACAATTCAAATGATCTTTTAAAGTGAGGGTTCGAGTTACATTGTAGACTAGTGTGCGCGTGTATTAGCCGTTCTTAAAAACAATTCAAATGATCTTTTGGGGAATAAACTAAAAAACCATACAAAATTTGGATTTGGAAGGTATCCAAGAATCACGAAACACCAATAAATTAAAGAAATCACGAAAGTAAATGGGCAAGGATTGCCATTTCTAAAGATAACAAATGAAAACTGTTTTGCTTATACTTGGACAGGAGCATGAGGGAACTAGTTTACTTCTCCATATCCCAAGACCAAAAAAAAAAGGAGCTGGGGACAGCATAGACATAAGAGATGAAAACCTTACCTGATTGTACTTGGCCAACCGCTCTCCACGGCAAGGTGCACCTGCTTTTATCTGACCCGTGGCAAGACCAACTGATAGATCAGCAATGAAAGAATCATCAGTTTCCCCACTTCTTTGTGATATTATGACACCCCATTGTGCATCCTTTGCCATTTTCACTACTTCAATTGCTTCGGTCACTGTTCCAATTTGGTTCACCTACATTGCACAATAAAAGTTTATAATATGTGCTAACAAATGTAAACATCCCACAAATACCCAATATCACGCAAACTATTTCATTAAGATACACTTTCTTTTCTTTTCCCAAAGTTTCTACAATATTAAAGGTTCTGCTTGTCTGTGAGAGCCACATTAATTGTTTTTGAATCTTTCTGTAAGACAACTTATGTCTTAGATAAAGATAGTGGTCCACAATAAGGCAAGACATACAGGTAAGTGACCTTTAACTAATCAGGGGCAAGCAAACAAACACCGTGCAATGTTGGCTATTTATTAGACTTCCCCTCAAAAGATATAAATCATGTTGACTAACCAGTAACAGCCGATAGTAGGTATAAGTAATTTGCCATTAAGAAAAGGAAATTTCTAATTGGAATATATCCATGAAAGGAAGTGCTAAAGTGCTGCAATTTCATCATTATAAAACACAGGAATTTACAAATCACCGTGTACCTTGAGAAGAAGGGCATTACAAGCATGCTCATTAATAGCTCGCTCAATACGCTTTGAATTTGACATCAACAAGCCATCTCCTACAACCTGCATATAAAATGAGCATGCACGACAGTTGGGCAGAAGTTTATAAGCGTAAAGGGGGGGAGGGGGAAAAAAAATCATAACCACTCAGTTGACAAGAACTGGGTTAGTAACTTCTATATGGCACTTCTTCCCTACCACAGCTTAAGTTCAACCATGTTGGTACGTCTATATGGCAGGACAGATGCTCTGCATGATGTTTAACCTTTAACTACCTAAGACTATGCTCCGTGGTTTATCTTTCCAGAATTGCAATTGACACATTCAATACATTACAAAATAACTTCTTAACATAACGATAACTGCCTACTGAAGTTACAGTGGGAATGAGAATAGCAAAAACTTGAACTTCAAATCATGCTTCAAAAGATTTAGAGTAAACCCTAAACGACTAGAACAAGACCATGTTGCAAATTAATATTTTAGTATCCTCTTGATGCATGTTTTATTCACAAAAGAGGACAACCAATTTGTATATGAATCAGACAGTTATATTATCCTACAAGCCTTTCTAAAAAAAAAGTTATATTATGCTACAAGAGTACATCAAGGGCACTTCAGATTATCAAATGGTAAAAAAATGGAAGAAGAATCGGAAACTTCTGAGAGAATAAAAGAATCATGGTTTAGCTACTGGAAATACATGTTTACATTGAAACTCGTCCATATAGTTCTCTTCATCCTCTGGCTAATGGTTACTTTCTGTACATGGAAATGAATGAGACGTGCTACCCAGTGGATACTGAAGGCTTTTCTTGAGAAAATGGTTTGTGAAATTCAAAGTACTTGTTAATTGTTTATAAAAGCAATTAACAATTACTTACATCAATGGTTTCATATTGTTTCAAGTAATCACTTGGGGATTATATAACATGATTCATATAGACTTATAATCAAACTGGCTTGAGTGAGAATAAGAATGGTCACACTATCTTCTACACAAAAGTTTTCATGAGATCCCACAGGGCATCGGCATGGCCAGTTCCTAAAAATTATGCCCATAGCATTGTCAATTTACAAAGATTGGGTTCTTTTTAGTCTTGTGGGACAACCTTGATCTTTCAAAGTTGTATGTTTCAAATATTTTACATGGGAGTGGATGTACTGAGGTGCAGGATAAATTCAATTATGAACAAGAATAACAAGGGGCAGAGTGCTTGCCAATGGTTTAGACAAGTACAAGTACAAAGTACAGGAGACTAGTTGGAAGATCAATTAGCACTCTACTCAAGCTAACATGCTCAGGCTTGTTGAAATCCAACTTATAAGGATTGTCAAACTGAATTTGTATGTAGAAAGATGAAAATGACTGATATCTACCTCCAACTTGCGGAGTTCTTCATGTGTTAGCGTTGTATTTAACCAAGAGCAAAAAGGCCTTAATCGCATCTAATATATATCAAATTGTTTTCCTAATGAAAATATTTATGGCTTTTTTAGTGAAGACAAAACATGATTGTTTTCCCAATGAGAATGTTTCCTATCCATTTCAATCTAACTCTCACACAAGGCGGAAACAAGCATAATTGTCACTGACCTGGCAAATTCCAAGCTCGGAAAAATACTTGACTTGTTCCCAGTCCTCCATGTCAAATGGATCTTCGATAGACACAATAGGATAGTCTGACACCCCGGAAATGTCAAAAAAGAAAGATTCACCGTCATTAAAAATTATATGTAGTTGCATGAAGCATTAAACATAGTGACAAACCTATTTTGTTAACATAGTTATATACCTCTACATACTTCCTTGCATGGTTTAAAAAAGCGGTCTGAGGCGGCGCCTCGAGGCGAAACGGGCATAAAACGATTATGAGGCGGCGCCTCATGGGGGTGTTTTGGAACGTACGCCTCATGTACCCGAGGCGGTGTAGAAGCGTACGAGGCGGCGCCTCAGGGCTGAGGCGGTCAACGCCGGCGAATGCCGGTCAAACTTCAGATCTAAACCAATTAAAGAGAAAATAAGTGGTTAAATGGGTGGGTTTTGGTCGGAATCATGTTATAAACATGATACAAGGATCCAATCATACCCAGAAACACGTTTGGTTTGATTTTAGAAATTAGGGTTCATGGTAAGATTTGGGATTTTTTGATTTAGAGTGTTTTAATCCAATTAAGTTAGTAGGTTTTGGTAGGAATCATGTTATAAACATGATACAAGGGTCGAATCATACCCAGAAACACGTTATACAAGTATTTTTGGCCCATTGATTATGAACTTTATTTGATGTTTAGTATTTTTTTTATAAGATATATAATTTCTATATTTTTTTTATTTCGCCTCGACCTTACGCCTCGGTTCGCCTCGAGGCTTACGCCTCTTGAGGCTAAGGGAAAACGCCTCGAGGCTCGTTTCCGTACTTTTAAACTTTGCTTCCTTGTACATTTCAACCATATCTTCGCCTGACTTGAAGTTTTGTCCTGACTTATTAGGAGACTTGTAATCTAAATCATACTTTGTACCCGATACAGAGAATATAAATGTCAAGTTTCAACTCATTAAAGTGATCAGCAAAAAAAGTTGACACATTGTAAGGAATGAGAAACATTACCTATGCAGAAATCAGTAGCAGCAACGTCAATTGCAATCTTAATCTTATCATTATAGCCTGTTCTGTCAATTGCCTCCTTTACAAGATCTAGTCCTTCTTTTAAGCTGCATAATCAGGGTCCCAACATCAACAACAGATCATTCAGAAGATCACATCATATTAATGAACAACATGTCAACATGCCTGGAGACATTAGGAGCCAGACCGCCATCTTCACCAACATTACATCCCTGTGCACCATATTTCTCCGTAATAATAGCCTGCATATGAAAAGAACAGATAAATTGAGTGGCAGATGAACGAATACAACCTTATATCCACCATATAATAAATCCAGGTTGTGAATCACATAATATAGTTTTCTATTCAACAAAGCAGTTCAAACACATATAATAAAGAACATATGTGGTATGAACTTGGTGATGGTAAAAGTATATCTGTTTGGTATGATAAGTGGAATTCAGTAGGTCCATTGAGCAGTATAGTAATCAAGAGAGAGATTTATGAAGCCAGAATGACAGATCAATGTACTGTTGCAGAGGCAATGGAAAGGGGTGTTTGGAAATGGCCAAGTGAGTGGTATGTGAAATACCCTGTCCTGAAAAAAGTGCAGGTGCCAATACTGAATGAGAATGTAGAAGATAAACTGAGATGGATTGACAACAAAGGTGCAAAAAGTGAATTCTCAGTGAGCAAAGTGTGGCAGGATTTCAATGAAGATGGTCAAAAGGTAATCTGGAAGCCTCTGGTTTGGTTTAATCAATGCATACTAAAACATGCATTTGTTCTTCGGATGGCAGTTCAAGAGAGGCTTTTTAACTCAAGATAGAATTTTAAAATGGAGACCAAATGAAGTACTGACATGCCCACTATGTGGAAATGGCAATGATTCTCGTGAACATTTATTTTTCAAATGCAAATTTTCAGAAGAAGTATGGAGAGAGTTACAACTGATAATGAACAAGAGGTTTTCTTATAACTGGAAAGATGTCATAAATTCATAATAGAATTCTCACAGGTTAATAACTGTAATAACATTCTGAACATATTAAGGAAAATGGTGTGTGGTGCTGCTGTGTACTACATATGGCAAGAAAGGAATGCAAGGATCTTTGGAAATGGTAAAAAGGATGAGAAAATGCTATGTAAAGAGATAAAGGAGACAATAAGAATGAGGCTGCTGAGTTTGCAGGTTAAGGAGTCAAAAGCTGTGAAGATGGTTGAGTTGCAGTGGAATGTAAAGTTGAATAGATTCAAGAGAAAGTAGGAAGTATATAGATTGATGTATTAGTTTGTTTTGAATGCTACTAAATAGTGTAGCTTTTTATACGTTTTGTAAATGCTGAGGTCTGTAAACAAATGCATAGGTCTGTCTATGTAGTTTGTTTTAGACTATGTACTTCTCTTGATATATATTATATTTCACCTTTCCAAAAAAAAAAAAAAAAAAAAAAAAAAAAAAAAAAAAAAAAGTTCAAACACTATAAGAAACAAAAAATACAGATAAACCCAACTCGACTCAAACAAGCCTTAACCCCAAAGGCCCAAAGTTACTATATACTTTTTCTAACCGATGTTAACTTCATCATAACCCAGCCTATCATCGCTTCACAACTCAGCATACACCCAAAGGCCATCACTGAGCAATTAAAAGCCTTCTCAATGATGTTACCTCAACTATCTTACAACACAAACTTCTTCCTTATGGATTTATTAATCTTTTATCTAACATCAGGTGCACATGCTTCATACTCTGCAAAACTACACTAATCTTAAGCACAACTTGATGGGCATCAAAATCTAACCTATAATAGATATACATCCTAGTTATCCTTCAATAAGGATCATTATAAGTAAACATGTTCCATTAACATTATTCATCTCATACTCTCGTGCTTGTTACTACTGTATAAAAACTAGCTGCTGCATGCACAATTCAACTTCGATCTAGTAATTGGACTAATAGTGACAAAGTAAGTGAAAGAAACGCACCTTTAAGTGATGATACGTCTCAGAGCCCATTTGCATTGCCTCTTCAAATCTCTTTGCTCCAATTGGAAGAATCATTATGTCCTAATTCAATTAAATTAACACAACAAATAAGTATTGAAAAATTTATGTTTTAAGAAAACTATTTGCGGCTTGAAAACATGAAACCAGCAGCCTACTCTTATAGCCAAATTGTTTCCAGCATGTTTGCCGCCGCTTATTAGTGTGAAGGCAGGGACAGGAAGAACATGGCTGCTTCCTCTGCCCGATATATCAGCAATATGTTTGTAAAGTGGAACCTGCGGAAAACAACGCAATAGTATTATTATCATCATTAAACAGCAATATATATGTTGTTATTTCAAGAAAACACGAAACAAAAATAATTGCACATGCCTCTTTCTCAGCGGCTCCGGCTTTGCAAGCAGCAATCGACACAGCTAATATTCCTAAATCCTAACAGCTCTAGTAACACCGTTTCCGAGATACGCAGCCTTGTCACCGTCACGCAACTCAGCCGCCTCGTACACAAGTCCAGACGGGGACGAAACGTTGGCGCTGGGAGAGGAAGCGCGAAAGAGTCCCTTATTCGTAAACAAGTCAACTTCGATAGTTGGAATGCCGCGACTATCTAAGATCTGCCGGGCTTTAACCTTAGTGATTGGAAATGAATAAAACGGGGTCAGGGGTTTTCG
Organism: Artemisia argyi; assembly: GCA_030686995.1. NCBI lineage: Eukaryota > Viridiplantae > Streptophyta > Magnoliopsida > Asterales > Asteraceae > Artemisia > Artemisia argyi. The sequence continues at coordinate 4,569,036 of CM060696.1, read as the reverse complement.
CCCTAAACGGCCGCGTTTACGGCGTCTTCGATCTTACGAGACAGCATGTCAGCATGTGTTTCTCTAGATATTCTTGTACAGACGACGACATTCTAATTCCTAAGTTGTAAAACTAAATAGTTTATTAAAAGGGAAACAAACACTTAATAAGGTATATAGACTGATTGTACAATTTTAAATCAAAGAAATTAACTGAGTGGGGTGTGGATTAAAAGAAAATTTAAATCAAAGTGTTTAGTACAATTTTTTTTTATGACACATAAGAATTGAATTATAGATTTCATATATGGTTAAATTGGCATCTATTGTTGAAACCAACTAATAAGAATTAAGTGTATTATTTTTGACTTTTTATAATCACATATTTATTCTTTCTTTTTTTGTGTTTTTAATTTTTTAATTTCATAATATCCAAACTTGCATATAAACAAATATAAAATTTAAATAATTTTTTATTTCTCTCTCCTTATTTTCTTTCAAACCAATCCAAATCCAAATCCGATTCTACACCCACCTACAAACCAAACGCACCTTGATTTTAGTGGTATTGGATTTGGTATGGATCGAAAGAAATAAGGGCCCTTTGGTTTAAGCATTTTAGATTGATGGAATTGTTTGATTCTTAAATAAAAGTTGAATGATAATATTAATATTGTTTGTTTTGTAACATGTGATTGAGAATTGATTTTTATTTAATATTATTATATAATAAAAAGGGTCCACTTAAATATATTATTAAAACAAATGTGACTTGAAGCCTAGAAATAACGAGGTTTTGAGCCCGCGCGTTGCCGCGGGATTTGTGTGTATGCAAGTTAGCAAAAAAAAGAGGGACGAAGTTACTATTATGCGTAATTTTCCATTTGAATATACTAAAATAAGAAAATTACAATACATTTTCCTTATAAGAACAACAGTACATTTATTAGCATGTCCCTAAGGAAAATTCTTAGTTTTATCTTAGCATGTCACTAAGGAAAATTACAAATTAACTTATAAGAACAACATGTACATTTATCAGCTGTAGCTTCTTTATATAGTTGCTTCAGTTGCTCAAACGACTTCTGCTGGGCTTCCTTCACGTCCTTTTGCTTGGCCTGCAGGTTGAGTTTACCATACCCACTGTCTTAGTCGTTAACTTCACAGCGTACATACAAAAAAAAAAAAGAATTTAAAAGTAAGAAGTTAACACAAAAATCGCATAAGGTTGTGAGCCGAAAGAAGATATTTAATAGGTCTGGACATGATCTTAAGCATGTTACTGCATAGTGTATCAAGGTCCCAATTTAATGAACCTTATCTTGTAAGGGAGTATTGACATTAAACTGTCAAATAAGTCCAGCGCAATAAACTATATTTATAGGTTACGCCTTAAAGGGAATTTGGATGTGCTTTAATGTTTCTTATAATAAGTTGTGAGTGTGCATGTGAACAGATTACCAATTTGTTGTAATAAAATCTTAAAACAAACTACAGTCGTTTACTGATAACACTAAAGCATTCCAAAGTACACAGGTGACTATTAGTAATAGATTTAGTATCTATTTTAACATAATTGTACAGCCAACCTCAGCTTATCTATTTTAACATAATTGGCTATGGGTTATGCAACCCTGACCCCTTAAATCTATTCATATAGCCAACCTTAGCTTATCTGTTTCAGGGGATAGGTAAGACATTGATTGGAACATATTAGTACTCTTAACCGTTAGACACAACCAACCTCTTTAGAAAAAAATGAAGAAAATGATGGTGTATAGCGGTGTCTATGTTTACACTGTACATACATGAATGTTGTAACCATTAGTATATGAATGAGTATTTCACTTAAAATCACATATTAAAACCTTGTAAGCATTAGTATATGAATGCATACCTCGATTATATATGGACCCGTTCTGACGGAATCACTGCTAGGCCTCATATCTAAACGGCTTCCAGACTCTGCTCAATTATTTTAACCTTACGTACCTAGGGTGTATACTATTATTACGTTTTTTAGTCCCTATTGGCATATGAAAAAAATTACCTCGGCTGGAAGTAATGAATGTTTCTTTTGCAGCCGGTCACATGTATCTTCCGCTCTCACTGCCACTCTACCAAACATACGAAGAAACCTGTCATTATAGATAAGCGCAAACACTAAAATACTGAAAGGGGCAACACCCCTGTCCATATAAGATATATCAAAAAAAACAAAATTAGAACTCATTACTGAACCATCAGATTTGTACACGCTTTCCTCTTTGACCAGCTCCAAAACCATATTAAAAAATGTTTCAAACTAAGTTGGTTTATGTTAAATTTGTATAATAAAGTTGCTAATATCTTTAGTACCTGATATGATTACTTTTCCATTTCCTTCGCTGCTCAATCATTTTTTTTTTCCTTCAATGATCCCTGAAATAGATCGCACAAAAAACCATGAATGTCGTTGCATACCGTAAAGACAACGATAAAGGAAGAAAAGATCAACCAACCATATAACCCTATCCTATAGATGAATTCACCAAACGCAACAAACAAAGTATGGTGACAGCATACCTAGTGTGTCGCGCCTCTGTCCACCAGGATGCGAACCCATGGTGTGGGGACGCTCATATGTCGCAGTGGCTTGTGCTGCAACAATAACATATAAGAATAGGCATGTATCAGTACTTCAAGTCCCGTTTTGAAAACAAAATATGAGCCCACGAAAAGGCATAAGAATGAAACATGAAATGTACATTGGCGGCTGGACGTGGATGCGTCTGAGTGTGTACCTATTGGTTTTCTGGTATTACATCTATAGCTGATAGTAGGCTATTCCATACGTGTTTCTTTTAGCTTATTTTTTGGGTTTATGAGGTTATGGAAAATGCAGAACGCTAGTCAGCCCACTTTCTTATGAGCTTATCAAAACAACTAAAATAAGTATTTGTTTATGAGCTTATTTTACAAATTTTTGAGGTTAGAGAAATCTAGATAAAGCTAAAAAGCTCAGTTTTAATTACTTATGAGCTCACCAACCTAAGGTTATAGTTTAAATAAGCTATCAGCTCAAGTTGAAACACTTAAAAGCAGTTAAAAATGAGCTCATTAGCTTTATAAAAATTTGAATAAGCTACTTAAATAAGCTCAGTCAAACACCCCCTTACTTAATTACTCTTAGTTGTGTCTACAAATCATTTATATCTACAAATTAGTTCAAATAAATTAAGCTATCAACAGATTATATATAGTTCAGTTACATGCTATCATTTTAACTAAAAATCAAAGGCTAAATTTGAAAAGGTGTTTTGAGTTATACCGGTTGTTGTGGATCTCTCAACTTCTGTCACATTCATTTCTATTCACTTCGCATAACTTATTCCCTGTAGATCAAATTAAACTTCAAATCAGAACCCCGCAAAAACAGAATGATGCTCAACAACATAACAATGTACATGGTCCAGCTGATGAATGATCAGATAGTGTCTACGTGATCAAAGATCTTTTTTCCTCATAATGCTATTTTATTCATTTTACGTACTCTAACTACAAATATTCTTTTAACATTACATGCAACTTAGTGGTATAAACTTACCACTTCCGAAAAGTATTGCCATTAGTTGTTCACCATGATATGTAGTAACTTTTATGCCATCGTCAGTTTCCACCCGCTGAAACATATGCATTTAGTTCAAATCAAAAGGGAGACACTAACGTTTTAAAGGTAAAATCATTAATTAGGGATACAGAAGAAAAGGGGAAAAAAAGAAGTGAAAATCATCAATTCTCACCTCAAATCCTTAATATGAACCCCTTTGCACATTTGGATTTGGTCTTTCAAGGCAGCTGTGATATACCATGGCCGAATCCTGCTGCAGCTTCAAGCTGAGGTATTCCCTTGTCAATTTTCATTGTATATCTGCGGCAGTTTCCAAAAAGTAACATCGAAGCATAGAACTTCTAAAGAATTTCACTTTAGCATGACATCATGAGCCAACTGTGGATTGCTTTGTCTGCCAGTCACAATTTTTCAAAATGTAAGCGGCAATAAAGCATAAGGAGAAAAATCTGGAAAGTATGTTTAAAAGTAAATTGAGAATGTCACCTTCAAGATGAAAGCGGCCTGTCCTTGCGCCTTCAATTTCAACATTGATCATCAGAAGCCCAACATTGTAAATCCGCCCGGAGACAAACATAGACACGAATATGCACACATGCGGGCTATCTTTCAAGTGCTACCATATTTTTTTACTCCTTTGCTCTAATGCTGTCATATTTTTACTAGCATCAATGTTTTCCGATAACTTTTTGGTGACAATGTGTCCATGTTTTTTAAGCGACACTAATGGTAGCATTTGGGCAATAGCTGACTATGGTTTCGTTGCACTTTACAGCAGTTTCCAAGTTTATCGCTGCCATACCAATATTGTGTTGGAAAATTTAGTGAACTTGAGGGATTAATTCACACCTGGTAATGGGTTTGGAGGTACGGAGTGTACACCCATTTGGTCACTGAATCCCCTGACTCAATAGTGGTTATGTATTGATTCTGCTGATGGCATGAATCTGTTTCTGCTGATAGTGTGATTTTACTGACAGTGGATTCTGCTGCTAGTTTCCACTGCTAGTATTATTGTTTCCACTGATGTGTTAGCATTACCACTGCTAGTGTTATTGTTTCCACTGATGTGTTAACATTACCACTGCTAGTGTTATTGTTTCCACTGATAACCACTGATTCCTACTATTATGGAAATTATTTTGATATAATTAATGGGCCGTTAATTATACATAATTCCATGGGCTAGGGTTTGAGTATTCTCTATTATAAATAGAGGTCATAACATTATTCATGAATACGATTATCAACACAAACCCTAAACACTTGAATACGATTCTGTTCTTGATTTGTGCCTAAAACAAGAACATCACTTGGTCTTATCCCATAGAGATATTGGTGTAACCCAGGCATACGGTCGAATAGTTTCTATTGGAAAGTGATAACATGATTCAAGTGAATATCCGGTACTCATTGATTATCTTTACCCTGTTCTGGGAACACTCAAACACATAATAACCAACATATTGAAGCGAAATGAATAATTAGGTGACCTAATTTTTGTTGTTCTAAATATGATTATCAAAGTAATTTCTGGATATCTTCTATGACTAATAATATTTGTAACATTAACCAATATTTTTCAGAGTCATGAAATTAAATAATTTACGCACAAATTAGAAACACACTTTGGAGTACAATTGGACCAACTTGACCGTTTTCTTTACACCCCTAGCTCCAAAACTCATCTTTCTTATTATTATTACTATTCAAATTACTCAACTAAGCAACCCTATAAGACCAAAATTAACCCACCAGCTTAACCACAAACAACAACATAATTTCTAAAAAAAACCCCTAAAACTTATAATGGAAAACCCGAAATTAGTAAAACCCCTAAATTATGATGAAAACCCTAATTTCAATTTTCACTTCGTATATACGTGTAACTCATAATAATTGTTAAATTTGAAAGAAGCAAAATTAAACCATACCAAGACCTAATTAGATATTATCACAATTGAAATCCACACCAACATAAAAAAAAAAAAAAAAAAAATCCGAATCTGATATAAATACATACCAAAGCAGGTTTTGAAGATCGTAACTGCGTGTGTGTAGATCATCATCATAAAAAAAGGCAATTTTGTGTAGAATTTGTGAGTGTGTGAGTTTGCGTGTGTGAGATAGGAAGGAAGAAAGATCGAGAACCTGTATTTGTATTTGTATTTGTATTTGTGAGTGTTGGGAACATACTTTTGTATTTTAGTCAAGTCTCGGTCATTACCTTTTGTAATAGGTTGCTTAGTTATTTATTTCACTATGTTTATGTTACTAGGCTTAAGTATGCATGTCCATGGGCCTTGAAAGCCCACGTTTAAGATGAAAGAGGGAGGAAGGAAGTGTTGCCCTACTCCTCCCCTATATATACTAAGCTCATGTAAACATTAATGTTGTTGGTTATTTGAATACATTAAGGAAACTCTTGCAATTACTTTTATCTCATTCTTATAATCAACCATCTCTTATTCTCATCTCATTTCTTATACTTGTGTTTACAAAATGGTGACCTAACAAGTGGTATCATTCGCCTAATAGAGATTGAAGTGCTTGTCTTGGTGTTAACGTGGGATTTAGGGTGTTGTTTCATCATCTTTTTGCTTCTTTCTTTGTTTCTTACACTCAAATCTTGAAGCTTGGATAATTTTTAAGGTTAATATAGTGTTTAGAAGCTTAGATTTTGCATAAAGTTTTGATTTTTTAAGGTTTTTCTACTCAAAATCTTCAATAGTTAGTGTTTTCTAAGTATTGGTTAAGTTATTTGATTAAAAGTACCTTATTTCTAAGCTTTTTTCTTCAAAAATTTGTGATTTTTCAAGTTTCTGACCATCTTACGCGTAAGTTTGGTGAATAGTACGTTTTAAAAGCTGTCTATAGTACTTTTTTGTCCTTTCTACGCATAAGTTTTGCCTAAAACCCCTTTCCTACGCATAACTTTGGTCAAAACCCTCATTCTACGCTTAACTTGGTCTTCTACGCTTAAATCCTACGCGTAAGCTCCATTCATACGCTTAAGTTCTACGCTGAAGTTTCATCCTACGCAGAAGTTGCCTTTCTACGCATAAGTTTGATCTTACGCATAAGATTTAATCTTACGCGTAAGTTGCTGAAATCTACGCATAAGTTTCATCAAAGGACTTCTCCTCGTGTTACGGTGACTCAGTACTTCCCTAGCTTGGATAAGTTAGTGGAATACTTCGACTACGGATATCTTTCAAGCTTGGATAAGCTTGAAAGATTTGTTTGGTCTTTGAACCTTACGCATAAGGTATATCTTACGCATAACTCTATAGTTTACGCATAAGATCAACCTTTACGCGTAACTTTGAAGTCTACGCATAAGTTTCAGTTTTTACGCGTAAGATTTCAACTTACCCAAAGGAACGTGCATTTCAATCTTCTACAAAGATCCATTACTACACAAGTGTTCTAAGATGTCTCAACCACCACATTACTACTTTTCTAATCCTCAACAACAACAAAATCAGCAGTATCAGCAACAACAATACCATCAGCAACAATCATATCAACAACCTTCACAATCACACTTTCATCAACAACAGTTTAATCAACAACCACAATATCTCATGATGCAACAACATCAAATCATTCCTCAACAACAACCATATCAAATGTCACAACAAAACACTCAGTTTTCCTCCAAACAACCTCACTGGTTTGATAGAATGTGTGAAGTTATTACAACTCAACAATCCAGACATGAGGCGGGATCACTTGAAACACCTCCAATGCTAACACCTGGGAACTATGTTCAATGGTCAAGTCGATTCTTACGATTTCTTGAACTAAAGAAACCTCATGGGAAATTCTTGAAACAAGTGATACTTGAAGGACCATTTGAGTGGCCAACAAGATTTGACATTGGTGATCCAACTGCTGATCCTCCACGAGCTCCTGCAGATAGACCTCTTCCAGAATCTCAACTCACAGAAGAACAGAAATTACATCGTGAAGCTGATGAGTATGCAATGGCTTATATACTTCAAGGTATACCTAATCCAATTTATCGAAGTGTCGATGCTCAGAAAACAGCCAAAGCTATGTGGGAACGTGTTCATCTCCTTATGGAAGGCACTCAATTGAACAAAGATGATATGGAATCCAAACTCTACATGGAATACACTGACATCACAATTGAACCAGGAGAGTCACTTGAATCCTACTATCATCGTTTCACAAATGTGGTCAATGATCTGGAACGTCACAAAATCACAGTACCAAGGATCGCAGTGAACTCCAAATTTGTTGGTAGTCTTGGCCCGGATTGGCATAAATATGTGACATTTGTTCGACAAACCAAAAACCTTCATGATGCACCATATGGTTTGTTGTATGATTTTCTGAAACACCATGAACCTGAAGTGGAAAAAGATCGAGCTCTTCGAGGAGGATACTCACCATCAGCAACACCAAATTCTTTGGCACTCGTAGCTCAATCTCCCTATGCTCCACCACCTATGTCAAATCATGCATATGTTCAAGAGCAAAATTAATTCAGTTATCCACAATCTTCTACCTCGAAGCAAATGGTCCCTTATGATTCATCTCCACTAAATACTTCTACTCAACTTGTTCCATTAAACAACAATGATGCAGTGTATTACTCCAACTCCAATGACGATGACGATGATGACTTTAATACGTTGAATCAGGGACTTGCTCTTAGTGCTCGTGCTTTTAGCAAATTCTCCAACGAAACAAACAACCGTAAACGTTCATCTTCTAACACAAGGAATCAAGCTGTTGTCAATGATGGAAGGGTGGAAATTCAGAATCGTAACTATGGTCGATCTGGTTCAGGAAGTTCTTCAAGAAATTTTGGGAATGGTTAGAGGTTTAATAATAATGGAGGGTTCAGGAACAACTCAGGCTCTTCTCAGCAAAGGTCTGAACTAGTTGCAACTAGGAACTCAAACTCAGGGAATGCAGTGTGGTGTTATAACTGTAATGAACAAGGTCATATAGCGACAGCATGTCCTAAACCGAGAACTCGGGGTAGTAAGTTTCACAAGCAGGCATTACTCATGGCTCTTCAAGATGAAAAAGATGGATATTTCCCTGAACAGGATAACAACTTCATGGCAAATGTGAACAATGATGATGACATGGAAGATCTGGAAGCCAATGCAGCTGTGATGCTTATGGCCAACATGCAAGAAGTTCAGTTTAATGATTCAGGTCCGGTGATGAGGCGAAAAATGAACCACTTTTAGGGGGTCATTTAAGCCCGGAATTGAATTTATTTGATCAAATATTACCCTAAATCGTTTCTTTTGTGATTTTAGGTACTTTGGGAGAGAAATCTGGAAAAGGAAGCAATTTGGACGTTTTTGGAGCATAAAAGTGAAGAAAACGCCAAAGTCTTAATTTTCCTTGCTGGGAACAGTAGGTGACGACGTCAAGAAGGAATTTCTGACGGCGTCAAGAGTAATTTCCATGACGACCCAGTACAGAATTGAAGGCGTCACGTAGTAGGGCGTCAAGAGTAAAATGCATGACGGCCTGGAAACACATAACACATGACGGCGTCAAAAGTAGATCAAGGCAGTCCGAGAAGTATTTTGGCGGCGAGATGACGGCGTCACCAATTTTGTCTTGACGCCGTCAGACCCTATTTCCTATATATAGTTTTCTAATTTTTACACATAAAAAAGAGAAGTTTTGGAGAAACCCTAAGGCCGAACTTAGTACGAATTTTACAGGTTTTTCAAGGGTTCTCAGTCCTTGAACCCTTTCATGTGTAATTGAGATAAGTGTTCTTTTAATTCAATCAATATGTCTATGTGTTGGTTGTCTATATCTTGTTCTTGTCTTAATTCCATCATGCTAGGCTAGATCTATCTTGTGTTTGCTTGGATCTAATGAAACCTAGATGTTAATTATGTGTTGATTACTTGTTTATGGTTGTATTGGATGAATGATTTCGATGTTAGGCTTAAGAAAACTGGCAGACTTCCAAATGGTAACATGCTTGAATGTCTTAGCCTCTTAGGAAACATGAACTGATGTGCACTAGGTTTTATTGGTTGTATTTAATGCATGAGTAAATTCTAATGATCCCATGTTAGGAGCTTCTTAGCCGGCTCGACATAGGAGTGAAGTAGGCACTCATAGGATTGGGGAATTAAGTGCCATGAATGGTATTAAGGAATACAATCCGTCATCCACGCAACTATAACAAGTAATTAACGTGTAAAAGATATCTAGGGAGTAGTGAAATCTAAGTAAACACAACTTCTCCACTTATTGCTCACAACCTTAGTTTAATTTAGTTTATTTCCATTTCTAGTATTTTATTTTAATTGCATCTTTAGTATTGGGTTAGTTGACTAGCAACTAATTCCGCCCAAATCCTTCAAACCCGAGATTTTTACTTGCTTTCTAAAAAATTATAAAAATACAAAAATAATCATCCCTCATCTTTAGAACTAGTATTTAGGTTTTCTAATCCTAGCGACACTATTCCCAGTTGAACGATCAATCCCCCGGTACTTGTCACTATACTATACTACAACGATCAGGTACACTGCCTGGTGGGGGTTGTAAGCTTCTCAAGATCCCTTGAGAGGTAAAGCCTGGTGCGATTCCCACGTATCAAGTTTTTGGCGCCGCAGCCCGGGGAATAGTTATTGTTTAGGTTGAATTTGATTTTTATTAGGTCTACTCATTAGATTCCTATCAAGTGAGATTTTTTCTTTTTACTTTGTAGCTTTCTCGTAGTCTATCTTTTATTTGTGATTTTGTATGTAATTTGCTTCAAATGGACACTTCACTTAAACTTCTAAGATTGCAATATATGGTTGAGTGGCTAGAACACCAAGAAGTGCAAAATACCTCATTTAGAGACACCTATGAATCATATGAGCCTTCACCTAGGATAGATTCTTATGAACAACCTCCATGTTTAGGATCTCGTTTTAGTGAGGCTAATAGAAAAAGCGACCTAGTTTGCCAAGAAATTATGGATAGAGCCGTATCAATAAACCATAAGTTGGATGAAGCACTAGGTTTGTTATTATCACTACCTAAGGATATAGGTGATCGTGACACATGGAATGATGAGGTAAGTAACATAAGCCCACAAAATACTTAACCATCATTTGAGGCACACACACCACCCGTGACTTACCCGGAGGAAGTAGAAGAAACTTTAGGAATTCCGATGGAGGTAGAACCCTTGGACCAGACACCACTTGAGGATATAGGTTTGAATACTTGTAGTGATAACCTTACTCCTAGTTCTAGGGAATTTCCTAGTGTTGATGAACCGGAACCTCAATCTTTACACACCTTTCCATCCTTAGATATATTTCTAGGAGACAAAAGAGGAACCGACCCACCCATCAACCAATATTATCCGGGTAGTTTTAGGATAAAGGAAGCCATTCACTCACCCCCTTCACCTCACGTGGCATATTCACACCCTAAGAATGTGTATCGCTACTTTCACCCATACTTAATCCTAAGTGTAGGGAGAACCTTCCCTATTTCCGTTAAATAAGGGTAGAGTCAGGCTCGTGACTCGAACAAAAACAAGCGCTTCTTGGGAGGCAACCCATGTTTTGTGTGTTTTTATTTGTTTGTTTATTTGTTTGTTTGTTTGATTTTATTTGTTTCCGTATGCATGTTTTATTTTTATTGTTTGTGGCTCATGTTTCAAAGTGAATTGTGAAAATGCTTTATTTTGTTTTTAAATTCGTCTTAATTGCATATAAAGGTATTTTGCAAAAGATAAGTGTAAGGGAGATCCAAATTTGTTTATAAGAACGAAATTGAGCATGAACCACAACAATAATAAATGGACATGTGTATTAGTACTTGTTAGAGTCAAATGCTTGTATCGAGTCATAATGATGTTTTGCAGGATTTTCCAGGAAGTAGGATGAAGTTTTTCCAGAAACTTAACATAAGAATTTCTGCAGGTCACTTCTGACGGCGTCATGAGTTTACTCTTGAAGGCGTCATGTGTAAAATTCTGGAAATTTTGCTAGTTTTGTTTATACTGGAGTCTTAAAGTTTTTGTTAATTCTTTAGTTTTATAAACTCCAGGAAATCTGCAAACATTCATTCCACAAGCATTATATCTTTAATTGTTTTGTTTCTATTCCTAAGTCTGGAATTACATCTAGTTGTGAGTTTTCTTTGTTCGGATTGATGCTTTGGGTTTTTGTGTTTGTTTTCTCAGGTTTAACAGGTTATGTATGACAAGAAGATGATTTATATTCTGGAAGGGAAGCTTTGATTGTTCATTTTCTTGGAGGAAGATCTAACCTGGCCACCTTATTATCCATACCGATCGAATCAGGGGAGTATTTGATTTCATTCTTTTTTACTTTTTCACTTTTACATTCTTTACTTGAACATTAGGGACAATGTTCATCCTAAGTGTAAGGGGAGGGTAAAATGATGATACCTTACAAATACACTTTCGCTTGAGTTTGTTTGTTTGATAGTAGATGTGTAATAAAACTATGAGAAATACTTGTTAGTGTAATTTTAGCGTGAAATTTAAAATTTTTTACAACATTTAGGAGTAAAAATTTAGCCATAGCAAGCGTCTCATGGATAGGAGATTGTATGACTAGCACATAACCGTACTTTCAGAAAAATTTTCCACCCAAATATGTGAGGTTCGCCTTTAGATTTGATAGGAAAAACATTTATTATTAGTGCTTATGAGTGTACCGGTAGCATTTAGATTCTAGAACTTGCGTTAGTGATGCATCCCGAGACCGCTAGTGAGACTACATTCGTGTAGTAGGATTTACTACATGATAAGAGGCATTAGGATTACCCTTGTGTTAAACCCGTATCATAATCACTTGACCATTTAAGTCATATTACTTGGCTAGTTAAGTCAACTAATTTTTCCCATACCTTAACGTTGTACTCATTTTTAGTACACGAAACCCCTAGTACACCCCTCCGAGCCTATCTTTTCGTTTCTAACTTTAAGCATCTTACTTAAAGGAAGAATTTGTTACACCCCACTTAAATGTACACCCAAATCGCCTTAGCCTTCCGTGTATGCGCTCATTTTTAGTGCATTATTGTTATTTGTTAAACCCTAAGTTAACTATCTAATTGATTACATGGTTGCTAAGTCGAGTCATATCCTTGTACATATTGTTTTGGGACGATTGGGACTCATGGGTAAACTACTTATTTTATGGAGTAATGGGGAAGAACATCATATATTACCCCTATATGTACGTTAATCTTAAAAGTACTCCAAGTGTTTTGATTTTCTTAATTCGAGTCATTAGATTAGTTTATTGTAAAGTATGTAAAAATTCAAGTGTAAGGGAAATGTTCATTCCCTATGATGTATTATTTTGGATGGTAGGGTAAGAGTGTATGTAAAAAAAAAAAAAAAAAAAAAAAAAAAAAAAATCGAAAAATCAAGAAAAAGAAAAAGAAAAAATAGAAAAAAGAAAAGAGAAAAAACATACGGACTACCATCCCGTTTCATTCTATGTTTATTTTATGTTTTTGTTATTTTTCATTTATTAGCTTAAGTCGAGTCTAGTCTTGGCTTAGCAACGCCATATTGTACATGTAATTAACCAAGATTGTTAACTCGCCACCAGTAAAAACTTCCTTTATCCAACAAAATCGTGTATTTCATATCCCTACACCTAACGTTACAACCCTTTAAAAGACCTCTTTGATAGTTTATCCTAGGTGCTTACGCCATGTGGTGGAGGTTTGATCCTTTCCCAAGCCTATGGTAATCTATTTTGCTATGACAGGTAGTGAGAGATATCTTCCGTTTCCATATTGTAATTTACACTTTATTACACCCGAGAGATGTAAGTATCTAAACACTATTTGTGAGGTGCTAGTATATGACCTCCGTGCTTGTCTATTGGTCTTTAGTGGAACGATTATTTATTGTAATTACTTTTATATTAGTGTTAAATGACCCCTAGCTTGTATTTTGACTAGAATAAAAGCGCATTTGCTTGAGGACAAGCAAATCTCAAGTGTAAGGGTATATGATGAGGCGAAAAATGAACCACTTTTAGGGGGTCATTTACTTGCTGTTGCTTTTACAAATACTCTAAAACATTTATACTTGATTGTGTTATGCTTGATTGTGTAACACCCCCAATTCATGGTTGCAGCGGAATTCAAACTGGGTGTTACTCAACGGCACAATAGTCACAATAATAGAAAACGAGCTCCAATTGAGTCGTTTTAAAAGATTTATCATTCAAATTGTATAAATATCAGAGATTACAAAATGAGGTCCCAAATGCTTCCATGTTTACAATGTATAATAAATGTGTTTTTGAATGATAATAAAATTTATAGCCCTCTTGAGTATCCGTGTCCTTCCGTGCCATCCTTGATCGTCATGAACCTGAAATACATGCTTGAGAGGTCAACACAAAGGTTGAGTGATATTCATAGAGTTTGTTTAATGTTTGAACACAATGTGTTGGTAGTAAATCGTTGAACACAATAATCGTAGTGTTTGTAGTTAAATCGTTTGAACACAATATGTTGGTAGTGTGAGCTATAGACTCACACCAATGTTTGGAAAACAAAACAGGCAGGCTACGTTATTATACGCCCATAAAATGTATTATACACTAAGCTTATGACACCAAAACGTTAACGTGTACCAATATCGATCGGCAGATTTATCCCGGTAGGTACTTTGCCGTCATACCTAATGTCTCAAATATTAATGCATTTGTTTGAACTTAGTCAAAACAAATGGGATTCGTCAATCCCAATAGGCCTATTCACAATATTCGCGCTCACTTGCAAGTAACCCTCGCAAGTGATTAAATGGTTCATAATAAGGGATCTTGGTTTGGCAAGGATGTTACTTAGTGATAATAAAACATAGTCGAATAGCATACAGTAGAAAGCATTGTGTTCGAGTAGAAAAATAATAGCATGTATTCCCCCCAAGGGTTTGTAAAACATTGAAGTAATGTAAAGTGGGGCTATGAACTCACCTTAAGTTGGATAGCAAGTAATGAATGTAACGGTTGTATCGTGAAGGTTTCTACGAGCAACCTATAATCGAATGTTGCGACTTAGGTTCGGAGTAAAGAATATGAAGTAGTGCCTATATATATATATCTTGCATTTAGTCCATGATGTGGTATGATGTATAATGTAAGTCTTTGAAAGAAAAGATTCATGAAACATGTATGTTTTGTATATCGTTTACTACCGTTCGGGCCGACATAATTCAGAAGTCATGTTAGTAAGCGTTCGAGGAGCCAGGACACTTTAACTCGTAAATCCACAACTCATCTCGACGGCTTACATAATGAACTCCTCACATGAGGCTCCCTACTATTGTAGTAGTTGATGAAATATATAGATATAAGTTTTGATCCGAAAGGTTACATGTCCGATATTTGAATAAACTTAGGAAAGTTTATTTGTACATGAAGATTGTTATTAGGGATAGTTTCATAAGTCTTGAATGACCATTTTCTCTTTGTAATATCTCATGGTTCCTTTAGATGAAGTAGATCCAAATTGTATGTTCAAGTTATCGCCAACTTCTCTAGTTCATGTATTTGCCTTGGTAAGCTTGTATGGTCATTTCGTCATGGCCTAGCCATGACCCTTAGTCCTTGTTTCAAGGTCATGAGACACAACCTTGGCTCTATCCATGGTGGTGGTCTTGATTATAGGTCATAAGACCCCTTTGGTCTTCATAAACCATAACCTATATGTAATGACTTTGTCTAAAAATGGGCTGTTTAGAATTTGAAGAAATTTATCACTCGGAAAGCGTTTTCAGGGCTCAAGCTTCTTTTTTCCTGAACGAAAACGTCGTTCCAGACAACTTTCGTGTTTTAACTTTTTGATGAATTGGACCAGAAGTGGGACTTTCAAAAAGTCAGAATGCGATTCAGTAAGGTTTAGGCAGTTTTGCCGGAAATCTTTGGTAACTTCAAATGGGCGTAACTTTTGACTCGTATACTCGTTTTAGGTGGTTCAAATTGCTATGGTTTCCTTGTTAAGTCCTCTACTGTAATATGTAATGATCCAATATCATAATTTTACCATTTTGGTCGTGGTTTTCCAAGAAAGTCACTAGTTTACTTGTTTGAATAACATAAGTTACATATATGTATCAATACTTGTTTTACTCACTTTTATACATCATGGACATGAATACAAGACATAATATAGCATGAATAATATGTAAATAACATGAACATGATTATTCAACAAGAAGCATGTTAGGGTTTGGCTTACAACTTTTGGCTTTCAAAGATGAAAGGAAGTTAACATGTAAGGATAGGACTTTGATAGACTTGCTTCAACCCTTTTTCACTTTCATGCAATCTTTCTACCCTTGTAATCTTGAAAGATGGATGATGAAGGTTGAGGTGAATTGAGTGGATTTAAACTCAAGAGAAATCACCAAAGTTCTAAAGATTTGAAGTAGTTTTGATGAATCAAAACTAAACTAGGGTTTATGTATGGATATTGCACTTGATTTCTTGGATGGAACTTGAAGTAAACTAGTAAAATGAAGTGTGTTGTGTGTGTGGGTCGTTCAAATGGCCAAGGAGGGGAAGGAGAGGCATTTATATGCTAATGAGGAGGTTACAATGTTGACTAGTCAACACTTGGAGGCCAAGTTGAACACATGTTCACATCTTAAGGCTTAAAGCATGGGATTAAGCCACCTAGGGGCTGAATCCCCCCCCCCCCCCTAAGTCGGTTTTCCAAGCTTGGGGAGCAAGGGTGGACTTTTGATGATATTATCCAAACTTATGGAGCTAGTTTTGACTCCGTAAAATGCAAACCGTAAGTTGTTACGTCACAAAACGTAAAACCGGGTATCGTAAAACTACGAAACTTGGAGGAATGATTAAACTTGTCAAAATACTCCATAATAAAATATAAAATGAGTGGTAGGTTCCATTTGGGTGGTAAAACCCTGCTAAAACTGGAAACACGGGTCTAAAACGCGTAATACGTAAAACGTACGAATATTGCGTAAAATTGAGAAAAGTAAAATGTTACTTTTCTAATGTGATAAAAATGATTTAAAATGACTTATAATGTCTAGACTGGGCTCAGTCTAGTGTCGGTTGGTATTAAATGTCTTTTAGACATCAAACCGTAAGCCTAAAAATCACGAAATGACTTATAACATCAAGGGATGATTTTTGGTCAATGGAGGAGGGAAAAAATATGTTGACTTTTTCTAATAAGTTGAAAACTCAAAACTTCTTAGAAACGCGTTTTGTGGTCTAACGGTTAATCGCCCATACGGTTAAGCGTGCTCATGCGAGAGTAGTACAGGCTTGGGTGACCTGCCGGGAAGTCTTTGGTCATGTTTTTCTCAGTCACGATTAATTCTCAAATAAATCATGAGTGTATCAAACATTTTTCCGATGTGGGGTCACCTGACGGGATCGAATTTCGTTGTGCGTAGAATTTCTGAATGACGTTTTACCCTAAAACGTGTAATGTCGTGTAATTCCTTAAAAACTTTCACGAAAATGATCTGACGAATGTCAAACATTTAATTTGCCATGGAAATGATTTATCACTCGAGAATATCAAATAAAAATCAACTTTCGGGAAAAATGAATAGTAAAAGTGAATAGTGAAATTTTCCGGGAAAAATTAATTAACCTGAAAATGCGAATTGTTACAGATTGCATTATACTTGATTGCATACATACTGATGAGGCGAAAAATGAACCACTTTTAGGGGGTCATTTAAGCCCGGAATTGAATTTATTTGATCAAATATTGCCCTAAATCGTTCCTTTTGTGATTTTAGGTACTTTGGGAGAGAAATCTGGAAAAGGAAGCAATTCGGACGTTTTTGGAGCATAAAAGTGAAGAAAATGCAAAAAACTTAATTTTCCTTGCTGGGAACAGTAGGTGACGGCGTCAAGAAGGAATTTCTGACGGTGTCAAGAGTAATTTCCATGACGACCCAGTACAGAATTGAAGGCGTCACGAAGTAGGGCGTCAAGAGTAAAATGCATGACGGCCTGGAAACACATAACACATGACGATGTCAAAAGTAGATCAAGGCAGTCCGAGAAGTATTTTGGCGGCGAGATGACGGCGTCACCGATTTTGTCTTGACGCCGTCAGACCCTATTTCCTATATATAGTTTTTTAATTTTTACACATAAAAAAGAGAAGTTTTGGAGAAACCCTAAAGCCGAACTTAGTACGAATTTTACAGGTTTTTCAAGGGTTCTCAGCCCTTGAACCCTTTCATGTGTGATTGAGATAAGTGTTCTTTTAATTCAATCAATATGTCTATGTGTTGGTTGTCTATATCTTGTTCTTGTCTTAATTCCATCATGCTAGGCTAGATCTATCTTGTGTTTGCTTGGATCTAATGAAACCTAGATGTTAATTATGTGTTGATTACTTGTTTATGGTTGTATTGGATGAATGATTTCGATGTTAGGCTTAAGAAAACTGGCAGACTTCCAAATGGTAACATGCTTGAACGTCTTAGGAAACATGAACTGACGTGCACTAGGTTTTATTGGTTGTATTTAATGCATGAGTAAATTCTAATGATCACATGTTAGGAGCTTCTTAGCCGGCTCGACATAGGAGTGAAGTAGGCACTCATAGGATTGGGGAATTAAGTGCGCCACCCCATGAATGGTATTAAGCAGTACAATCCGTCATCCATGCAACTATAACAAGTAATTAACGTGTAAAAGATATCTAGGGAGTAGTGAAATCTAAGTAAACACAACTTCTCCACTTATTGCTCACAACCTTAGTTTAATTTAGTTTATTTCCATTTCTAGTATTTTATTTTGATTGCATCTTTAGTATTGGGTTAGTTGACTAGCAACTAATTCCGCCCAAATCCTTCAAACCCGAGATTTTTACTTGCTTTCTAAAAAATTATAAAAATACAAAAATAATCATCCCTCATCTTTAGAACTAGTATTTTGGTTTTCTAATCCTAGCGACACTATTCCTAGCTGAACGATCAATCCCCCTGTACTTGTCACTATACTATACTACAACGATCAGGTACACTGGCTGGTGGGGGTTGTAAGCTTCTCAAGATCCCTTGAGAGGTAAAGCCTGGTGCGATTCCCACGTATCATCCGGTGTATGACACTGACGGCTTGTCTCAGGTACATGACCTCAATGCATGCCTAATACATGATATAGCCTCACCTTCTGCTTCTGAATCAGATATGGCGAAAGTTGTTCCATCTGACTCATCTTCATCTTCTCAAACAGATGAACAAATAAGCACAGTTGTCATATTTGATGATGACACAGTTGTTTCATTTGATGATCCTATTGAGAATGATAAACATGATCAAATAGAACAACATGAACCATCGTTTGATCCAGACCCTGACCTCATATTGTTATCCAAACAACTGAATGCTCAACAATTGCAAATCATAAAATGCAACGAGAAAAACAAAGCTTTAAAAGAAACAAATGCGTCACTTGCAAGAGATATTGAGTGTTATAAAATTCAACTTTCAAATCAGGAAGACAAGATTAAACATGCAAAAAGTTTTGAAAAAGCTTTTCAAGAATCTTACAACAAAGAGCAAGATCTTCAACACAAAATGCAAGATTTAATTGAGTCAAACGGAAAGTTGATTTCTAAACTTGAAAGTGAAAAGTGTGAACTGAAAATGCAAGTTGAACGTCTTCAAAAAGTACTTTCAAAAACAGAAACAGAATTGTCCAGTTGCAAAAAGGATTTTTGTGAACATAAAATACGAAAAAGGAAGTATATAGATAACTTACTCAGTGAGATTGTTGATCTTGAAAAACAACTCAAAGAATTTCGTAATATTGTTTACAAAACCGGGGGCTCTGTCACAACAATTCAGAAATTTACTTTAAAACCGAGACCCGATAAAGGATTTGCACTTGGCGATTTCAAATCAATGTTTCTTCACACAGCATTCAAAGAAAATCCTAAGATTTACAGTATGGACCATATGCTTGATAATACGATTGTGCGCACTGTTGTTTTTGATACTGAGGAAGAGGAAGAACTTGAAGACGAGAGTCGATCAAAAATGAGTTATGTTCAATATTGGACACCATATGATTATTCACAAGCTCCTCATATTTCTAAATCTTTTGTTCCTCAAAAGGAATTACCTGAGAAATCATGGTATGTCACTGAGTCATATGTTTCATCCTCTAATGCGGCCCCTGTCCAAACTGTAGCACAAATAAATGGTCCTTTACCATCATCCGGTGAAGTTACACCTTTACCTAAAAATTGTCGTGTCTTAAATTATTACAAAACTTTTATGGAAGACATCAAAATTTTGGAGGAAACAATTGAACATAATTCTGAAATAAAATTTGAAACTTTTCAATCCGCTTACGAGCATGAAAAGAGAGATATTTTTCAAAAACAAATGTTGCCAATTGTCAAACACCTCCGTCTCTGTGCTACACGTTGGGAACAGGAACTTCAAAAAGAGGTCAAAACAATGATAAATGTTTTCAACTCAACTAAAAATGCGATTTTGGTTCAAAAGCAAAGAAATAGAATTTTAAAAGATGATGTTGATCGACTCTTGGAACAAGTTCTCAATGCTGATATTTATTCTATTATCATGAATGATCTCTATAAATCTGGTACTTCTATGCTTGTGGATGATCTTTGTGTTGATAATAACTTGTTGAATGTGGAAATAGAGACACTTAAACATGAAAATGACAAGCTGAGAATAAAGAATGATGATGTGACAAAACAATTTTCAAAAGAAATTTGTCTACTCAAACAAAGGCTTGAATGGTGTCAAGCTCAAAGTATTGAAACGGAATTGAAACTTCAAAGTCAAAATAATTCAAACTCTTGTCAGCTTTGCAAAAACAACGAGTCTTTAAAGAGTCTGTGTCTCAAATATGAGAAAGAAATTGCGGATTTAAATTTTGAAAACGTCGGCTGGCAATAAAACCGCAATGAAATTAGTTACTGCAATGGGAAACTTGAGTCTGAAATTTAGGATAAAAATCACATCATCATTGATTTGAAAGAGAAAATTAAGCTACTTCAAAAGGGAAAGTTTGTTGACACCACGGTGATAGCACCAGGATTGTATCAATTAGACAAAACTGCTAAAGAAAATTTTGTTCAAATCACTAATGCTGACAACTCCACTTCCACAGGACTAGTCTCCACTAATAGCGTTAGCAGACCCAAGCGAAAAAGTAACAAGAAGAATAGGATCTTGCAACGTAAAAGAGGACCACTAGAAGCTCAAGAAGTAGAAGATCAACTTAGGACTTTGAATAAAACTCATGTTGCATCATATTTAGATTCTAATCTGGCAAATTGTAATCAAAATCTAAATGTAACGAATGATGAACCTTTGAATGTTTTGAATATTAATGCATCTTGTGTGTTTTGTCGCAAAAGCGTATCATCTGGTGTTCATACAAAATGTATAGCTAATTCTCTTCTTAATCATAAGAAACGTAGGACACGCATTCCTTCTAGGCCCACTACTGCCTCTAAGTCTATATTAGGAAAGCCGCCTTCTACGGTTTCTAATGAAGTTGAAGTTACCCCCATAAGTGAAGAGAACAAATCTAGGAACAAGCCCATTACTAGTGAATTCACCAAAAAGAAAGCAATAACTAGTTGGAATTGGCAACGTTGGTTACAACATAAACCAGACTTTAAATGGATTCCTAAATTTTTGAATACATGTGCTTCTAACCAACAAGAACCCGCACTTTCTTTGGGTTCCACCCTTACTTCTGTTCCATCCTTGTCGTCTTCTTGTGATGCAGGTGGTACAGATTGTTCTCTGGATTGTTGATAGCGGATGCACCCGACATATGATAGGCAATCTCAAACTGTTACACAACTTTGTTTCAAAGTTCATTGGTACTGTCAGATTCGGGAATGATCATTACGCTTTAATCATGGGATATGGTGACTATGTTAGTGGGAACATTGAAATCAGTCGTGTTTATTATGTGGAAGGCCTTGGACACAACCTTTTCTCTGTTGGTCAATTTTGTGATGGGGATCTAGAACTCGCATTTCGTGAGAAAACTTGTTTCGTTCGTGACTTACAAGGAAACGATCTGATGTCTGGCTCACGTGGTTCTAATCTTTATACAATATCAATGTCAGATATGATTGCTACATCTTCGATATGTCTTCTCTCCAAAGCAGAATCGACTAAATCTTGGTTATGGCATAAACGTCTTTCGCACTTGAATTTCAAAACTATGACTGAACTTGCTCGTCACAAACTTGTTGATGGATTTCCAAGATTCCGTTTTACCAAAGATCACTTATGTTCAGCCTGTGAACAAGGAAAAAGTACTCGGGCTCATTTTCCTTCTAAACCTGAGCACAGTACGAATCATGTGTTACAATTGCTTCATATGGATTTGTGTGGACCGATGCGTGTTCAAAGTATCAACGGTAAACGCTGCATACTTGTAATTATGGATGATTACTCCAGATGGACTTGGGTTTATTTTTTACGAAGTAAAGATCAGGCTCCTTCAATGATCATCACCTTTCTCACTAAAATTCAAGTTCAGTTACGCAACACGGTACGAATAGTCAGAACTGACAATGGAACAGAATTTAAAAATCAGACACTTCGGTCATATTATGAGAAAGTGGGAATTGAACATCAAACATCTATTCCTAGAAGCCCAGAACAGAATGGATTTGTTGAAAGACGCAACAGGACGTTAGTGGAAGCTGCTAGAACCATGTTGATAAATGCTCAATTTCCAGATTACTTATGGGCAGAAGCTGTTTCAATCGCATGCTATACCCAAAACCATTGCATGATCACAAAACGCCATCGCAAAACACCTTATCAAATTGTTCACAAAAGAAAACCAAACATCGATTACTTTCATGTATTTGGAGCACTTTGTTATCCGAAAAATGATCGTGATGATTTAGGTAAACTTAAAGCAAAGGCTGACATAGGAGTGTTCGTTGGATACTGTGAAAATTCCAAAGGTTTTTGGATATGGAATCGTCGAACAAGAGAAATTCAAGAAACCATTCACGCTAATTTTGATGAACTCACACAAATGGCTTCTGAGCAACACAGCTTAGGACCCGAATTCAACCGTCTTAACTCTCCGGACTCTTCGGCTGAACCATTGCCACTCAACCGCAAAGAATTGGAAACCTTGTTTGCTCCACTGTTTGATGATACAATTGAATACCGTTCTACTGAGGTCTCACCCAATTCCGCTGCTCAACCTGATAATATTCCAGTACCTGACTCACCTCAACAAACTACAACAACTGTTGAGAAAGACGGTCCTCCAATTGCATCACCATTTACAGCAGAACAAACTGTTTCTCACTCCCGACAATCAGCTGAAAATTCTACACCACAATCAGTTCCACAAATAGCAGAGCATGATCCTAATGCGTTCTTTAATCCGTTTGCACCGGCTCCAACATTTCCTGAAGTAGCTGAGTCGTCCACACGCAATTTGGATCCTGCTAACATGTGAGATACTTATCAACTACACCCTTCGACACACAAATGGACTCGAGACCATCCACTAGTTCATATTATTGGCCATCCAGATGCACCTGTAATGACAAGACAACGACTTCACACTGATGGAGAAACTTGTATCTATGCACTCACAGTTTGTCAAGAGGAACCAAAGAACATTAAAGAAGCAATGACTTATGACAACTGGATTGAATCTATGCAAGAGGAATTTCAGCAGTTCATACGATTAGAAGTCTGGGAATTAGTTGAAAGACCTGACGGAGTCTTTGTCATCGGGTTAAAATGGATTTGGAAAAATAAGCTAGATGCAGAAGGCACTGTCATACGTAACAAATCACGCCTGGTAGCAAAAGGATACTCCCAACTAGAAGGACTTGATTTTGCAGAATCCTTTGCTCCAGTGGCTAGACATGAAGCAGTTCGGATCTTTTTGGCCTATGCTGCACACAGGAACATGGTTGTTTACCAAATGGATGTGAAAACAACATTTCTTAATGGAGAACTCCGTGAAGAAGTTTATGTAAACCAACCAGACGGCTTCGTTGATCCTGAGCGTCCTAATCACGTTTACCGACTCAAAAAGGCACTCTACGGACTTAAGCAAGCCCCATGGGCGTGGTATGACAAACTGTCCACTTTCTTGCTGGCCAATAAATTTTCTAAAGGTTCGGTGGATTCGACACTATTTACAAAAACCTACGGGGAGGACTTACTTGTTGTTCAAATCTATGTCGATGACATTATTTTTGCCTCAACAAAAAGAAGTTACTCTAATGATTTTGCAAAATTAATGAAAGATAATTTTGAAATGTCCATGATGGGTGAACTTTCGTTCTTTCTAGGACTACAAGTTCATCAATCACCCCGTGGAATTTTTATAAATCAGTCCAAATATGCTCTAGAAATTTTAAAGAAACATGGAATGATGAGTTGTGATACTTATAATACACCAATGGGCTATACCACAAAACTAGATGCTGACTTACATGGGACACCTGTTGACCCTACCAAATACCGCAGTATGATTGGGTCACTCATGTATCTCACAGCTAGTAGACCTGATATAGTAGTTGCAGTCTACATGTGCTCTCGTTATCAGTCCAAACCAACTGAAAAACACCTCAGTGAGGTTAAAAGAATCCTTCGATACATAAAGGGAACCATTAACTTGGGAATCTGGTATCCGAAGGATTCCGGTTTTGAACTAATTGCGTTTTCAGATGCTGATCATGCAGGATGTTTAGACACACGCAAAAGTACATCTGGTGGATTACAGGTTCTCGGAGATAAACTTGTGTCATGGCAATCAAAGAAGCAGGACTGCACATCACTGTCGTCAACAGAATCTGAATATGTAGCTATGTCTGCTTGTTGTGCTCAAGTCATCTGGATGAGATCATAACTTAAGGATTATGGCTACCTGTTCATCAAGATTCCGATCTACTGTGATTCCAAAAGTGCCATTGCTATCTCCTGCAACACAGTTCATCACTGCAAATCCAAACACATTGATCTCCGATATCACTTCATCAAAGAGCATGTTGAAAAGGCTACCGTTGAATTATATTTTGTTGGGACTGAGTACCAATTGGCGGACTTACTTACCAAATCCTTAGCACCATCAAGGTTTGCTAGTCTAGTTTACCAAATTGGTATGCGATGTTTGACTCCAGATGATCTTGAAAAGTTTTTAAAACACAATTGATCGTCAAACATCAAAACTATCTTTGTAAATATCTTTCCTAAAACAAAATACAAAAATATAAAATCAAACAAAAACACAAAAAGATTCTTGTTCTTTTTTCAAAAAAAAAAATAAAAAAAATGCAAGTACGACCACTCTTGTCAACACTATTTTTCATAAACGTCTTCAAATATGATCTAAAAACAAGTGTTGAGGGGGAGGTAAAATATTTTTCAAATTTTCTTAATAATTACTACGTACTTGCATTTTACCTTAAATATTATGTTTCATCTAATGTGATGCTTCAAAAAGTTTTTCGGGATACTTTCCTTGACCTTTTATATAAATTTTAATTTTTTTTAGAGACTTCGGTCTAAGGTCGAGGGGGAGTAAAATTCCACAAGTTGTTCTTGTCGTAGACTTGGTGTAGTTAACCAAAGTTAATATATGTGTTAGTCGGGCATTAAGATTGAATGTAACATAAGGTTAAGGGGCCAATATTGTCAAATAATGAAACTTTTATTAACCTTGGTCAAAACCTAAAATTGACCACTCATTCAAAAACAGTTACACATATTTAATTTTTCACCAACCATAATCAACGATTCAAAATCATCCTTCTAATCCATCCATTGTTCTTCAAATCTGTAAGTTACAATACGTTTTGATCATGATTCTTAACATTGGGTTTTAATTTCATCTAAATCCAACGGTTAAATCTTTCTAAATCTCTAATATTTGATTTAGGGTTTTGCGTAAAAATGGATTTAGAGATTAAGAGTGTTAGGATGTGTTTTGGTTGATGGGTTTTGATCCTATGATGATAATAAACATGTTTTTGAACTCCAATCATACCCAGAAACACTAAATTGATTGATTTGGTATTTAGGGTTCATACGTGATTTTTAGGGGTTTCTGATTTTGTGTGTTATGATTGAAATTGTTGATGGGGATTGTGTTTATATATGCCTAGGAACTCAATTGTGTGGTTTAATTGCTTTATAAACAACTCAGGATCTTGAATCGTGGATTTAGGGTTCGAACACACTAGCAGTTATGAACTCTTGATTTTGTGGATAATTGTTGTTATAATTTGGTCCACATGACCCTTAGCATATTAGGAACACTTGCCCTATGCCAATTTTAACCCAGAAACATGTTTGAATCCGATTGTGATTTGGTGTTCATACGATCCTACGCGTTAGATTGAGTTTTGACATGTTTACGCGTAAAATTGTGTGTCTTAAGTGTGTTGGAATGAATTTTGATCGGTGGTTGTGTTTTACACTTTTAGGAATCAAATAGACACAAGTTTTTCTAAGGTGATTTTATGTCAAAGACGTTTCTATGCATAAGACACTCATCCTACGCGTAAGATCGAATCTTACGTGTAAGATTCGACTGATTTGAAAAACATTGTCTTGGATAAGACAATGTTTACGCAACAGATGTTTCTTACGCATAAGTCAAATTTTACGCATAAGTCTTATCTTACGCATAAGGTTCAATCCTTTGCCTAAGCTTCATTCTTACGCATAAGATTAATTCTTACGCATAAGATGAATCCTACGCAAAAGATTGCACTTACGCGTAAAATAGATGTTATGCGTAGCTTTTGTTTTTTCTTACACGTAATATGATTTCTTACGCATAAGAAATGTTATGCATAGGATTTTTCCAACTTACGCGTAACATTGCCTAAATTCATGAAATTTGTCTAAGTGTTGTAAAATGTCAAATGTGTATACTCTTGTAATGATTAACTCATGTTGTAACAAGTTTGTTATAAGTTTCTACCAAGTGTTAACTTCTAAAGCACAAGTTTATCATATAACAACAGTTTTTACACAAAACACCCCACTGATCAATTCAATATCTGCACAATCATGTTATTGAATGTCTGAGCTAACAAAGTATATCATTGCTATGTTTGTGTTTGTTTGTGATCAATTCAGATGGCACAACACAATGACATTCCATATGGACCAGAACCTGAACCAAAACTCTCCTGGGAAGAAACCTTTCCCGAGGATTACTCCAGAAAGATAGGCAAGAACAACTTAAGAATCAACTTCAACAAAATCACGTGCAATGAATCTTCATGCATTGTAGCAGTGGATGCTCTCCTCTATCACCCGAACAAAATCCTGTTCACCAAGTCAGCATCAGTGGCCTACTTCTACATACACCAATTTTGGCACACACTTCAGTTAGACCTATGTGAAAAGTCCTTCACTTGCATGCTTCATAACAGACAAGTTACTGTGGAGATAGACACTCTTCGAAACGTTCTTGGTTTGACCGAGCTTGGCCCAGATGAAGAATATGATCCAGTACCTAATGAGGAAGAGCTGATAGAATGGTTACGGGATATTGGTTACGATGAATCAGAAGAAGTAGTGACAAGACACTCTAGGGTCAACATCAGATTTCTTCCACAACCATGGAGAACACTGTACATCCTGATTGCTAAGTCTCTATCTGGCAGAGACACTGGTCATGAACACCCCAAGCTCCAACACCTCAAACTCTTCTGGGCTGTGGCAAACGTCAAAAAGGTGGATTATGCTAGTATCATTTGGGAAGACCTTGTGTGGCACATACAACACAAGACCACCAACATTCCATTTGTTCGTTTCACCAAATTACTCATCGAAAGCTTCCTTCGTGAGTATGACGATATTCCACAAAGACTAGATGATGAAGCCAAGCACACTTTCAGAAATGAGGACACTCTCAGACAAATTAAGAGACTTGACACCAGCACTCGTAAACAAGGAAAACCTTTTCCCGCTTGTCTCTTGAATGATAAAGTGAAGCTGTGTAAGAATTACAAGTACTACGTTCAAGCTCTCAATGAAGACAAAGTTGGTTTCTTGGACGAAGTTATTCTACCATCGTTCATGCAGAAGAAAGGGAAGAAAGGTAGCAAGTCTGGGAGCTCTGGTAGTTCTACCAAGTCTAAACAAAAGAGGGGTACACTCAAGTTAAGAATTCCAATCAAGAAACCTGAATCCATTCCTGAACCCACACAACCACCTTCTCCAAAACCGTCTGACTCAGAAACCGAATCCGACGAAGGTCCAGTTTATAGGGAAGCCTATGAAAATATCAACGAGAAGGTTAATCTTGAAGATATTGATGATAGGGACATGACTTTCGAAGATTGGGACAAAGACATTGATGAATTTGCTGATAATGCTGAATACCCAACAAATCTCAATCAAAGACCGTTAACTGAAGCAGACGCTATATTGGAAGAAGAAAGGTTAAGGAAAGAAAAGATGAAGGAACCAATGTCTGCTGAACAAGAAGCGGCTCACTCAAACGTAGGCCTCTCAGTGGAAGAAGAAAACGAAAGAGCTCTTAATTTGGGTATCCTCCACAGCAAAATTGATGCTTTTCAAGCTGATCAACCTCCACCTCCTTTGTTCTCTTAAACAAACGAAGCATGCGGATCTAGCAGAATTCCTGAATCCACTACAGGAACCAATGCTGCTTTGATTGTCTACAACACCCCCACAGTATCACCTACAGACGTAGAAATGCTCAATGCTTCAACAACAGGAGAAGAGGAAGAGGAGGATCACATGGATACCGATGCTCCATATCTTTTGACTATGAAAGAAATGGAGCTCAGAGAAAGGGCTCAAGAAGAAGAGTTAAAGAGAAAGCAAGAAGCTGAAGAGACTAGGCTTGAGGAGCTAGCACAAGCCAAATTGGAAGAAACTATTCGTATGGAAGAAAGCAGAAAGGCTGAAGAGGCAGCCAAACTGGCAGAAGATAAGTTAAGAAAAGAAGAAGAAGCCAAGCTTGCTGAAGATCTTAGGCTTAAGGCAGATGCAGCCAAATTAGCAGAAGAATTAAAGCTTAAGGCTGAAGCTGACAGACTGGCTGAAGAACAAAGATTGCAAGAAGAAGCAGCCAAAGTTAAGAATGTTGAACAACCCGAATCACAAAGAGGAGATGATAAGGACGTAACCACTCACATTGAATCTTCACAATCATCACCTCCAGTATCCGAATCTACCCATGACGAATCAATCAAGAAACCCGCAAGTACAAAAGCCTCTGCTGCATCCAAGTTGATTAAGAAAGCGTTTAGAAGAGTTCATGATAAGAAGAAAAGCAAATTGGAAGATCGAGTTGAATCACTTGCAAGTCAAGTTGCTGAATTGACTAAGCTTAACACAAATGTTCAGGAGCTGCAAGAAAAGGTTGACACCTTCTTAGCTAAGGATGTACAAGAAAACTTGGAAGCCACATTAGCTGCTCAAGCACATCAGTACATGGAACAACACTTAGTTGCTGAATTAAAAGAGTTGCTGGCACCTATGAGAGATGAACTCATCAAGTTTGCAGAACAAGCAGTCAAGAAAGTGATCAGATCTACCTCATTTACTCTTCGAGCTGACAAATCAACTTTACCACAACCGGGGTTATCAATGGACGAATTAGAAACCCAGCTCTTAGACAAATTGGCAAGTAAGTTCACATTGTCACCTGAAGAAGCTAAAGTCTTGGAAGCTTTGAAAGCCAAGATGTCTAAAGAGACCTGCAGCACTGAGGCCGATAAACTGAAACGTCCAAGAGATGATGAAGATCAGGATCCTAACTCTCAGGCAAAGAAACAAAAGCAAGCCGAAGGACCCTCATCTCAACCAAAAGAACCGGTCATTCCTCCAACTACAACAACATCTACACAACAACCCAAGGCATCTGGTTCCGGTCCTAAAGCCCATGACCACTTTGAATACACAGGCGGAGACGAGATTCCTCAGACCGATGAAGTGCCAGAACCGTCATCTACTAAGAAGAAATAAAGGAAACGAAAACATCATCAGCACAAACCGGACACCTCTTTAAAAGGCACAGAACCTAAGAAACCGAAAACCATTCTCAAATGGCTTGACAAAGACGAAACTGCCGATTACTCCTGGTTTGACAAGATGATTAATTCGCAACCACCACTTGCAGATAATCAAGAACCTCTCGATGGTCGAACAGTGGAATACGCTCAGTTGATTCAACACAAATTTCACATGAAAAAGATGAACAAGAAAGAGTTACGAAGAATCAAGAATGATGCGTTCAATCTTCTGAAAGATCGGTCTGCTAACTCCATCGAACTGAAATATCATCTAGAAAATATTGCTCGAGCTATGTCAAGCAATATTGACTGGATCAATCCTGAATCTTACATCGATCCGGTCATAAGGAAAACAGCACCATACATAACTGACTGGTCCAAACCACTGCCTATGATTGGGAAGCCAAAGGAACCCAAGATCCCTTACAAGTTCTTCTTCAACAACAACTTGGAATTTCTACAACACGGCAGCAAGATTGATGCATGGGAATCGCACCTTGCTTTACCTCTCGAGGGATCTCGAGAAGCTTACAACCCCCACCAGGCAGTGTACCTGATCGTTGTAGTATAGTATAGTGACAAGTACCGGGGGATTGATCGTTCAGCTAGGAATAGTGTCGTTAGGATTAAAATTAATCTAACTAGGTCTAAAGGTGAAGGATGATTCTTTTTGTATTTTTATATTTTATGAAAAGCAAGTAAAAATCTCGGGTATTGGGAGAGTGGGCGGAATTAGTTGCTAATCAACTAACCCAAAAGCTACTAATTAAACTAATTAACAAGAAAACTAAACTAAGGTTCTACAAGATAAGTGAAGCATGTCTACCTATGATATGTTACTCCTTGCTAGCTATCCAATCCTACCTATTGAATTGTAACCTTGTTTTAATTGACGGGTTGTATTCCTTAATACCATTCATGGGGTGGCATACATAACTCCCCAATTCTATGAGCTCTTATCTCCTCCTACACCATGCCCAACACAACTATAGGGATTGTAAACAGTGGCTCATGCATTAAATATAACCAATAAAGACCTAGTACGCCTCGGTTCATGTTTCTTAAGACGTTCAAGCATGTTACCATTTGGAGATCTGCCAGTTTTCTTAAGCCTAACATATAAAATCATTCAATTAAAACAAGAATCAATAGGAAACAAGGATTATAAACTAAACCAATTAGATCTATCGAAGTGTCACGCCCTAATTGATGAAGATAGACACAAACATCAACAAGGAATCAATAAGATCTAATCAGTTATATACAAGTTTCACACAATCACAAGTAGACACAAGGTGAATTAACAAAACATAATCAAAGAAGGACAATCAACAAGAATAATGAAAGACATAGTTGAGATAGAATCATCAAACCAATACATGATGTTTATGGAGTGATTGAAACCCTCTAAGTTGCTGGAAAAACACCCACCTAAACCCAGGAATCGACCTTAGGGTTTAGGGCTTACAAAAAGTGAAGTTATGAAGTTATATTTATAGGCATGTTTTCTGTCGGCCCTTCGTGACGGCGTCAGCCCCTACTCTTGACGCCGTCAAGACCATTTTTTCACCAAATTGTAGATCTCTTTGTCCTCTTCGCGTGGGCTTTTGAATCACCTAAATCCGAGTTCGTATGCAAAAGTTATGACCAAAACAATATCAGCTACTCCGCGCGTAAGTTTTGACAAGTTTACACGTGATGGCCTTGGTGACGCCGTCACCAACCACGGTATTTTATTCTTGGGACTTTGACGCCATCAGGATGACTTTTGACGCCGTCACCACCTACGGTATTTTATTCTTGATGTCTGACGCCGTCAGGGTGTAACTCTTGACGCCGTCACCTAGTGTTTCCAGCATGGAAAATTGATACTTTGCCGTTTTCTTCACTTTTATGCTCCAAAAACGCCCAAAATGGCTTCTTTTCCAGAATTCACTCTCCAAGTACCTAAAATCACAAAAGGAACGATTTAGGGCAATATTTGATCAAATAAAGTCGGATTCGGGCTTAAATGACCCCCTAAAAACGGATCATTTTTCGCCTCATCAAAGATTGAGAAGAAGTACGCCACATCACTTACCTTCCTCCCTGCAGCCAGATACCTCAACAATGCCATCGAAGAAGAAGCCTCTAACTTATTCATCGATAAAGTTGTTGACTATGACCAGAACACACTATGGCCTACATCATTGGCCAGATAACCGGGCACAGTATTATCGAAGCAGCAGACTCAATCAGACTATGGGTAATGTGACAAGTGAGTTGAAGATAGTCTCGATTCAGTTCATCTTGACTGTCACTCACTTTGGGTACAACTTCCTCAGCAAACTAGTACTCAAAAGACTTGATGAAAAAGAGTACGAGATTTCCGAGTCGGGCTTTCCACGATTACTCATCAACGACATAGAAAATATGTACCTACTCAAAGTTCAAGGAAAGCTTTGCAACTTACCCAAACCTATGCAGCTTTCCTTTATCACAACTCTCCTAATCTTCATCAGACAGATAGTCATCAGAGAAAGAGTAGAAGATCTTCAACTGGGAGTGGAAAGTTATCAGAAGAAGCTGAATCTCACCAAACCTAACCTTTTCAACATTCCCAACCTTCAACATCAATCTCAGTACACCTTGATCAGGCATCCAGCATTTGGGTTCACTTACCGCAGTGTAAACAGTCGAAACTGCTTCATGGCCTATGAAGAAATACATAAGTTCTGTGATGAAACCCTGAAGTTCGTCAGAGATGGAATCAAAAGCAGATTGGATGACTTAGCACTGGTGTCACAACCCACAATTTCAGGTCATTTTTCCAAACTTCGACATTCTACTATTCACAAATTACTATTCATCGATCACTATTCATCGTTTTACTATTCATCGTTTTTGAGGTCAATTTGACATTCTGAGACACATTCAGAAATTTTACTATTCACTTGACACTATTCATTTCCGAGAGGAAACCACTATTCACGTGCATTACTCATGTCGTCGTAAATTTAGTTTACGAGTGTTCAAATTCGCGTAACCGTATTGGTTCAGGAGCGAATTCATGCATTATTATCAGGGACATTTCATACGGACTAGAAATAGTCTGCATATCATCATTAGGGCACTTGCATGCTATTCCACTCGTAGGATAATTAAATTTATACTTTTGGTACAATTAACGATTTACGTACGTTTATTTTAAATAAACACTAATACGCGAACTATAAATGTGTCTAACATGTCCGACACTCCCGACTATGATCCCAATATATTTTTATACTCATTTCTATAATATAAAAACTATAATATTAAATTACCCGGTATTTTGGAAATTTATTTATTACGTATCATACGTTTAACTTAATAACGACGGTTTTCGCCAAAATTAAACGATAATCACCCAAACTCTCCGTACTTGTACCCGGCATATTTTTACAATTTTTACGACTTTATTACGTCCCGAATAACTTCAATAAAATTTATTTCTAACAAACCCGGTACCCGATTAAACCTAAAACTAACTTAACTACACTTTACCACTAATTTCCCTAATTAAACCCAAGACAAACCCCCCCCCCCCTTTTCCCTCCTTTATGGCCGGCCAACCCCCCCCCCCCCCCCCTGGTCTTAAAATATCTAAACCACACCAAACCTCTTAAATGCTTACCAAACTATTGTCTCCTAATATATAATAAACTTTTTTCACTCATTTATCACAAATCACTTTTACTTGCACTAGAAAACTTTTTTTTCTCTCTTTTCTCTTGTGGTGAATTCTAACTAGGGTGTTCAAGGAGCAAGGAGAACAAATTTTACAAGATCTTGGTATAAACTTGATCATTTAGTCATCCTTGTTGGAGTTTTGAAATAAAAACTCAAGGATTAGTAGGTTTTTATCATCCAAAATCTCTAAACCTTCAAGTAAGTTAACAAACTCATTTTTATGATTTTTACAAGTTATTACCATGTTTATATAATTTTCTTACAAGATCTCATACATGCATTAACTTATACCACTCTATTTTTGTACATATTTAACTTTGAGCCCTAGAAATGAACACATGAGTAACCCTTGTTAGACCTAGTGGATTGATGATGTTTAAGGACCCATGACACCCTAAGAAGGTGTATGGTAGGATTAGATTAGCTTTGTGGTGTTTGAAAGTGGTTTGATGGAGGATGGAACTAGTTTGGAGACTTGAAAATGGTTTTTGAAACAATAAGATTACCTACTGTCCCTATTTTAATTTCGTGGGAAAATCAGTAGATGGTGGCCAAGTTTTGACCAAATATTTAGAAAATACATTCAAAAACGAAACTTTAGGCGAAAGAATGGACTAAAACAAGCTTATAACGAAGGAGATATGATTTTTGCAAATTTAACGACGAAAACTACTTTTACAAAAACTGCTTGCTGTTTGGCAGATTTCAATGGGTAAAAAGAGGCATTAAACGTAACCTAAAGGAGCCGAGTTGTCAAAAATATACTAGTATATACAAAGACGAATCCGTGGACATAAAGAACGAGGAAAACGAGCTTAAAACGACCGAGTTATACCCATTTTAACATCGTCAAAACTATATATATATTTTTGGTCACAAATAAAAATAATAACGTACGTGCTAAATGGTATATTTTCTAGAAACGTTACTAAGGACTATTTTCTTATCAAATGAATACGTACGACCCGAAGGAATATTTATACGACATGACGACGTCATTCTAAGGTTTTGATACTTGGAACATAACGCTAACTTTTTCGTACGAGTTAATATGACAAGTTATATACTTCTCTAAATGGACCTATTTTTCCTAAGTATGGAAACTATTTTTCTATGACGATAACTAGTATTTCCAAATTACGAGTGGTATGAGCATCATGTGCATGTGCATTCATTTCATTACGGCTTGATCTTGATTAGATCGCGATTATTCATTTAGGTTGCGGCTAGTGTGCGCGCCTCATTGTCCCGACTACTTTTACCTCATTGCACCATCTTTGTACCATCACTTCGAGGTGAGTTTCATAGCCCCGTTTTAATTCTATATTTTGATTTCAAATCCCACGGGGGAGAATACATTGCATTACTTGTTTTTGGTGTACATGCCTAAGTATAAAATTTCATACATTGCTTAAGTTGCCTTATTTACCACGTCTTGACAAGTCCCCTTTATTATCATGGACCGTTAATTAAGTTCCAAGCGAGAGTGAGTGAATAGATCTATTGAGGGTGACTCCTCCATCTGTGTTTGGGTTGCTCCAACAGTATTACAGATGCATTTCATGTCTTTATTATTAGAGTGTCTGGTAAACACTCATTGGGGCCAAGTATCGTCTAGCTTCGGGGTCATGAGCTTAAGAGCCAATGTATATACTTTCCGGACATCCTATTTCTTGGCATTACTTATGGCATATGTACACTAGATTTTACTTATAAACCTATGATTATTCACCAACTTTATGTTGACCGTTTTTCGCAATGTATTTCTCAGGTAACTAAGGCATATTCTCATGGCATGCATGGAGTCACATTGTGTATCAAGGATGATATGGCTCATTCGGACTTTCTTGCACTTATGTTCAAATGTCGTTTGATTGTATTAAACTTGTTTCCGTAAACTTTTCCAACTTTTGGGACCTATGTCTTTATAACTCTGAATCTTTTGAATGAATCAAACGACGTATTTTTAAAACGACACTTTAGGTCGTTCAATATATCCTGGTTGTGTGCTATGATCCGTTACACCCTCAGGTATTCCATTCCGCTGCCATTCAGGTATTTTGGGGGTGTGACAACTGGGCAAATCCAAAAGGTGAAATACCGATGAGGCCAGAGAGGCTCGCAGATTCATTACAAGGATTGTGAACTGGTTGAAGCGTAGGGATCAGTTCAGGAGATTAGAAAGCTATGTTGGAGGCAGACCTGGATTTCCGGTGTTGACATTTCAGAGACCAGAATGGTAGCAAATTTGTAAGAACTTGATTTGATTTGTCAAATACTATTCTTCATAATGGCTTGTGCACGTATTACAGTGCACAACCCGAACTTGTAAAGAAAGGACCCTGAGGTACGCATTAGTGCCTCAATCCTAATATAAGGAGCGAAGGCTTCTTACTTTTGAGTAGAATTAATCAAATGTTTGATGATTTTCATAATTCTGCTCAAAAGGACAAGTATTTCACCTCAATAAGACCTAATCACTTGTTGAGGGGGAGCACTTGTCAAAACAAAAATTACTTTGTTCTAAATCAAAAGTTCTTGGTGAATCTCCCCATAAGACTCAAAAGGGCATATTTTAATCTAAAAAGTTTGTCAAAAACATCATTTAATATGCTATTTTTGAGGGGGAGAAAATGAAAAAGTGATTAAAATATAAGTAGTCAAAAGGCTAAAAGTTGTATCATGTGCGAGCTAGACTCAGAATTGACCCAGGAATTGACGAGACAATAAGGTTAGTAATATCGAAAAGACTTATCCTCGACGGGTAATAACATCAAGTTAGTTACTAGAGCTAGTTGTCACCTAAAAGCTGACAATGGATCTCTTTAACTAACCACGTAAGTGTGTCTCGAAAAGGATTTATCTTAGTAGAAATGTACCGTCTCGAGAAACTTTCTGTGGACTTGACCAGGCCGGGTAATAACTTCAAGCTAGTTTAACTAGTGATGTAAGCGTGTCTCGAATCGGTCTTGTTCACTGAAAGTGGATCAATTCAAAATGCTTGCTCCTCTCGCATGTGCAAATTTTTTAAATACTCATGAGCACATGTGAAGGGGGAGCCCTTCAAAAGTGTACACAAAACTCTCAAAGTGTTAACCAAAATATTTGATTATCACAAACACTTTGAGAGATTTTCAATCAAAGGTTTCTTGGCTACTGTCGGTTTATTAAGGAGTTATAAGGTGATTAAGATAGGAATAACCGTCCTATGATCCGCTAGAGCCGGAGGGATCTACCCAAGGACATCTCCCATAGTTAGAATTAGAAGTCCTTAGGTATGATACGAAAAAAGGAGAAAAGAATGAAAGGGAAAGAAGGAGTTGAAGAATTAAAAAGAAAAGTAAAAGAAAAGGGTGAAAAGAAATAGCCCTCCATATGTTCAACCTTAGGGCAGACACCGGGTTCAATACGTATGCTACTGGTTGTTGCAAAAGACAACACCGGTATTGAAGATAAAGCGTCATGGACCCAGTGACGCAATGCACTAAACCTTCTTAACCACTCAAGTTCTCTTAAAAGGGCTTGTTTCATTCTCACGGGGAACCAGTGTAATCTATCAACTTATCTCTTAGAGATGGTTGATATTGAAGCAGGAGACCCCTCCCTAGTCTCCGCATAGGAAGCCTAAGTGTGCACTTATAGAGTCTAGAGCCTTGAGATACATCAAAGATCTCTTAGGAACACTTAGTATTTCTACAACTGGTGTTCTACATCAATGGACATCAGCTGTAAATTATCGAGTCCTTCGCAGATCTTAGCAATCTGCCGAGAACGTTTATGAGAGGATTACAAAAGTATTTCTCAATGATTGAACGGAAATTCCTGCCAGGGTCAACATCTAACAGCCCTGACAGCAGGTCACTTCGGTAACCCCACAAGGGTTATGCTTAGTGTTCGCGGTGGTTCCATAACGATCTACAGTCGTGGAGTGATCCCCAGCGACTCACCCAGTCATTGAGCTACTTAGTAGGTCTCGTAAGCTCCTTCGGGAGTATCTGATATGGGAACGGCCTGAATAAGGATTAGAAGGAGTTTTCACAATATGCTGTTGACAAGCTCTAATTCCTTATCTGTAAGTACCGGATGTTTATTGCTAACTGTTTACTTGCAGGTACATCACCTCCATGAAGGTAGATTCCAGCATGCTCATACAATACATCTTGAAGCAAATGAAAGCTCCCTCAAAGATCTTAGCACCACAAAGTTCAAAGAAAGATTCTACGCCAATAAGAAGAATCTACAAAGTATAAAGACTAAAGATCTTAGAGTATGAAAAGGAACTTCGTGCACGTGAAAGACTAAGTCCAAAGAGGTATGAGCATGTTGGAATGGAGGACAACCACCACAGACGCAGGAGTGACGAATGGCAGACTACTTCATAACACAATCACTACATCATCACCAATGAACAAAGACATAGAGCAAAGTGCATTTATTATACTACAATTTTTAAGACGTCTAAAGTTTTGCATGTCACAAGTCAACGACAAAGATGAAGACGTCAAGCAACCGTGATGACCGACCCTTAGGGGGAGATTGCTGGGAACATACTTTTGTATTTTAGTCAAGTCTCGGTCATTACCTTTTGTAATAGGTTGCTTAGTTATTTATTTCACTATGTTTATGTTACTAGGCTTAAGTATGCATGTCCATGGGCCTTGAAAGCCCACGTTTAAGATGAAAGAGGGAGGAAGGGAGTGTTGCCCAACTCCTCCCCTATATATACTAAGCTCATGTAAACATTAATATGGTTGGTTATTTGAATACATTAAGGAAACTCTTGCAACTACTTTTCTCTCATTCTTATAATCAACCATCTCTTATTCTCATCTCATTTCTTATACTTGTGTTTACAAAATGGTGACCTAACAGTGAGGGAGTGGAAGATGAAGTGTGGGGGGTAGTGATGAGTGTCTAAATACTCATCATTTTTGTCCCATCTGAACTGCAAAAACACTTAAAAACACACTGAAACACCACATAATACTATAAATATCTTTGGGATGTGTTTTTATATGTTTCAGGTGCAAAAGGATTGAAAACAGATAAAAAACGTGCAAAGTTTGCACACTTGGCAGAATCAGTCCCTGAACTTTCAAGAAATGGTCCCTGGGAAAATTATTTTGAAGAAAAGTCAACAAAAGTCCCCCAGGAATCATGAAATAACAAATTTTACCCTTGAAAGTTCAAAATTGCACAAAATGGCAAAACAGGTCCCTCAAGTTTCAAACTTGACAATTCTAGTCCCTGGAAAGTTAATTTGGAAGAAAAAGTCAAAAATGGTCCTTGGGAATTCACAAGTTATCAAATTTGACCTTTGGATAAAAAGTTTGAGGAAATTACAGTTTTGGTCCCTAAAGTTTCAAAAATGGCAAAAACAGTCCCTGGGCATTTTAAAATTGAAAAACTTACATATATGGCCCTTGTACTATTTATCCTGACAAATCAAGTCCATTTTGATAAACTTTTGGAAAATTACACTTTTACCCCTCAAACTTTGAAAATTGACAAAAATGGTCCCCGGGTATTTTATTTTGGAAAAATATAAATTAGGGTCCTTATATTATTCTTATGTGGCAAGTTTGGTCCCTATGAATATTTTGGAAAAGTTACAAACCAGGTCCCTAAGTTTTCAGCTATTTACATTTTTGGTCCTTATGTTTTTGACTTAAACCAAATGGACAATTATTTTCATTAAGCCCAAAATACAAACCATACCCAAAATAAACCTGGTCCATCTTTTTAAATCCAAGCCCAAACAAAAGCCCACTTCCACTTTAAAAATAAAACCTGGGTATTTTGTTTGACCCGTTTGACTCATCCCATACCTTCTCCACCTCTTAACCTACTTCACCCCTGCTTCTCTCCACACCCTCCACCTCCATCTTACACCTTCTCCACCTCAACTCCATACCTGTCACTCCCATAAACAAAACCCACTCTTGGGTTTACCTAAGGATAGGCCACGTTTCATCCCCACCATCTCCACCACACCCCTTCTACCCTGCTCCTGACACCACCACACCCTACCTATCCCCTAGCTCACCCACCTTGTCCCTCCACCTCTACAACCATCCAAGAACCCTTAATTGCTTCTCAATCCCACAAGCAACCTCAAAATATCCTTGATATTTATTTGGCGCCAAAAAGTGATTTAAACGGCTATGATGAATTGAGGCAATCCAATGGTGGGATTTGATCATGAGGACACCTGGACTATTTTGGGATGCTATAAATAGAAGAGGATGGAGCAGAAGAGAAGTTAGTTAGTTGTAGCTTAGGAGTAGTGTAACGTAGGTAGTGTAGAATTAATTCAAGTTGTTATTTTCAGTTTCAAAAGCTTGTACTCAGTTCATTTCATGTAATTCAAACTATCTTTACAGTTAAATTCAAGTTTTCCTTTCATTATTCAATATTAGCAAAATTAAGTGAATTTGACAAATTCATTGGAAATTGTTAATTGTTGATGTTCTGTGTTTTTTTTAAGCTTAGTTTATCTCATTTACAAGTTATTAATAGTTTTCCAAGCATTTACTTTTATCTTATTCAGTTTACTTAAAAATCACAAAAATTCAAATTAAATAAGAAGAAAATTAAAAATCAATTTTAAGGAAGAAGGAAGCCAAAGAAGTATGGTGATTCTGGAATTTCATGGTTTTGGAAGCCTAAGGGAGGTGTTAGGTTAGGTACAGTTCCATGTTCTTGGTTCTTGATTTTGCAGATTTCATGTAAGTCTCTTGTTTAATTTTTGCATTCAGTATACAGCTTAGTTACTGTTTCTTTAATAGCTTAATTTTACTTAGTATAGCTTATTATTGTTGATTGTGTGCTTGTGTTTAGCTTTTGCATGAGCTAGTTCAATCCCATGATCCTACTGCTTCATATTAGTTAAATTTGCTTCTGCATGTTCTTGGTGTTCTTTGTGTCTGATTTGTGTTCAATTAGCTTCTATAATGTCCCTTGAATCTGTTTCTACCATAAGTTCAGTAGGTACAAGGTTAACAATTAGAAAAATAGTGTATTAGGTTAGTTTAAGGGGTGTTTGGTTTATCTGACATATCTGGGTTCTAATATGTTTGTGTTGTTTTTCAGTGTTCAACCAAGTCCCATTAGGTCCTAATATGTTATATCTAGCATAATATCCATAGGTCTTTTGTGAAAAAAGTCAAATACACTTTTGATCCATCATTATGTGTTAACTGTTAAGCTTTTAAGATACACAATCATTCATTTCAAGTTACAAGTAATTGTTTTAGCTTAATTCAGTGTTATCTTAGCTTAACTTATCATTTTCATTCACTTAGAATAAATCAAAACTCAAATTAGTCAAAGTTTCAGTTATATCAAAAAGTCAAAATAGTTATAGACTCAGATTTGGCCAGATTTTTGTGCACATTCATAGGGCTTATTACTATTTGAAATTAAGTTTGGGTTGCTTATTTGTGTAGATTAGCAGCTTAATATTCATAAACAAAAAGAAAATTTCACTTTGAATCTCATTTGCTTATTAAAAATTTTGACTTAATCTGCCTGTTTGAACCAATAAACTGCCCTGCACCCAGTTTTTTTACCCAATTTCAATTGACCATAGACTGCTGTCCAGTGGACCCCACCCTGTGTACTTTAGCTTTTTGGAAAGCTTAGTGGTATAGCTTATTATATTAGAGCTTATTTTGGATCTCACATCCTTGCCCCATAGCTTATTTTGGCCTACTAAGTGACCTATCCACAGACCCCATGCTGAGTAATTAGCATAGCCCATGCAACTTTCAAGACCTCCCTAGGATTTATTAGTGGGACTCAGGGCATAAGCCCTAGCTTTTTGGAAACCCCAATAAGCTGGATTTTCAAACTTAGCTTCAATTCAGCCCCAAGTTCACTCCTGTGGGCCCCACAGGGTCTTCAAGTGTGCCCTTTGGGCCTGTTTGGTTGTAGCAGGTTATAGGATTGCTTATTTGGCTTTGTAGCTTATTCTAGTATACCACTTTGTTCATT
The DNA here is from genome assembly GCA_030686995.1 of Artemisia argyi. Classification (NCBI taxonomy): domain Eukaryota; kingdom Viridiplantae; phylum Streptophyta; class Magnoliopsida; order Asterales; family Asteraceae; genus Artemisia; species Artemisia argyi. The sequence goes on along the minus strand of CM060696.1, from coordinate 4,527,670 downwards.
TCTGCTTATTTATATTTCAACTAACTTAGATTAAGCTTATTTAATAATTTGTTTTGAGATTGTAGCTTATGGTAGCTTATCTAGTTTTAAAAATTCAAATTTTGGCTTAAATAAGCACTGTCAAGCAAATAAGCTTGTACAGGGCTTATTTAGCTTTTGTAAAAAGTTTGTCTTTTTTAAAGTTACTTAAAATTAGTTACTTATTAGGTTTGTAAAGAAAAAAAAATCAAAAATAAAATAATTTTGCAAAAATGTTGGGTGTGGGATTCGAACTCAGGACCTCTCGCTAGTAACATGCATATTCCCCACACCCCTTCCATTGCACTGGGGCACCAGTTCCGTTTGAACTTGTAACCCATATGTATTTAAAGTAGTAGTAGAGCAGTTTGCTTATTTTAGATAGTTAGCTTATTTCACTGCTTATTTTTATAACGTTTAGCACTTTTTATATTTTTTACACGTTTCTGTCATAGTTTAGTACCTATATAAAAATTTTCATATTTTTAGAAAATAGTTTAGTATTTATTATAATTAAAAATAGTTAAAGTAAGTATTAAATAATAATTAGTATTAATTTATAAAAATAGCTTATTAATTAGTATTTAGGAAATTTTATATTTTTATAAAGTTTCTATTACTTTAATATAGTTGTAAAAAAAGGTTTTATAATTTTAACTTTTAATTTAGTATTTTTTATAATTAATTTAGTTTAAATAGTTTAATTAAGTTTTATTAGTTTTTAATTAATAAAAAATAGATAAAAAGTCTTAAAAAATCATTTTCTTTTTCTAATAATTTTATTTAGTTATTAGGATTCCAAAAATATAAATCTCACATCCGTGGGATTTATATTTGACAGAATTCACGTTTTGTTTCGTACGTTAACGTAAATTTAATTTAAACGTACGCGTCTTTAGGTTTTAAACATTTTAAGTAAATTAGGTTTACGTTTTAGTTAAAATAATTTATTTAAGTTATTTTAATTTATAAAACCTTAGTTTATACACTCACACCCTTTTCCTGTTCAAAACCACTCGATCACAGATTCGTTTAAATCCAAATTGCACGCCTCGTTGGGACATAACGACCCGGGGAAACACTGTATTCCACGGGAGCATTAGTCTAAACTGTTTTTGACTTGTTAACCATTTAAACTTGGTTAATATTATCTAACGGTTTACCACTGATCAAAATTTGGCGCCGCTGCCGGGGAGGTTGTGCGCGTATTCTAAACGGTTTTGCAGTATCAGTTGTTTTGAATAATCACTCATTGTATATTTACCACTAAAAGCCAAAAATATTCATCTTTACCCTCCTACCTTTTTGATTCTTCATTTCTTACCCTCTATTAACCTTTGATTCTTATTTATGTCGTATCCACATCATTCTGATTGTCAATGGTATGGTGGTCCTAATAATGGTGGTAATTGTCCCAGTTGTACCATGGTAGAGTCAGGATACGGGTCTGTCTATAACCAGAATCCTTATTCTTACCATGACACGACTGAATTATTCCATCAGCCACCAAATTATGAGATATAGACATACGCGTGTGAATTTTGTGGAGGGCCACACCAAGGACTTGAGTGTCAAACCAGAAATTCGTTTGTCTATGAACAGTTCTCTGGTAACAATCAAAACTTTGGTAATGACCAATATCCGTACTATTCACCCAATCAGTCACAACAACCAAATTGTTGTGAGTACTATGGAGGTTCACACTACAGCTCCGAATGTCAAACAGGGAATTCATTTCCTTGTAATAATAATGACTATTCGTACTATGACCAACCTCCACAGTACCAAATAAACCATGCAACTCCTCAAGAACAAAATCGGGAAGAAATTCTCCTGAAGGCTCTTGAGTCATTAAAAGAAATTAAGGAGGAGTTGACTAAGCCATCATTTCAAAATGCACCAAGCTCTTCTTGTGTATCTCATGAGAAATCTATTGAAGAACGAGCTGCTAGAAACGATAAAACCATGGAAGAATTACTTGTTGAAGAAAGAACAGCCAAAACACGTACCATATTTTGCAAAGCTGCTCTTCTCGAGGATGATGCTACTGATGATGAGAAAACTATTGATATTCTTCAATTTTATAAATCATCATCACGTTCATCAATTAAAATTCCATCCATGGTTATACAGGGAGATAAGAGTACGGAGAAATCCCTAGTAGTGGAACAAATGGAAAAATCCATGCATGCTAGCTCTCCGCAACTCCCTATTCCTACTGATATCACACCTACAGATCCCACTAACTCTCTAAATATGGAGGATGAGCATCTTGACACAATTCCTTCAAAGGAATTGGACGAATTAATAAAGTCCAGTGTTGAGAACCTTGTCTAAATCCCAAGTGAGTTCCAGGGAATTCCTGATCATGTGTGTGATTTACTTTCCCCTCTTGAGTGTTCAAAAAATCAACTTGAGATTTTCTTCAATTCTAGCAAGGATTGTATATCTTATGGAAACATTGAGTATGTTGAGGCATCACTATCACATGTTGATCCTCTTCTTGAGGAGTTCATTGATGAACTCACTAACATTGATCCATTTCTACCAGGAAGTAACAATGATCTCTTTGATTTCCTAGCTAATCTGGAAGAAATAGAAAATCTCCTATATCGTGATCCATCACTCAATTCTCATCCCAACATCCCAAAAGAGAATATCAATCGCCTTGTTCCCGAAACATGCAAAACAAATGAACAAGGATTCACAGATATACATCTTGTGAATGATTCTCTTCATGAGGAGTTCACCATTGAACTCACTCATATCTATGGAACTAAGAATCCAATCAATGAGGTAATTGAGCATAATGATCTACATCATTTGTTACCCGAGATTGAATCATGTTCCTTTGATGATACCCTGGTTGATTTCCTCTACGAGGACAAAATTTTTAAACCCGGTATATTACTTTATAAGAAAATTCACATGGAGAAGTTTTCTTATAAAAGGAGCTTCAATGCTGAAATTCATAATATGGAAATTATGAAGTCTCCTTTTTATAAGTCAATCATAATTTTTATCATGATTTTCTTATCTTTCTTCACGTACCTCGTGACTTCTCCACTTATCCGTCACTCCTTCAGGAGTGAGGACACTATCTTTGACCCCGGCATTTTCATGTAAGCCGGGTACTTATCTCATCGGTGTGGAACTTTTACGTACTTCAATGTTAATCTAAACATCTTGAAAGAAAGTCCGATGGAGATTGTTTAGTCCACTCATTTCCCCATGAACCATTAAATTCGAGGTCGAGTCAAGCTAGCGACTCGGTTATCAAAAACAGTAGCTTCCTCATGAACAAATTAATTCGAGGTCGAGTCAAGCTAGCGACTCGGTAATCAAAAACAGTAGCATAAACATGGGTTTTCACCCGTGTGTACCACCCTAGTGTGGGGGTGTGCCCCACATGTTGTATATACCTTGAAAATGAAATGAAAAATTGTAAATACAAAAAATAAATAAATAAATAAATAATTGTTGTGTTACCCCTCTTAGCTTTAAATATTATCTTTTTACGTTAAAGGATTCGGCATAATAGCCGGGATTTTGAATATTGAGTACAATATTCATTTCTAAGTGTGGAGGGGAAATTCTAGCGAATTTGATCGATTATGTACCCTTTTATGCCCTTTTTCCCCAAAATAGCCAAAATTTTAAAAATTTTCAGTTAGTGGAAGTGCTTTGCACTAAACACAACAAATGGTAATCAATCCACCATGTCTAACCCACATAAGGATTGGCTAATCCAGGAGCAAACGGCTCTTGGTAAAGATAACTCAAATCCGTTTATGGCTTGCAATTTGCCCAAAATTGTATGGTTCCTCAACTCCCCATATCCCATAAAGCAAATGAGTTGGCTAGCCCGCAAGATTATGGCTTGTGGTAAAGGCAGTGAAAAACCATAATTGGTAATCAGCTCACCAAGATGTTGACTTAGTCCATCAAGAGTTGGCTAGTCCAGAAGCAAACGGCTTTTGGTAAAGACAAATCAAATCCGTTGACAGCTGGTGGTTTGCTCAAAATCACACGGTTATCAGGTGTACCACAGTTCTCACACCTGGCTACTCCAGAAGTAATGGCTGTCTGGTAAAGAGATATCAAAAATCCATAAAATTTTCAAAAATGGGTTTTTAGTGGATGCAAGATTGCTAGGGACTATCAATAGTTTAGTGTGGGGGATTGATGAGTGTCTAAATACTCATCATTTTTGTCCCATCTGAACTGCAAAAACACTTAAAAACACACTGAAACACCACATAATACTATAAATATCTTTGGAATGTGTTTTTATATGTTTCAGGTGCAAAAGGATTGAAAACAGATAAAAAACGTGCAAAGTTTGCACACTTGGCAGAATCAGTCCCTGAACTTTCAAGAAATGTCAGAAATGGTCCCTGGGAAAATTATTTTGAAGAAATGATAAGGCGAAAAAATGATCCGTTTTTAGGGGGTCATTTAAGCCCGAATCCGACTTTATTTGATCAAATATTGCCCTAAATCGTTCCTTTTGTGATTTTAGGTGTTTGGAGAGTGAATTCTGGAAAAGAAGCTATTTTGGACGTTTTTGGAGCATAAAAGTGAAGAAAACGGCAAAGTACCAAAAATCCATGCTGAAGATACAAGGTGACGGCGTCAAGACTACCTTCTTGACGGCGTCAGACATGGAGAATTAAACATCGTAGCTGGTGACGGCGTCAGATGGACTGGTGACGGCGTCAAAGTGGCAAAAATATTATACCGTGGGTGGTGACGGCGTCACATAGGCCGTCATAAGTGGATCTAGGCCGTCCGAGGAAGTATATGGCGGCGAGGTGACGGCGTCAGAATTATCTCTTGACGCCGTCAGAATGTTTTTCCTATATATAGTTTTCTAGTTTTTTTCATTAAAAGAGAGAGAAGTTTTGGTGAAACCCTAAAGACGATTTTGGTGCCTCTTTTACAGGTTTTTCAAGGGTTCCAAACCCTTGAGACCTTGCATTGTAATTGAGATAAGTGTACTTTCAATTCAATCAATATGTCTATGTGTTGGTTGTTTATCTCTTGTTCTTGTCTCAATTCCATTATGCTAGGCTAGATCTCTCTTGTGTTTGCTTAGATCTAATGAAACCTAGATGTTGATTATGTGTTGATTACTTGTCTATTCTTGTTTTGAATGAATGATTTATATGTTAGGCTTAAGAAAACTGGCAGATCTCCAAATGGTAACATGCTTGAACGTCTTAAGAAACATGAACCGAGGCGTACTAGGTCTTTATTGGTTGTATTTAATGCATGAGCCACTGTTTACAATCCCTATAGTTGTGATGGGTCATGGTGTAGGAGGAGATAAGAGCTCATAGAGTTGGGGAGTTATGTATGCCACCCCACGAATGGTATTAAGGAATACAATCCGTCATTCATACAAGTATAACAAGTAATTAACATGTAAAAGATATCTAGGGAGTAATGAAGTCTAAGTAAACACAATTTCTCCAATTACTGCTCACAACCTTAGTTTAATTAGTTTAATTTCATTTTCATTGTTTTATTTTAATTATATAATAGCTTTGGGTTAGTTGAATAGCAACTAATTCCGCCCACTCTTCTAAAACCCGAGATTTTACTTGCTTTCATAAAAATATAAAAATACAAAAATAATCATCTCTCACCTCTAGAACTATTAATTAGGTTTTCTAATCCTAGCGACACTATTCCTAAGCTGAACGATCAATCCCCCGGTACTTGTCACTATACTATACTACAACGATCAGGTACACTGCCTGGTGGGGGTTGTAAGCTTCTCGAGATCCCTCGAGAGGTAAAGCAAGGTGCGATTCCCAGGCATCAAGTTTTTGGCGCCGCTGCCGGGGAATAGTTATTGTCTAGGTTAGGATTTCTTTTTATTAGGTCTACTTGCTAGATTCCTTTCTAGTAAGATTTTTATTTTTATTTTTAGGTCTTCTTTAGTCTATCTTATTTCTTCGTGCCTTTGTTCGTAACTCTTTACCATCCGACATCATGGAAGGTGGTAACATCTTTGAACCCATCATCCCACCACAACAAAACCCACCATTAGAACCCCTTAGGCCCCGAACCTTAGGAGAGTATTCCCGACCCAGCCACCAAGGCTACCGAAACACCATTGAGCTCACCGGAGCCAATGTGACCCCCTTGCGATCCGACACCATCCGGTTGGTGCAAAGCGGATGTGCATTCCATGGACTTCGTTCCGAAGATCCAAACCAACACCTTAAGGACTTCCTCAAAATCGTAGATTCCATAGACCTAGGTGTTGAAACTAGAGAGACTACCCATTTACGCCTATTCCAATTCTCTCTACGGGATCAAGCTAGTCAATGGCTTGAGCGTTTACCCGCGGGATCCATCACCACATGGGATGATCTCACCACTCGTTTCCTTGCTCAATTTTTCCCACCGGGGAGAACTACTAAACTTAGGAATGACATCTTGATGTTTCAACAACGTCAAAATGAATCTCTTTATGAAGCATGGACTCGTTTCAAGGACTTACTCCAAAAAGTCCCTCATCATGGCATAGATCTTTGGCTCCAAGTCCAAATCTTCTATGACCATATCGACATCTCCACGAGGCGAACCATTGACCAATCGGCCGGTGGTAAGCTACGTGATCTTAGTGCGGAACAATCATGGGAACTCATAGAAGATCTTGCTCTCTATGACAACGAAAGTTGGAATGATCCCCGTGATTTGAACAAAACAGTCAAGGCAATATCTTTGCCTTCGAACAATTCAAGCACTTCCGACCGTAGGATCATGGAACTTGAGGACCAAGTCAAGTTTCTCATGAAATCTTACGAAGCTCCGAAGCATTCAAGCCAAGTGAACAAAATCACTTCTTCATGCGAATTATGTAGTGGTCCCCATGACACTCGTGATTGTGTGGAACTCCCCGGAACAGCTTTTGCGGACTACGCATCCACGCGTACCGACGAAGCGGGAGATAAGTGGTACACTTTCAAGCCCGAGCCAAACACATACGGTGATTCATATAACCCCTCATGGAAAAATCACCCAAACCTTAGGTGGAAACAAAATCAACCAAATTCTTCCAATCCGCCTAATCGTTACTAATCAAACGGTCCCCCATCCAACCGTACCTTCAACAACAATCCTTCTAACAACTATGGTAGTACCAACAATCTTGAAGGATTGATGTCTAAATTTATGGCATCTCAAGAAGCTCGCATAGCTAGGTTTGAAACCGAATTCAACCAACAACAAACGGAGATGACCAACAAGATCGACAACTTGTTGAAAGCCCTCAACAACCAAACATTAGCCACACCTAGGAAGGACACTAGGGACACCAATAGTGGAATCCAAGTTAAGGACCCCTCATCATCCAAACATGTCCACTTTGTCAATGTTGTCACCATTAAGCCGATAGATAGGGAGATAGAGGAGAGTGACAAAGATGAAGTTAGAATAGAAGCCAATAGTGAGGATGAGAGTAGGGAAGTTGAGGTTAATAAGGATGAGGAATTAGAGGAGGTAGAACCTATAGAGGAGTATTTTGATAAGTTGCCAACCAAGGAAGAACGGGAATACCATAAGGATTTATTCGATAGTCCTGAGACAACATATATCTTTGGCGACCCCCTGATCAAAATGGGAGACCCCTCTAACATTAACATCCCATGCAATATCGGGCACATGCATGTATGGAAAGCTTACATAGACCCTAGATCCCCCGTGAACATCATGTCTAGGACTTATTACAATTGGGTGATGAAGAAGCAACTCAATTTTAGGATAATGCCCGGTAAAAGTTGGATAAGTAATTTTGCAGGGAGAGTTAAGGGAGTACATGTGATTATAGGGAATCTCACCTATGAGATTGATTTTATGATAGTGGAAGACACGCGTCCGGTGATAGATGCTTGCCTAAGTCAAATAATATTTGGGAAACCATTTGTTGAGGCCACTAGGATGAGTTATGATCCGACGTTAGGGATAGTTAGGTTCAAGAAAGACAATGATGAGGTTGCTTATCAAATGCCCTACAAGATTGAGCAATACCGCCTTCTCTCTAATTTCGAAAAGGAACGTAAGCAAGCGGCTTATTATAGGAATGATGAGGATAGACGTAGAGGAGTAGAGTATGTTAGAAATAGGATGCTTGGTTTCTACAAAGAATGCTTGCAACTAGGTCCGGAATACAAAACTGGTTTAGAAGACGACCTAGAGAGTGGAACCAATGATGAGATCACGTAGTAACCCACGACTTTGAGTCTAGCTACAAGACTCGTAAATAAAGAAAAGCGCTTCTTGGGAGGCAACCCATGTTTTGTGTGATTTTTATTTGTTTGATTGTTATTTGCTTCCGTATGCATGCTTTGTTTTTATTGTTGGTTGATCATGTTTCTCAATTAAAATGTGAAATACTTTATTATGTTGTTTAGCCTAGTCTTAACTTCAACCTAAAGGTATTTTTGCAAAAGATAAGTGTAAGGGGAAACCCCAGATATGTTTTTAAGAAACAAACCGATCATGATTCTCCACAATATTTAAATGAACATGTATATTCGTATTTGTTAGAGTCAAATGCTTGTATTGAGTCATAATGAAGTTTTGCAGGATTTTCCAGGAAGTAGGACAAAGTTTTCCCAGAAATTTTCCGGAAACTTAACATAAGAATTTCTGCAGGTCCATTCTGACGGCGTCAGGGTTTGCTCTTGACGGCGTCAGGAGTTAAAATCTGGAAATTTTACCGGTTTTGTTTTTCTAACGGAGTCTTATGGTTTTTGTGAATTATTAAGTTTTATAATCTCCAGGAAATCTGCAAACTTCATTCCACAAGCATTATATCTTACTTTGTTTTCTAGGAGTTAGTAACTTATATAGGATGCCGCCGATTTTACGCGAGGTTGCCTTGTCTACTTTTGTCAGGATTTACAGGTTATTTGTGACAACAAGATGATTTATATTCTGGAAGGGAAGCTTTGATTGTTCGTTTTCTTGGAAGAAGATTTAACCTGGCCAACCTAAAATCCATACCGAGCGAATCAGGGGAGTATTTGATTTCATTCTCTTTACTTTTTAACTTTTACATTCTTTACTTGAACATTGGGGACAATGTTCATCTTAAGTGTAAGGGGAGGGTAAAAAGATGATACCTTACATATGCACTTTCGCTTGAGTTTGTTTTGTTTGATAGTAGATAAGTAATAAAACTACGAGAAATACTTGTTAGTGTAATTTTAGCGCCAAATTTAAATTTTTTTACAACATTTAGGAGCGAAACTTTAGCCATAACAAGCGTCTCATGGATAGGAGGTTGTATGACTAGCACATAACCGTATATTCAGAAAAATTTTCCACCCAAAAATGTGAGGTTCGCCTTTAGATTTGATAGGAAAAGCATTCATTATTAGTGCTTATGAGTGTACCGGTAGCATTTAGATTCTAGAACTTGCATTAGTGATGCATCCCGAGACCGCTAGTGAGACTACATTCGTGTGGTAGGATTTACTACATGATAAGAGGCATTAGGATCACCCTTGTGTTAAACCCGTATTATAATTACTTGACCATTTAAGTCATATTACTTGGCTAGTTAAGTCAACTAATTTTTCCCACACCCTTAGCGTTGTACTCATTTTTAGTACACGATACCCCTAGTACACCCCTCCGAGCCTATCTTTTCGTTTCTAACTTTAAGCATTTTACTTAAAGGAAGAATTTGTTACACCCCACTTAAATGTACACCCAAATCGCCTTAGCCTTCCGTGTATGCGCTCATTTTTAGTGCATTATTGTTATTTGTTAAACCCTAAGTTAACTTTCTAATTGATTACATGGTTGCTAAGTCGAGTCATATCCTTGTACATATTGTTTTGGGACGATTGGGACTCATGGGTAAGTACTTATTTTATGGAGTAATGGGGAAGAACATCACTTATTACCCCCATACGTGCGTTAATCTTAAAAGTGCTCCAAGTGTTTTGATTTTCTTAATTCGAGTCATTAGATTAGTTAATTGTAAAGTATGTAAAGATTCAAGTGTAAGGGGAACGTTTATACCCCTATGATGTATTATTTTGGATGGTAGGTTAAGAGTGTATGAAAAAAAAAAAAAAAAAAAAAAAAGGAAAAAAAAAATAGAAAAGAAAAAGAAAAAAAAAAAAAAAACATACGGACTACCATCCCGTTTTTATTCTATGTTCATTTTATGATTTTGTTATTTTTCATTTATTAGCTTAAGTCGAGTCTAGTCTTGGCTTAGCAACGCCATCTTATACATGTAATTAACTAAGATTGTTAACTCGCCACCAGTAAAACTTCCTTTATCCAACAAAACCGTGTAATTCATATCCCTACACCTAACGTTATAACCCTTTAAAAGACCTCTTTGATAGTTTATCCTAGGTGCTTACGCCATGTGGTGGAGGTTTGATCCTTTCCCAAGCCTATGGTAATCTATTTTGCTATGACAGGTAGTGAGAGATATCTTCCATTTCCATAATGTTATATTACTTTATTACACCCGAGAGATGTGAGTATCTAAACACTATTTGTGAGGTGCTTGTGTATGACCTCCGTGCTTGTCTATTGGTCTTTAGTGGAACGATTATTTGTTGTAATTACTTTTATATTAGTGTTAAATGACCCCTAACTTGTCTTTTGAGTAGAATAAAAGCTCATTTGCTTGAGGACAAGCAAATCTCAAGTGTAAGGGTATATGATAAGGCGAAAAATGATCCGTTTTTAGGGGGTCATTTAAGCCCGAATCCGACTTTATTTGATCAAATATTGCCCTAAATCGTTCCTTTTGTGATTTTAGGTGTTTGGAGAGTGAATTCTGGAAAAGAAGCTATTTTGGACGTTTTTGGAGCATAAAAGTGAAGAAAACGGCAAAGTACCAAAAATCCCTGCTGAAGATACAAGGTGACGGCGTCAAGACTACCTTCTTGACGGCGTCAGACATGGAGAATTAAACATCGTAGCTGGTGACGGCGTCAGATGGACTGGTGACGGCATCAAAATGGCAAAAATATTATACCGTGGGTGGTGACGGCGTCACATAGGCCGTCATAAGTGGATCTAGGCCGTCCGAGGAAGTATATGGCGGCGAGGTGACGGCGTCAGAATTAACTCTTGACGCCGTCAGACTGTTTTTCCTATATATAGTTTTCTAGTTTTTTTCATTAAAAGAGAGAGAAGTTTTGGTGAAACCCTAAAGACGATTTTGGTGCCTCTTTTACAGGTTTTTCAAGGGTTCCAAACCCTTGAGACCTTGCATTGTAATTGAGATAAGTGTACTTTCAAATCAATCAATATGTCTATGTGTTGGTTGTTTATCTCTTGTTCTTGTCTCAATTCCATTATGCTAGGCTAGATCTCTCTTGTGTTTGCTTAGATCTAATGAAACCTAGATGTTGATTATGTGTTGATTACTTGTCTATTCTTGTTTTGAATGAATGATTTATATGTTAGGCTTAAGAAAACTGGCAGATCTCCAAATGGTAACATGCTTGAACGTCTTAAGAAACATGAACCGAGGCGTACTAGGTCTTTATTGGTTGTATTTAATGCATGAGCCACTGTTTACAATCCCTATAGTTGTGCTGGGTCATGGTGTAGGAGGAGATAAGAGCTCATAGAGTTGGGGAGTTATGTATGCCACCCCACGAATGGTATTAAGGAATACAATCCGTCATTCATACAAGTATAACAAGTAATTAACATGTAAAAGATATCTAGGGAGTAATGAAGTCTAAGTAAACACAATTTCTCCAATTACTGCTCACAACCTTAGTTTAATTAGTTTAATTTCATTTTCATTGTTTTATTTTAATTATATAATAGCTTTGGGTTAGTTGAATAGCAACTAATTCCGCCCACTCTTCTAAAACCCGAGATTTTACTTGCTTTCATAAAAATATAAAAATACAAAAATAATCATCTCTCACCTCTAGAACTATTAATTAGGTTTTCTAATCCTAGCGACACTATTCCTAAGCTGAACGATCAATCCCCCGGTACTTGTCACTATACTATACTACAACGATCAGGTACACTGCCTGGTGGGGGTTGTAAGCTTCTCGAGATCCCTCGAGAGGTAAAGCAAGGTGCGATTCCCACGCATCAAGAAAAGTCAACAAAAGTCCCCCAGGAATCATGAAATAACAAATTTTACCCTTGAAAGTTCAAAATGGCACAAAATGGCAAAACAGGTCCCTCAAGTTTCAAACTTGACAATTCTAGTCCCCGGAAAGTTAATTTGGAAGAAAAAGTCAAAAATGGTCCTTGGGAATTCACAAGTTATCAAATTTGACCTTTGGATAAAAAGTTTGAGGAAATTACAGTTTTGGTCCCTAAAGTTTCAAAAATGGTAAAAACAGTCCCTGGGCATTTTAAAATTGAAAAACTTACATATATGGCCCTTGTACTATTTATCCTGACAAATCAAGTCCATTTTGATAAACTTTTGGAAAATTACACTTTTACCTCTCAAACTTTGAAAATTAACAAAAATGGTCCCCGGGTATTTTATTTTGGAAAAATATAAATTAGGGTCCTTATATTATTCTTATGTGGCAAGTTTGGTCCCTATGAATATTTTGGAAAAGTTACAAACCAGGTCCTTAAGTTTTCAGCTATTTACATTTTTGGTCCTTATGTTTTTGACTTAAACCAAATGGACAATTATTTTCATTAAGCCCAAAATACAAACAATACCCGAAATAAACCTGGTCCATCTTTTTAAATCCAAGCCCAAACAAAAGCCCACTTCCACTTTAAAAATAAAACCTGGGTATTTTGTTTGACCCGTTTGACTCATCCCCTACCTTCTCCACCTCTTAACCTGCTTCACCCCTGCTTCTCTCCACACCCTCCACCTCCATATTACACCTTCTCCACCTCAACTCCATACCTGTCACTCCCATAAACAAAACCCACTCTTGGGTTTACCTAAGGATAGGCCATGTTTCATCCCCACCATCTCCACCACACCCCTTCTACCCTGCTCCTGACACCACCACACCCTACCTATCCCCTAGCTCACCCACCTTGTCCCTCCACCTCTACAACCATCCAAGAACCCTTAATTGCTTCTCAATCCCACAAGCAACCTCAAAATATCCTTGATATTTATTTGGCGCCAAAAAGTGATTTAAACGGCTATGATGAATTGAGGCAATCCAATGGTGGGATTTGATCATGAGGACACCTGGACTATTTTGGGATGCTATAAATAGAAGAGGATGGAGCAGAAGAGAAGTTAGTTAGTTGTAGCTTAGGAGTAGTGTAACATAGGTAGTGTAGAATTAATTCAAGTTGTTATTTTCAGTTTCAAAAGCTTGTACTCAGTTCATTTCATGTAATTCAAACTATCTTTACAAGTTAAATTCAAGTTTTCCTTTGATTATTCAATATTAGCAAAATTAAGTGAATTTGACAAATTCATTGGAAATTGTTAATTGTTGATGTTCTGTGTTTTTTTTAAGCTTAGTTTATCTCATTTACAAGTTATTAATAGTTTTCCAAGCATTTACTTTTATCTTATTCAGTTTACTTAAAAATCACAAAAATTCAAATTAAATAAGAAGAAAATTAAAAATCAATTTTAAGGAAGAAGGAAGCCAAAGAAGTATGGTGATTCTGGAATTTCATGGTTTTGGAAGCCTCGGGGAGGTTTTAGGTTAGGTACAGTTCCATGTTCTTGGTTCTTGATTTTGCAGATTTCATGTAAGTCTCTTGTTTTTGCATTCAGTATATAGCTTAGTTACTGTTTCTTTAATAGCTTAATTTTACTTAGTATAGCTTATTATTGTTGATTGTGTGCTTGTGTTTAGCTTTTGCATGAGCTAGTTCAATCCCATGATCCTACTGCTTCATATTAGTTAAATTTGCTTCTGCATGTTCTTGGTGTTCTTTGTGTCTGATTTGTGTTCAATTAGCTTCTATAATGTCCCTTGAATCTGTTTCTACCATAAGTTCAGTAGGTACAAGGTTAACAATTAGAAAAAAGTGTATTAGGTTAGTTTAAGGGGTGTTTGGTTTATCTGACATATCTGGGTTCTAATATGTTTGTGTTGTTTTTCAGTGTTCAACCAAGTCCCATTAGGTCCTAATATGTTATATCTAGCATAATATCCATAGGTCTTTTGTGAAAAAAGTCAAATACACTTTTGATCCATCATTATGTGTTAACTGTTATGCTTTTAAAATACACAATCATTCATTTGAAGTTACAAGTAATTGTTTTAGCTTAATTCAGTGTTATCTTAGCTTAACTTATCATTTTCATTCACTTAGAATAAATCTAAACACAAATTAGTCAAAGTTTCAGTTATATCAAAAAGTCAAAATAGTTATAGACTCAGATTTGGCCAGATTTTTGTGCACATTCATAGGGCTTATTACTATTTGAAATTAAGTTTGGTTTGCTTATTTGTGTAGATTAGTAGCTTAATATTCATAAACAAAAAGAAAATTTCACTTTGAATCTCATTTGCTTATTAAAAATTTTGACTTAATCTGCCTGTTTGAACCAATAAACTGCCCTGCACCCAGTTTTTTTACCCATTTTCAATTGACCATAGACTGCTGTCCAGTGGACCCCACCTTGTGTACTTTAGCTTTTTGGAAAGCTTAGTAGTATAGCTTATTATATTAGAGCTTATTTTGGATCTCACATCCTTGCCCCATAGCTTATTTTGGCCTACTAAGTGACCTGTCCACAGACCCCATGCTGAGTAATTAGCATAGCCCATGCAACTTTCAAGACCTCCCTAGGATTTATTAGTGGGACTCAGGGCATAAGCCCTAGCTTTTTGGAAACCCCAATAAGCTGGATTTTCAAACTTAGCTTCAATTCAGCCCCAAGTTCACTCCTGTGGGCCCCACAGGGTCTTCAAGTGTGCCCTTTGGGCCTGTTTGGTTGTAGCAGGTTATAGGATTGCTTATTTGGCTTTGTAGCTTATTCTAGTATACCACTTTGTTCATTTCTGCTTCTTTATATTTCAACTAACTTAGATTAAGCTTATTTAATAATTTGTTTTGAGATTGTAGCTTATGGTAGCTTATCTAGTTTTAAAAATTCAAATTTTGGCTTAAATAAGCACTGTCAAGCAAATAAGCTTGTACAGGGCTTATTTAGCTTTTGTAAAAAGTTTGTCTTTTTTAAAGTTACTTAAAATTAGTTACTTATTAGGTTTGTAAAGAAAAAAAAATCAAAAATAAAATAATTTTGCAAAAATGTTGGGTGTGGGATTCGAACTCAGGACCTCTCGCTAGTAACATGCATATTCCCCACACCCCTTCCATTGCACTGGGGCACCAGTTCCGTTTGAACTTGTAACCCATATGTATTTAAAGTAGTAGAAGAGCAGTTTGCTTATTTTAGATAGTTAGCTTATTTCACTGCTTATTTGTATAACGTTTAGCACTTTTTATATTTTTTACACGTTTCTATCATAGTTTAGTACCTATATAAAAATTTTCATATTTTTAGAAAATAGTTTAGTATTTATTATAATTAAAAATAGTTAAAGTAAGTATTAAATAATAATTAGTATTAATTTATAAAAATAGCTTATTAATTAGTATTTAGGAAATTTTATATTTTTATAAAGTTTCTATTACTTTAATATAGTTGTAAAAAAAGGTTTTATAATTTTAACTTTTAATTTAGTATTTTTTTATAATTAATTTAGTTTAAATAGTTTAATTAAGTTTTATTAGTTTTTAATTAATAAAAAATAGATAAAAAGTCTTAAAAAATCATTTTATTTTTCTAATAATTTTATTTAGTTATTAGGATTCCAAAAATATAAATCTCACATCCGTGGGATTTATATTTGACAGAATTCACGTTTTGTTTCGTACGTTAACGTAAATTTAATTTAAACGTACGTGTCTTTAGGTTTTAAACATTTTAAGTAAATTAGGTTTACGTTTTAGTTAAAATAATTTATTTAAGTTATTTTAATTTATAAAACCTTAGTTTATACACTCACACCCTTTTCCTGTTCAAAACCACTCGATCACAGATTCGTTTAAATCCAAATTGTACGCCTCGTTGGGACATAACGACCTGGGGAAACACTGTATTCCACAGGAGCATTAGTCTAAACTGTTTTTGACTTGTTAACCATTTAAACTTGGTTAATATTATCTGACGGTTTACCACTGATCAGGTAGCAATTCACTATTCCTAACACTGTATATCCCCACACAGGCTACTGTAGATGGTGCTAAAAAGTGTGGAAGTAGCAATTTTGGATATAAAATTATATAGGGAAAGCCCTCCCATAAAGTGTGGAAGTAGCAATTGGGTGGAGTAGCCCAATGCATAGTATAATGGTATAATGTGTTACTATTAAAAATGTGTGATAGAAATAAAAATATATAATGGAACCTCACATGAATGGTTGACAAAAAGTCAAAAACCTCCATTTTGATAAAGTATGGTTCTATGGGCAGGGAAGGCATAGTATCATAGTTTGATTTCCAAATCTTCAACCAAACAATTTATTTTTCTTTGAAAGTATTCCCAAGGTCAAAATCCTCAAACCAAACTGCACCTTATGGGTGTTCGGTTTGGTTATGTGCTTATTTGATTTATTAGTGCGCAACAACGAGATTTCTAGCGACATATACTATATTTTGGTTACGTGTAATTGTGTAACATTTTTTGTAACTATAGCTGTTTGTCGCTAGAAAATCTCGTTGTTATGCATAGATACTCGTCTAGCTACTTGTTTGGTACATATTTATATTGTTATAGTTATGAGTTTGAATTAATCTAATTTCTTTGAGTTGAATATCACGTTGATTTGTGTATGGTGAGTACTTATTTACTCAACTTTTCTTTACCAAAATAAGACCTAATAATCCAAAAACTAACCTAAAACGCCAAAGAAAGTGTGCTTTTTGTGATTGTGAATGTGCAGGTATGGATATTTCAATAAAAGACGAAAAACATACGGAAATCGGCAAAAAATGAGCACGAGAGTGGAATGAGTGCAGAAAAGTCAAAGAAGGTCAAAACTGAGCCTATAAAGCCTAAAGAAGACTTTAGAGATTTGAGATTTGTCAGAATGGTCCCTTATTGAAGTTTCAAGAGATTGTCAGATTCAGTCCTCCAAGTTTCAGAAGTTGTCAGTTATGGTCCTTTGAAGAATATTTCTGAAGAATTACAAGTTTGGTCCTCCATGAATCACAATATCACATTAAAAGCCCTTGGATCACATTTTGGAAGAATTACACATTTAGTCCTTGGAATTTCAGTTTTCACACATTTGGTCCTTGTCAAAAGCTGAAATTATAACTACATATGCTAAGTCCAAAGTTATTCCAAAGCCCAAGCTTCAAACCAATCCAGACCCAAAATAATACTAAAAACCCGAGTCCATACCCCACGGTCAACACCCATATACCACTCAGTCAAACATATCAAAATATAATAAAATACCCTTTTACCCGCCCCCCAAATTCATCCCCAAATCAACTAGTTACTATTCACCGAACCCTAGAATTTACTCCGTACAAAATCACCACAAATAAGGGTATAAGGGTCAAATCCGAGTATTTCTAGAAGCTTTCAGATATGTCAGAAGTTGTCAGACTCAAACTAGCACACCTATGGATACGTGGAAGCTCATGATTGAGAGGAACGCGTCACAAATAGTGATCCAAGTGTGATTAGCTGAGGGGAATGATTGGTATATGATTAGATGGCTTGGATGATCTCAGAAGAAGCACATATCACACGGATTGCCAAGCTGGCAATCAGTGACCCCCTCCCTACTAGAACCTTCTCTCTTTTACTATAAATAGGATAGCTTGTAATCTGTTTTAGGGTGGTGGAGTTTAGAGTAGTGAAACTCTGCCCAATTTACTTCTCAATTTTAGTATTGTAATTTCCTTTTCCATTGTAATCCTTTATTTTAATGAAGTTCGTTTTATGATCAATCATTTTAGCTTATTGTTTTACCTTATTGATTCAGCTTTTATCTCTTTAATTCTCAGCAGTATCTCAGTTTTAAGTCATCTTGTTTACTCTTTCATTGCAATTCAGTTTTAGTTAGTTCAAAAGTTTCATAAAAATACAAAAACACAAAAATAGTTTCTGTAAATTCAGCTTTCAATTAAGCTTTTTAGTAGTTTAAAACAGCTTATTTTAGCTTCATAGCTATTGTTAGCTTGTTGATTTAGTTTACAACAGATCTTATTCACTTTTCATAAAAGGTCAACAAAAGTCAACTGCCATACTTTGGTGATGATTCATGGTGTACATTGATATGTTAAGCTGAGACAAGGAAGAGCTTAGCCTATCTAGAGATAGGCTTCTGTGGAAAACCCTTTGTTCATGCTAAGGGTGGTTTAGTAAGTAATTTTGTTTACAATTCACAAATTTCAATATGCTTTTGATGAGTTTTAATGTAGATCTGTTTTCTGAGTTTCAGTAGATTATAGTTGTTGTTGATTGATCATTTTGCTTCTGGTAGTGTTATTCTAGTTAAATTGATCATTATTTTTGAGTTTTGTAGTTTAAATCATTGTTCCATAGTTATAGACAGTAAAAGGTAGTGTTTGGATTTGTTTTATACTGAGTTGAGTTGTAGTTTGTTAACTGATTTAGCTGCACACTTAGGATACATTAGGTTAGAGTTACTTAAATTTAGCATAATAAAAGTAGTATAGTTACAAATAGTCAAACTATTGGTTTAATTGATCTTAACTGCTAGTAATAGTAAATCAGTTAGTGAAATTAGTGTAGTAGGTGTAACATAGTATAAGTTAGTCTAATCAAGTATTAAATCAGTTTCTTATAACAAATAAAAGTTAAATTGATCAATAGAATTTAGATTAGTCAAAGTTGTAGTGTAGTGATTAAAGTCAGCATTGAACTAATGTATCAGCATAAGTGACCAGTATATGCACCTGATTTAGCTTTCAATTAGACTAGCAATTAATGATTTCTGATAGGGCTTTTACACTTTTTAGAATCTCAGCTTAGTAGAGTAGCTTTTGCCCCTTTAATTTTGAACTTTGTAGCTTATTAGGTGAGCTTATATTGATCTTCAAGTTAGTACTTTCTAGCCAGATGTGAACTTGGACATGCAGTGGTGATTTTTGTCTTATATTCTAAGCTTAATTGTTGATTCTAAGTATAGTTGAGTGTGTTTTAGTGTTTCACATAAGTCCTACACTTTTGGCTTTTCTTGGTGTACATCTGCTTATTTCATTGCTTATTAGAAACTGCTTATTGCTTCATACATGTGTTTATGTGCTTCTTATGATCTGAGTTTTGTATCTTAGAGCTTATTTGAGTTTAAGACACCTTCTGTGTCAGTTTCACAAAGTTTTGTCACAAGTGCTTATTATTAAGCACTTGTGATAAACTGATTTGGACTCAATAAGCACTTCTACAGCTTTGTAACACCCCCAAAATTTGGTACAGTGGAAGACTCAACAAGCTTTCGGGGTGCTACGGGGATTGGTATCCATACAAAGTCATGAAAGAACGAGATAAAGTAAATATAAGAAAAACACAACCAAAACGGGTTTTAAAGTTTACATTTATCCCAAGAATTATCCAAAGTAATGCCCAAAAGAAATAAACGTAGGTCCACAATTATTTATCAGAGTTTTAGAAAATAGATCCATAAACGGGTGCCATAGCCAAGCCTCCAATCCAAGCATCCAAGGGCATCACTTAATTACCTGAGAAAACGTGCTAAAAGTCAGCTTTCGCTGGTGAGATCATAGGTTTAAATTCATAATTCAATATAGTGGACATATACGCAAAACGCTTGCTAGCTAGACTAGTCCTCAATCATCCAACCAAAATAATCCAACCAAATCAAATCAACCCTATAGGTGCACACTATAGTCCAATAACCAAATCAAATCAAATCAATCTGTATGCGTAAGGATACGACATACCCAACATGCGTTGGGATACGACATGTTCAACTTACCTAGATCTAGTCTAGGCCTCGTTGTATAGCTTACCTAGTTCTTGACTAGGCCTCGCTCCATAACCAATTCAATAGCTTACCTAGTTCGGGACTAGGCCTCGCTCTATCACCAAATCAATAGCTTACCTAGTTCGGGACTAGGCCTCGCTCAATAACCAAATCAATAGCTTACCTAGCTCATGTCTAGGCCTCGCTCAATCCTACCTAGTTCTATAAGCATAGCAAGTTTTGAAATCAAAAAGCGATAATAGTCCACATAAAACAATTTGCACGTTTCTCACCCCAAGTATTGAAAACAAAGTTCAAGAGTAAAAGTGGGGCTATGACTCACCTCAAGTCCAGCAAATCCTCAAAATAATCGATAGAAGAAAGACGTAAGCAAATTCAAGCAACTAACGTAACGGCAACTACAGACTCGGCACTTCCTAACAATATCAAGCTCGTTCAGAAATCATTTCCTCAAAAAAAATCAAATATTCCCATTCCCGAACGTATTCCATTTTTACTTTCCAAAAATATCCATTTTTCGAATTATCTTCATATTAATTTGAAATTCGACGTTTGGTATCCATATGGGTGAAGGGTCGACACAACTCAAACCAAGAAGCCACAACGAACGAAAATAATAAACCATCTATAGGTCTAATATTAGCCCAATATATTATTTAAATAAATCATCGAAGCTTATCAAATCCGTTGATTTGGTAATCCCCCATATTTATTTACGTAATATATCGTTCCAAAATTATACCCAACCTAAAAGCACATAGCACAAAGTATACTATTTGGTATATATCGTAGTCCAATAAATTCCCTATATATATCGTCAAATCGGTCAAATTCCACGAGATACATAGTAATTTATTATCCTAATACATATACCACAACCTATGGGCGTCGTGAGATACGATGCCCATTAATATACTCATTTTATATAGCCAAATAACTCGATCTAATCCGTCGATTAAATAAGTCACTTGTTATAGAAAATGTTCATATTAATCGTCATATATCCGTGACAACACAAAAGTCACATAATAAAGCCCACTTGAACTTTAAGTAACCACAACTCATATAACTCGATAAGTTTTCCAAATTTATAAAAGTCATCATGTTTTTATTTATTACTCACCCGACTTATTAGTTCTCGACATTATTTCAAGTTATTTACTTATAATAATATTCCGACATTTATTGTACTATTTGCATAGTATAATAATTATCGTTATATTATTATAACATTTACTCGTGATCGTTTTATTATTAATATACGCATATATATATATATATATATATATATATATATATATATATATATATATATATATATATATATATATATATATATATATATATATATATATATATACGTTTATCACGTCTATATACGTATATAAACGATTATATTATCAATAATATTATTACGAGTATTGTTTTTAATGTTTGATTTTAAATATTTATCGAGTCATAAGAATTTGGTCACATGTCCGAGTCATCACTCTCGGCTCATAGTCCAAGTCCAAAAATAATAACCAAGTCAAAATAAATAAATCAACTCCGTCCAAATCAATCCCAAATCCACGTGCTACAACATGAGGGTCCGACTACGGCACCCGACTAATCCTATCTCCGTCATTCTAAGTGACCGTCTCACAATCGGTCCCCAAATCCACACTCGTCAACACAACTCCAAAATCAAATCACAAGTATACCATGTCGAGACCACAAAGTGTCTCGACCCATCCAATGCTTCGGTCCAAAAAATAATGCCACAATGATAATAATAACAACAATAAAAACAATAACAAGAAAACATCAAAGATACATATTATATGGTTTGGTTTACCACGCCAAACCCGAGCCAAACGACCCACTTGGGTCTCGGCTAGAACCACGAGTCACAAGGACTCAAAACCAAGGCCACAAGGCCATGACATAGGCTCACTCGAGCCAAACCAAAACTGCCAAACGGACCATATGAGGTCGCGGCATACCAAAACAACCATAACATCAAATCGGTCACCAAAAATCACCCAAGAATCAAACTAAATCGGACCAAAAATCACCCTAGACTCCCAAACGAGTCAAGGTTATAACCACACCGAGACCATGTGTAACAATTCGCAATTTCAGGATAATTACTATTCCCGGAAAATTTCACTATTCACTTTTACTATTCATTTTTCCCGAAATTTGATTTTTGTTTCTTGGCCTCGAGTGATATATCATTTCCATGGCAAATTAAAAGTTTGACACTCATCAGATCATTTTTGTGAAAGTTAATAAGGAATTACACGTTTTAGGGTAAAACGTCATTCAAAAATTCTACGCATAACGAAACTCGACCGCGTTAAGTGACCCCGCATCAGAAAAATGTTTGATACACTCATGATTTATTTGAGAATTAATCATGACTGTGAAAAACATGACCAAAATAAGCCTCGGCCGTGAAAAACTGGAATTTTCAGTTTTTAAGCGTTTTTACTCAGCCGTAACCTTAGCCTATACCTACACCGCGTTTCTAAGACGATTTGCGTTTTCAACTTATTAGAAAAAGTCAACATATTTTTCCCTCCTCCTTTGACCAAAAATCATTCCTTGATTTTATAAGTCATTCCTTGATTTTTAGGCTTACGGTTTGATGTCTAAAAGACATTTAATACCAACCGACACTAGACTGAGCCCAGTCTAGACATTATAAGTCATTTTAAATCATTTTTATCCTATTAGAAAAGTAACATTTTACTTTTCTCAATTTTACGCAATATTCGTACGTTTTACGTATTACGCGTTTTAGACCCGTGTTTCCAGTTTGAGCAGGGTTTTAGCACCCCAATGGAACCTACCACTCATTTTATATTTTATTATGGAGTATTTTGACAAGTTTAATTATTCTTCCAAGTTTCGTATTTTTACGATACCCGGTTTTACGTTTTGTGACGTAACAACTTACGGTTAGCATATTACGGAGTCGAAACTAGCTCCATAAGCTTGGATAATATCATCAAAAGTCCACACTTTCTCCCCAAGCTTGGAAAACCGCTTATAGGGGGGGGGGGGGATTCACACTTGTGGCATGATCTCATGCATTGAGCTCCTAGATCATTACAAGTGTCCATACTTGCTCACCAAGTGTTGACAAGTCAACATAACTAACCTCCTTAAGCTCCTATAAAAGCCCTCCTCCCCCTCTCTTTGTACGCCACTTCCACACACACCAACACCATCTCCTTTGCTCATTCTCTTCCAAGTTTCATGCAAGATTCAAGAGCATAACAACACATAAACTCTAGTTTGGTTTTGATTCATCAAACTACTTCCAAACCCTAGAAACTTTGGTGATTTC
This sequence comes from Artemisia argyi, assembly GCA_030686995.1. NCBI lineage: Eukaryota > Viridiplantae > Streptophyta > Magnoliopsida > Asterales > Asteraceae > Artemisia > Artemisia argyi. Next base: position 4,504,348 of record CM060696.1, on the reverse strand, counting down.
TCTTGAGTTTGAATCCACTCAAGTCACCTCAACTTTCATCATCTCTCTTTCAAGAATACAAGTGTAGAAAGATTGCTTGAAGTGAAGTATGTTGAAGCTAAAGTCTATCAAAGTCCTTACCTTACATGTTAACTTACCTTTCTTTATAGAAAGCCAAAGTTGTTGCTCGTAGAAGTTCTTACGGCATATCCATCATTCTCATTATACATCATCCAACTCAAGGTGAGTTCATAGCCCCACTTTCTATTGTTTAACTATTTTACAAACCCTTGGGGGGAATACATGCTATTATTTTTCTACTCGAACACAATGCTTTCTACTGTATGCTATTCGACTATGTTTTATTATCACTAAGTAACATCCTTGCCAAACCAAGATCCCTTATTATGAACCATTTAATCACTTGCGAGGGTTACTTGCGAGTGAGCGCGAATATTGTGAATAGGCCTATTGGGATTGACGAATCCCATTTGTTTTGACTAAGTTCAAACAAATGCATTAATATTTGAGACATTAGGTATAACGGCAAAGTACCTACCGGGATAAATCTGCCGATCGATATTGGTACACGTTAATGTTTTGGTGTCATAAGCTTAGTGAATTAATAACCTTTCCGGGCATATAACAACGTAGCCCATCTTTGTTTTCTAACTATGAGTGTGAGTCTATAGCTCACACTACGATTATTGTGTTCAACGATTTAACTACCAACACATTGTGTTCAAACATTAAACAAACTCTATGAATATCACTCAACCTTTGTGTTGACCTCTCAAGCATGTATTTCAGGTTCATGACGATCAAGGATGGCACGGAAGGGCACGGATACTCAAGAGGGCTATAAATTTTATTATCATTCAAAAACTCATTTAATGTAAATTGTAAACATGGAACTATTTGGGACCTCATTTTGTAATCTCTGATATTTATACAATTTGAATGATAAATCTTTTAAAACGACTCAATTGGAGTTCGTTTTCTATTATTGTGACTATTGTGCCGTCGAGTAACACCCAAGTTGAATTCCACTGCATCATGAATTGGGGGTGTTACAGATTGGTACCAGAGCCATGGTTATAGAGAAACGGGTCTAATTGAGACCTAAACTATAACCACACATACAAACAAAAGCATTTTTATAGCCTTCTGCTCTCCGTGTCTTCCATCCTCCAGACGATTATGGACTTAGTAAGCATGATATGCTACACAAACATATTAGTATATTCATATATACCCATTTTGAGCATTTCCCCATAGACATTTTTATGCTACACAAACATAATTGCATATTTATATATGTACCCTTAACATAATTGAGCATTTCCCCGTAAGCATTTTATGCTACATGAACATATATAAGTATATTGATATATACACACTAGGCATTTTACACTACACGAACATATATAAGTATATTGATATATACATTCAAGTTATTTTCAATCATTTTATCTAAACATATCTGCGTATGCCTATTGTAGGGCATTTTGGCACAACTACATTCTCCCAATCATGTTCCTACTCCAACATTTTATGTCCAAGACATTGTAACTGATTGCAATGGTATTTCCTATTTCCCGGACATTGTATGATACAATGGTCTTAATTATTTCTCAAATGAAAGTCACACAATGATCTAACCTACTTCCTAGACATTGTGAATTGAACAATGGTCTAATCTACTTCCGAGACATTTTGATTTGCGCAATGGTCTCTGGAATTATTCCATCACATCATCATTATCATTTCTTATGATATCAAAAACCCATCACAATCTATCGATTTCCAAATAGAAATATGAGATTTCTAAAGGACAAACTAATCCATCATCTACAAAAGCTGAACTTTCTCTACATTCATCAAAGTTTTCTTATGAAACCTTCATTATTAAAAGTTTGTGATCCTGGCCAAGTATGGGCTGTTTTTGAACTACTTAAAACTTCCTTTCCACACATATCTACCCGTACTATCTTCTATGCAATGGAATGTGAAAACATGCGTTACAAGTCTTGTATGGGCGAGACTTGCAACTGAAGGGTTTGACATCGCCTTTGTTTAGTGGACAGTTTCTCAAAAGCAACGGACATATCACAAGTATACCTAATTTAGGTATTTGAAAATTTTATCGAACCTTGGCTAAATATAGACTAGTCACCTATATTTAACCTAGGGACAGTGGAATATAGTCTGACTAACTATATTCGACTTAAAATTTTCAAATACTGAGAATAGTTGTACTAGGGTTATGTTCAGGTTAATTTCCTACATGAACTCGATAAACCACCAGAATTCTTTATAACGATCTAGAGACACGATAGTGTCTTACCACTCAGCAAGATCTTAACACCTTATTTGTACTACCTAATTTCATTCTGGAAAGTTTTCATTTATGAGATAATCCGAACTACTATCTTGGGATAGTTATCAATTCTTCTCTTCATCCCGTAGAAGTACTATCCTGTTTAGGTCCTAAGGATACCATTCCGTCATAAACATTTAAAATCTCTTAAGATTTTCAAAACAAACTCAACATCTCTACCAATATTAATGTTAAGCATACACTACACACTTTTGTTCGTCAACATATCACATCATTATCTTCACAACCATTGGAACCACAAGCTCATTAACAGATCTTGATGCACTTTTAAAGCTCAAATCATCCTTAGTTACACCACAAGTACCCTCATCAGCTTTACAAGATTGAATATTCATCTTGTACTTTTGGAACACCAGTATCATCTCGTAATACACTACCTTGTAACTCACCGGCTAATTATAAATGTTGTGTTGGGAATTCTTAAGTAGGATGATTTATAATTATTTGAATGGATTGGGATGCCTTTTCATTTAAATAAAGAAATTGTAAATCACCAAACCATAAGTTTATATTCATCTATTTACATTGTTTGGGATGCCTCTCTATGTAAATAAAGAATTATAAACAAGTGGGCTTGTTTGTATCCGAAATAACATAAGTATGAAGTCAATAAACACTAGGTACAACAATCGATTACCTACTAGGCTATGATTGCAACTACTATCTCAATTCCTATTAATATTCGACTGCTATATCAAATTCCTTTGATATGCGACTATTATATGAATCTCTATTAATCACTCTTACCCTACCTACATAAAAGCAAGCCTCATCCTACACAATACATTGAAACGACAAATCAAAACTACATCACTAGTTATCCCAGACTCAAGTCCTCATAAGTAACCACACCTTTTCATCGACACCACTCCAACATATAACACACATAGAACTTCGGGACGAAGTTCCCCGTAAGGGGTAGTGACTGTAACAATTCGCAATTTCAGGATAATTACTATTCCCGGAAAATTTCACTATTCACTTTTACTATTCATTTTTCCCGAAATTTGATTTTTGTTTCTTGGCCTCGAGTGATAAATCATTTCCATGGCAAATTAAAAGTTTGACACTCATCAGATCATTTTTGTGAAAGTTAATAAGGAATTACACGTTTTAGGGTAAAACGTCATTCAAAAATTCTACGCATAACGAAACTCGACCGCGTTAAGTGACCCCACATCAGAAAAATGTTTGATACACTCATGATTTATTTGAGAATTAATCATGACTGTGAAAAACATGACCAAAATAAGCCTCGGCCGTGAAAAACTGGAATTTTCAGTTTTTAAGCGTTTTTACTCAGCCGTAACCTTAGCCTATACCTACACCGCGTTTCTAAGACGGTTTGCGTTTTCAACTTATTAGAAACAGTCAACATATTTTTCCCTCCTCCTTTGACCAAAAATCATTCCTTGATTTTATAAGTCATTCCTTGATTTTTAGGCTTACGGTTTGATGTCTAAAAGACATTTAATACCAACCGACACTAGACTGAGCCCAGTCTAGACATTATAAGTCATTTTAAATCATTTTTATCCTATTAGAAAAGTAACATTTTACTTTTCTCAATTTTACGCAATATTCGTACGTTTTACGTATTACGCGTTTTAGACCCGTGTTTCCAGTTTGAGCAGGGTTTTAGCACCCCAATGGAACCTACCACTCATTTTATATTTTATTATGGAGTATTTTGACAAGTTTAATTATTCTTCCAAGTTTCGTATTTTTACGATACCCGGTTTTACGTTTTGTGACGTAACAACTTACGGTTAGCATATTACGGAGTCGAAACTAGCTCCATAAGCTTGGATAATATCATCAAAAGTCCACACTTTCTCCCCAAGCTTGGAAAACCGCCTATAGGGGGGGGATTCACACTTGTGGCATGATCTCATGCATTGAGCTCCTAGATCATTACAAGTGTCCATACTTGCTCACCAAGTGTTGACAAGTCAACATAACTAACCTCCTTAAGCTCCTATAAAAGCCCTCCTCCCCCTCTCTTTGTACGCCACTTCCACACACACCAACACCATCTCCTTTGCTCATTCTCTTCCAAGTTTCATGCAAGATTCAAGAGCATAACAACACATAAACTCTAGTTTGGTTTTGATTCATCAAACTACTTCCAAACCCTAGAAACTTTGGTGATTTCTCTTGAGTTTGAATCCACTCAAGTCACCTCAACTTTCATCATCTCTCTTTCAAGAATACAAGTGTAGAAAGATTGCTTGAAGTGAAGTATGTTGAAGCTAAAGTCTATCAAAGTCCTTACCTTACATGTTAACTTACCTTTCTTTATAGAAAGCCAAAGTTGTTGCTCGTAGAAGTTCTTACGGCATATCCATCATTCTCATTATACATCATCCAACTCAAGGTGAGTTCATAGCCCCACTTTCTATTGTTTAACTATTTTACAAACCTTTGGGGGGAATACATGCTATTATTTTTCTACTCGAACACAATGCTTTCTACTGTATGCTATTCGACTATGTTTTATTATCACTAAGTAACATCCTTGCCAAACCAAGATCCCTTATTATGAACCATTTAATCACTTGCGAGGGTTACTTGCGAGTGAGCGCGAATATTGTGAATAGGCCTATTGGGATTGACGAATCCCATTTGTTTTGACTAAGTTCAAACAAATGCATTAATATTTGAGACATTAGGTATAACGGCAAAGTACCTACCGGGATAAATCTGCCGATCGATATTGGTACACGTTAATGTTTTGGTGTCATAAGCTTAGTGAATTAATAACCTTTCCGGGCATATAACAACGTAGCCCATCTTTGTTTTCTAACTATGAGTGTGAGTCTATAGCTCACACTACGATTATTGTGTTCAACGATTTAACTACCAACACATTGTGTTCAAACATTAAACAAACTCTATGAATATCACTCAACCTTTGTGTTGACCACTCAAGCATGTATTTCAGGTTCATGACGATCAAGGATGGCATGGAAGGGCACGGATACTCAAGAGGGCTATAAATTTTATTATCATTCAAAAACTCATTTAATGTAAATTGTAAACATGGAAATATTTGGGACCTCATTTTGTAATCTTTGATATTTATACAATTTGAATGATAAATCTTTTAAAACGACTCAATTGGAGTTCGTTTTCTATTATTGTGACTATTGTGCCGTCGAGTAACACCCAAGTTGAATTCCACTGCATCATGAATTGGGGGTGTTACACCATGTGTCTCGGTTAAGCTCATACAAGCCAAACCAAATCCAAACGCGACCCAAACGTCACCAATCGAGCACCAAACTCGAGTCAAGTCAACACCCAAGATACCAAACGGATTTGTATGTCAAAAATAATGTTTCCCCATCATTTTTAGTCAAGATTTCATCAAAACCCAACAAGAAAAGTCCATGTACCCACGGTTTGGGTAATAATCAAGGCGCACGAATAAGATTCGTGGCCACTCACCTTCAATAAAGCTCCAAAACTATGTTTCTTCAAAAACCCAACAAGAAAAAGATGACAAAGGTGGTGGTGATTTCGAGGTGTTAGGGTCGTCCAAATCGCGCGTGAGTTGTACCAAAAGATAGATCGGGGTGTAAGGATTAATTTGGTGGTGTTATTTTGTTGGTGAGGGTGGCGGTGATGGTGGTAGCAGCCGTGTAAGGGGCGGCTAGGGTTTGTGGTGATGATAAATGATGAAGATGAATGAGAGAGAGAAATGGTGGTGTTTGTATTTGTGTTTTGTGTTTGTGTGTGTTGGGGCGTGGGTGGTAATACCCAATCGAACCAAAACCGGCCCCCAAGGCCCAATTAATAATAAAAATGGTAATAATAATGTAAGTGGTATTAAAAAAAAAGTGGGTGAGGTAACCCGAGGTCAATAACGCGGACCAAACCCGAAACTTAATTAAATAAACTGACACTCACTCGAATCGAGGTCGCTACCAAATATAAAATACTCGGACCCGTAATTAAAATAAATAAAATTGTTAGGTTATCCTAGTGCCGGAGTCAATGTAGTGCCAAATAATGATCTCAAAAATAAATCATGACGAATGATTCGAACCAAATCATAAATAATTAATCGAATTCCATAATTAACGTATGATAAAAATCACATTCCAACGTTCATAAAATATCTCGTCATAATAAACTGTTCAAATATTCCAAAATTATAATTTTTAAAGTAATGCGGGTTTTCAAAATGGCTCCCTAATTTGCCAGTTGTCACAAGCTTATTTTCATTTCAAATTTTTTTCTCAAGTTCATTTTATTATTTTTGAATTTCTGTGAATTTTTCATATTTTTCTGAATTAGTTTACTATTTTTCTCAATTAATCTTAGTTTTAAATCATTTTTAAATACCTTTTAATAGACAAAAATCAAATAAAAATCAGAAAAAGTCTTAAGAATTCCAAAAATATATTAGATAATTATTTTCTTTTATTTTAGATTTTTCAAAATTTATTTTGTATTTTTCTCTTTTATTTTTACAATTTCTCTTATTTTTAATTACTTTTTATATTCAAAAATTAGAAATAAATTCATAGAAAATAAATAAAAACTCAAAAAAATATTTTTCTTTTTCTCAAAATTATTTTAAGTAGTTTAAGATTTTTAGAAAATTATTTCATATTTTTAGGATAATTATTCATTAAAAAGTTATGTTTTAATTCGTACGTTACGTTTTAAGAATCGCGTTTGAATTTCCGTTTTTAGATCTAAATCATTTGTGCATATATAGCTTGTACCTTCTGCATTATTTGTGATTACTTTTCATAAGTTGAGTTTCTCATTCACAATTTTCACAATTTCAACTTTTCACGACACGATTTCACGAATCGAATTTCAACGATTCCATTCACTCCTTCATGGGATACGACTCGGGTAATCCGTATTTCTTGTGGATTTCCTCGGACTTATATTATATACATATTGGTTTTTACACGAATCAGTGTATTCAGTAGATCTGTATATTTGTATCAAGAGTTGTGATATTTAGACCTATTAATAGATCTACACTATTCATTTTTTGACAAGTGTAATACACTTTTTCTCTTTCATCATTTTTCACCAATTAATCTTTCAAACGCAGTAATCACATCTTTAGGTTTAATTTTAGGTCTAAGTCTTAGACATACAAATCATTTTTCTTGTATCAATATCGAAATGCCTAAGAAATAATGTTTCCTAATAAACTATCATCTTTAAAACAGTAAAAAGTTACGGTACAAAAAATCACATATTTACATTTGATAAAAGAAGAGTAAGAGTCGCCATAGATAGATGAAGTAAGTGGTTACCTAACATAGAGTATATATATTTGGTTCGGTTTTTTTTTTTTTTTTTTTTTTTTTTTTTTTTTTTTTTTGGGTAAAATCAGAAGTTAAATCGAACATAATTTAAACTAGATTAAACCAAACAAAAAAAGAATTTAAATTCGGTTTGGCTTTCGGGTTACCCGTATAACCCGAATTACATAATTTATACTTTTATTTCATTTACTTATATAGATTCTTAGCGCCAAAAATAATTTTAAGCTTAAAATATATTATATTTACATTAGTCAAAGTTTTAAATGTATTTATTATATAAATATATATATAAAAAAAAGAAAAAAAAAAGAGTTAACTACATTTCTGGTGGTCCTAGTGGTTTACCGCGTATAAGTTATAACGGTTTTAGTCCAATAGTTTAAGAAGTAACGGATCAAGTTATGAATTGAGTGACCCGTAACGGGTTTGGTCCATTTTTGCTAATGCCATTAGTCAAACTTAGTTTTGCCGGGTCTAGCCGTATAATGGTCGGGTCTAGCAATATATGGCCGGGTCTAGCCGTATATGGCCGGGTCTAGCCGTATATGGTCGGGTCTAGCCGTATAATGGCCAAGTCTAGCAATATAATGGCCGGGTCTAGCCGTATAATATTCGTGTCTTGCCATATATGGTCGGGTCTAACCATACTTGGCCGGTCTAGCCATATATGGCTGAGTCTAACCGTATATAATGGTCGGGTCTAGCCATAAGAGTCGGGCCTAGTAGTATAATGGCCGAGTCTTGCCCAAAGAGATATCCGTGATACATAGGCCTTAAGGTCGAATAGTTTCTTTTGCAAAGTAATTACATGTTTATAAGTGATATCCGGCTATATTGACTATCTTCACCCTATTACGAAACCTTATCCAAACACAAAACCTCCAACAATATATAATGTTGCATTATATTTATTCGTTTTATTTCAATTGATTGAGTTTTCACTACGAGATCCTTTGAATCAAATTTGTTATTAATACCACCGATTATAATCACACCAATAATATTCACAGTAACTTATGATATACCTTAGTGTAGGGCTGAGCATCGGTCAGAGACCGGAACGGACCGACAAAGACCGGACCGGACCGAAGACCGAGAACACTAATTTATTAGGACCGAGACCGGACCGATGGATGCTTGGGTCGGGTCGGTCTTACCTCGGGTTTGTCAGGTCGGTCCTCGGTTTTGGACATGTTGGACCGAATATTTGACATGCATGATGGCATGATGTTGATCAGCTGATGCATGTATTAATAATACACCATTCGTTTGACTAAACATTTGTCAAATATAAAAGTGCCAATTTTAACAGTTGTATCATTATAAATATAACTATATAAGTACCCATTTTAACCTGTTGAGTTATTTTAATTGTTATCCTAATCATGTATTTGTATGATCAAGCTTAAAGGCATGAAATAGGCTAGTCACTAGTGATTATCAACAACAAAATGACTACTGAGGAGCTATGTATACCAAAATTTCAATCACATAATTCTTTCAACTTCACAGTTCACACCAAATGTTAATCAAAAAGCCTTGGAGAACCATAAGTGACGTTTTTCCTTCTGGTTTGTGATATTTTTATACCGTCTATAAATGGAGATTTACAATAACAGTGGACAAGCTATCTGAAAATTGAAAAACACATATTTTTATACCGTCTATAAATCGATGCCTAGTCCACATTTTAGTACACAAAACACCACTATAGAAACTACAATGGCAGTTCAGCCATTTTTGGGACTTCAAATGTAAACTTTAAAGTTTGATAAAGTTGGCAACAAGAATGTCACAATAGAAACAGTAGCAAAAGAAATGTGACATTGCCACAGTAGCAAAAGAAACAAGAGTTTTATCTAAAACCACTTGATTCAAGTTTCAACTTCACCAAACTCCAAAAGCACATAACGGAGTTCTTCTCAATCCAACGATATACCTTTTCCATTTCCATTGTCTTCCTTTAATTTTTCCAACGCCTCTTTCATTTCTTAAAAAGCATACATGACAACAAAACGAATTAATAACACACCAAAAAAAACTACATATCGACATATCTTTTATTATAGTTTATGAATCAATAATCCATTTACCTTTGATAACCTCTTCATCTTTCATAAGATGTTCTAAATCATCCATGTAGATGCTTTTTTGTGATGTACGAACCCAACTTTGAGTGCATAGCAATGCTTCTACAATTTGCGGCGACAAGGCCTTCCTATATGGGTCCAAAATACGACCACTTGTGCTAAAGGCGGACTCGGAAGCAACAGTGGATATTTGGATTGACAATATATCTATAACAAAAGTAATTCATAAGTAAAAAAAATAACATATAAGCTAACCACAAGTCACATAATTCAAAACCCATGGTCTAAAGATCAAATAACATATAAGATCAAATAGGCAAAACCATACACAAGTCCAATGGGTACAAGTTCAGGCTACTGTATATAAGATCAAATAGGCAAAACCATACACAAGTCAAAGAATAGATGTAAAGAAAGTTAACCTGTGATCTGTTTATACCATTTGTGGCAATAACAGACATCACAGGAATACCAGACACAACATACTAACGAAACTTGCAGCCACAATATTAGTGATTCTGTCATACCAGACATCACAGGCAGAACCGTGATTCTGTCATACCAGACATCACAGGAATACTAGACACAACATACTAACGAAACTTGCAGCCACAATATTAGTAGCAATAACAGACATCACATGAAGACTTGCAATAACAGATATGACAGAAACAATAGCTAATTAATTTACTAAATGTAATACTACGTTAAAGGATTAAGATTTATTACCTTTTGCCATCTTTGAAACGATCGGAAATCTTGGACTATTTACCTTCCACCATAAAAGTATGTCGAAGTCCTCCTCATCATCTAACTAAATTGGTGGTTCTTTTAAATATTTTCTCAACTCATCGTCAACTCCACTTGATCTATTTGAATTTTGGCTTTTAAACGAATTCAAGAAAGTATTACCACGTCGACGAGTTGGGTTGGTACATTGAGTTGATGATTTTTTCTCGTCACTTGAGTCGATATTTAACTTCGTTCCATATTTTTCATTATATAAGCCAAACAAAACTCCCATATTGGTCTCAACCTCATCAACCAATCCCTTGATGATGTTATTGTTTAGATTTGGGTCTGTATCAATAAAAGATATAGGGTTTTTAGATCATTTAGAACTTAGAAGATTGGAATGCAAAAGGACGAGTGAAAAAAAAAAAAAAAAAAGATAATAAAGGGTAGCAATTGTTGTTCGGTCGGTCCGGGTTTCAGTCGGTTTTCATCGGTTTTGGACCGGACCGACCCGAGACCAAAAAGTGCAAATATTTCGGTCCGGTTCGGTCTATGTCGGTCCGGTCCGGTTTTTCGGTCCGGTCGGGTTTGGGGTCAGCCATGCTCAGCAGTCAGCCCTACCTTAGTGTCACTCCAGTCTGCTCCATGGAGCCTTACTTTCAAACTTCGCTAATCATTTGCATGAAAATGACCTTGACAATCTATATAAAATCACTGAAGGATTCCAAACATAATAGTGATCTTTTACATAAGTGGTATCAACCCAAATTTAGTCCCAACCAAGCTCATTTTCGTAAAAATGCACAAAAATATTCCAATTGTACGTACGTTATCAAGAGCCATATAATGTTAAGAAAAAAGAAACGAGTTCAAAATAATTGAAAACCCGGTAAAAGATACAAGCAGGTTGATTATGCATGCACATTTAGATGTCCCATACGTAAACTCGACCTCCAGCGGTACCGCCAGCAACCACGCCAGGCATTAACGGATGAGCATCTAGACGGCATGGGAATGCATTAACGTGTTCACTTTCCAAAGTATGTGAAATTCCTTTGATGTCTGTGGATATAATGTTTATCGGCCCTTTACCTTTCTTCGTATTTGCCACCATGATGAAGCTATCATCCCAACCCCATATGCCTCTGCAAAAAGCGTACACAGATGATTATGCCTAAAAACTATTTATAATATATAATTTCTGATAGGATGTGTTGTAACTTGGATTACCTAACCGAAGAAAGAAATCTGGGGGTATTACTGGGGTGACTTATCATGTACCCAACTTCATAACTTGTTCCACTCACTATGAGTCCGACGTTATTGTCCATACTATATAAAACATAGGACATGATCGACCAGTAAATGAAAGTAAATTGAACTTTACAACGATAGTAAATTGAACATTTTGAATGCATGTCGTACCTTGTGGTGGCAAGAAGGCTTCCGGAAGGAGAAAAATAAGCTGAATTCACCTTGTTATTGTGTTTAATCTCTTTGATAAAAACAGTTTGGTCAATATTTCTCAAGTCCCAAATGCACGCAGTACTGTCACTAGAACTTGTAGACAATAGATTTGAATCTTGCGGATTAAAGTCGATTGTGTTAATTGAGCTATAGTGTAGGTTCAATGACTTAGAAGGCTTTGACATGCGTACATCCAAAATACTAAGACCTCCACGATCCTCCCCAAGGTATACACAATTCACATCGTCATTCGGTCTACCAATACTAAAAATTGGGAAGTCACTATTGTAAGCTAGTTCAAAACTCTCCTTCTCAATATCAAAGACACGAAGGTAGCCATCGCGACAGCTACTTATTATCTGCAAAAAACTAAATACCATTAGTTTTATGTGATTATATTTGACATATTTATAAAGCAAACTATTTTTTCAAAATAATTTACGATGTCAACAAGTATTCATGAACGTACTAAACTTTTTGTTCATCATATGTGGTGATTAGTATTTCGATTATTGCAGAAAATGTTACAACTAACATATACTTCAATTCCATAAATTATGTTTTTTCATATTAATATAAGTTTTTTTTGACTCGAAATAACACTAAAAGTTTCAAAAACATTTAAATAATAGAAAATAAGCGAAAAGTTGTATGCTTGGTATTGTGATGTATAGTTGTATACATAGCTAAACAAGAGTTAATTAATTGAAAATGTTTTACCCGGCCTGGTTTTGACAGAATTACGCTAACTTTAGAAAACACTTTACGTTTGAACAATAATACTAATTTCATATATTGATCTTTAAAACATCGCCAACTAGCTAGATACAAAATATTGAATAATGAAAAATTAGTTACGAAGTACTACCTTAGATAATGAAGAAGATTGAACCGAAATTCCTGTAATAAAGGCAGGATGAGGTTGATAAACATAGATCCCATTTTCATCTTCATTTGAATCAATCTTCCAAAAACCAATGTTTCCAGAGTCGTTTCCAGCAACAAGCATCCTCATGTATGTAGTCGGGTAGAATTTTACTTCTGTTACCTTCCCAGGCAGAACTCGTGCGAAGCTTTTGTCTTTCACATTCATTGACTTAACATCAACCGAAGCATAAGAAGCGGTCGCACTAGCATCCGCCTGATCATTAGCTTGCGCACACACGTCCTTTATATCCTTTACGAGCTTTTTATCATCTACCAGAAAATTGGTAGATGCATCTTTCATGCTAACTGGCCCTGGTGTTCTTGGTCTTTTTTTAATGAGTGATATGCCTTCTTGGTAGGTTTTCATTTTCTTATTTTGCATCTTCTACAAACAGGAGGAGAAATGGGTGAAGTATATTGGACCTTAAACTGATCAGTGTTGTCTAATATTTTATGGAATTCCTCAATTTTATAGCGAGAATAAAGCTTTTTGTTGCTTCAAACTCATGGTAAGTTTTAAATGGTTTTAACAAGAAAATATTATTACCGAAAATATGTAAATCAAATTAAATTATAAATTTAAATAACAAAGATGAAAGAAAAAAAATGAAAAAATAAACCAAAATAGAAAATTATGAATTCTAATCCGAGTTTTATATATTTAAGGTGAAAAACAACTCGGTGTTTCTATAGCAGGTAATAGAAGAAGCGGTAGATGAACTCAATTTGATTTGATGAATTAATCGAACTTACCAAGCAGAAGCAGCAAATCTTAACTATCTTTAATGGAAAAATAGTTAAAATGAAAAAGTAAAAAACTTAAAATGGTCAAGAAAAATGAAAAATTTAAAATGGTCAACACTAACTTAATTTGGGGAACTATTAAGTATTAAAAAATAAATGTACATATTGATACTGTCAAAAATACATTTAGTTACCTTTAATTCAAATGTATCTTGAAAATTTCAAACTAAAATTACACGTAATCAGTGTGTATATACTTTTTCAAGGTAAATCAAACCTTTATTTCATAGAAAATATACGTATATTAGTCGTGCCTTTGGTATTCAGGTTGAAAGCCAACGTTTTACCAATACCAAATGGGTTCCATGATTTACCAAAAAGTCGCAAACTACACACAATGACACGATTTAGAAATGTTAGTGCTACAATAAAAAAAAAATGACGATACATACAATGACAAAAAGTGGCAAGTATGATGTCTTTTTTTGCCAATTTTCCCATTATATACCATCAATTTAGATTTATTTAATTATTTATTTTTTTAACCTTTCTCTATTATGTATTTACTTCTTAAAGCTTTATAAAAATCTCATTTAAAACCAATGCATTAAAATTTAGAAGAGTTTCAAGATGTTAGATATTTTCATTCCATATAAGCATGAAACACATTTTCACTATAGTTAACAAAGTGATAGACATTTTAATATTTTCTTGGACCTTTTAATAAACCACTATAATGAATGCGTTTACTTAATATGTCCTAATTTGTGGGCTTTGGCCTTCTCTAGTTAAACAATGAAGTCAATTTGTCCTAATATATATCTCTAGAAAATAGGAAATCAAAAAAAATATCGGGTTAATATAGGGTTATTGCATTGAAATGTATCTAACTTGCCACATTTTATAGTTATGTGTAGCCTACATTTTTCCCCCAGTTTCATGCACCCTATATATGAAATTTATCTTTTTCGTGTACCAGGTGACCTTAGAGCAAGGGGTACCATCGCTTTGGGGCTGCACCATTCCTACGTGTCGTCACTTTTGGCGCCACCAAAATGCGCCACCACACCACAACCATGCTGCACCATTCCAAATGTGAGTAAACTCATACAGAGCCAATTGTGATACTTTTCAAATTTGTTACCGTTTGATTTTGTTTTTTAGGTGCAACGGTTAGTTTTAATGTTTTATTATTATTTTTTTATTTTTTTTAAACACTCTATAAATATACACATTATTTAAACACTCTATAAATATACACATTATCTAAACCAAGACAACATACACACATTATTTTCATCTATTGAATGCAAAGGTTTGTTATTGGAGAGAGGTTTATGAGTTATTTTTTAACTCGTGAAAAAAAAATCCTCTCTATATATATGACTCTTATTAAATAAACGTAACTGTTTTATGGGAAAGGATATTGAATTGTTAATCATGTTATGGAGGTGTCAAAATTAAAGGAACTTAAGAAACACAATCTTATGTCATTTAAAGATTATTCATCAACCAAAAATAAATGGTCAATGGTGTAAATAATGATAACTAGAGAAAAACGAAGCCTTACGACCTTATGTAGGGTCCGTTTGTTATGGAGGTTTTGGGCTTAGATTAAGGATTAGACTTGAAAACTTTGGTTTAGGGGTGTGAGTCTGAAACATGGGATTGGTGTTTAAAAGTACAAGTTTTTGCAATACGTGACAAGGTAGTCGGTTTTGAAAATCACACTGACACTTGCTTTTTTGAAAATGGAGTATCACTTCTCACCCACATGTATAAAATTTTATGGTAAAATGCAAAAATGATCCTTAAAGTATCACGGAATCGCAAAAATGAGACCGAGACATAAAGGCACGCAAAAAAAACACTAACGTTACGCAAAAGTGCAAAAAAGCCACCGAGACGCACTGTTCACTAACTTCCGTTAGTTTTCCTCGTTAAGTGCAGTGAAATGACTAACATACCCTCGCCTACTTCCCCATTTGAATTTCTTTTTTATTTATATTTAACTGTGTTATAAAATCAAGAATATCAAGAACAAAAACCCAGAAATGCGGAAATGCAAACACAGCCGCCGCCGCCACCACCACCACTTCTTTCTACCACTATACAACCAACACCACCACCACCTTCCACCACAAAGAACATCATCATCTTCAAAACAAAAAAATGAAGCCGCCACCTGATATATAAATCTTTTAACAGGTGCTTAATCTCGGTTGATATCAATAACGTAAAACTATAGTCACATTTTAGAAACAAGATACCTTAAATTCCTTAATAAGACAACAGAATAGCATGCCAATAATAAACAATCTGAATGAAAGTCAGATTCATCTTCATCTATATCTTTCCCATCCATCCTTATCCTCATCAACTCAGTCGTCATCATCATCATGCTCACCATAGTGTTTTCTTCTTTTCTTTTTTCTTTCGCCGAATAAACAATCTGAATGAAAGTCAGATTCATCTTCATCTATATCTTTCCGAGATTCATCATCCTTGTTCACATGAGAAGAGTCATCATCATCGCCATATATTTTTCTTTTCTTTTTTCTCTTGCTAAATAAACAATCAGGAGGTGTGGTTATGGAGGAGATGTGGAAGTGGCGGCCGTGATGGAAGTCCTGATGGTGGTGGTGGTTATGGAGGAGGTGTGGTTATGGGAGGAGTTATGGTGGTAGTGGCAGTTACGGAGCCATGGTTAGTTTAGAGGTCCTGGTAAAGAATGCATTTAATCGAACACATGTTACAATGACATTGAACTAGTGAAGCATTTAATCGAACATGTGGTGTGCGATTCATAAACACTTGTTAATAGTACCTTTATATTGATTGTTTGATTATTATACAGAAGATGACATCCCATCATTTGCTTATTAATTTGTTAGTCATAAATGGTGGTGGCAGTTACGGAGGCGGTGATGGAAATGACTGGAACAAAAACTAATGTTCAATGATGGGAATTTTGACTTTAGTTCAAGATTTCAATTAGTGGTGGTAGCTAGAGGGTGGTGATGGTGTTGGTTGTGTGGTGGTGGTGGTGTTGGTTGTGGTGGTGGGTGTGAAATAAAGGATAAAAATTAAATTGCAAATTTAGTCCAAAGCAATGAAATGACTATAATACCCCCAGTGACGTGCCACTTAACGAGAAAACTAACGAAAAATGACTCTCGGTGGCTTTTTTGCATATTTGCGTAACGTTAGTGGTTTTTTTCTGTGCCTTTATGTCTCGGTCCCATTTTTGCGATTTCGTGATACTTTAGTGACCATTTTTGCATTTTACCCAAAATTTTAAGAGTAAATTGCAAAAATCGTTTATGTGGTTTGATGAACTTGCACGTTTAGTCTCTAGTTTTCGAATGTGCACTCGACGTCTTTGCAGGGAACTTACAAGTGCACTTTTAAAATGACTAAATTACCCTTACAGGACCAAACTGAAAGGAAAGACAAAGAGGGTATTCTAGTAATTTAACTTTAACGATAGATCAAATGCGCACTTGTAAGTTTCTCACAAGGACGATCAGTGCAATTTCGAAATGATAGGAATTGAACATGCAATTTAAACAAACCACATGAATGATTTTTGTATTTTACTCTAATTCTAATATTCCTATCAACTTTATATATTTTTGAAGTCACGCGAATTTTTCTAAAATGCTTTCTAGATTTAATTTTTGATTATTTTTTAAAGTTGTTCATATTTTTTAAAATACATTTCTATATCCTACATTACATGAAAACCTAAATCCTAATTCAAATTAAAATCCAAATACTAATCCTAAACTCATCTACATACCAAACGAGCCGTTAGTCCTTTACTTTCATACCATGAAAGTGTCTTGGAGCGTCTAGCGACTAACAGTTTGGTTGAAAAACTTGTCTCATACGGAAAGAGAAATTGAACCCCACTCACCTTCTTTTAGAAAAATAAAGGAATTAGTTGATTTTTTTAATCAAAACACGCTTTCACTGTCTTTTTCCAAAAACCATTAATTTTAATACCATTAATCGTGAAGTGAAATTAATTACATCGTCGCGACTAGAAGTTAATTATCTTTCAATAGATAGATAATTTCATATACTTTCGACAAACTTTAATTTTTTGGTTTTCTTTTTCTTTGTTTTTTTGTACATAAATTTGCATTAGGGGTGTGCAGAATGAGGGTTTCACCTACAAAAACTGAAAATGAAACCGAATTGAAAAAGACGAATCGAACCGAAATAAATATTTCACTAAACATGTACCTCTTCATATCTTTTAAATATGTTTATGAACCACCATAATGGTGCTATAAACAAGTAAACTGGATACGAACAGTTTAATTTAATCTATTCAAAACCCTAAAGGGCATCTTATTGACCATTAGTTAATTCAGTTAACACTTAACACTTAACACTTGATCAGATAGGAGAAATATATATCATGACAAGATTTTAGGCACAAAAAGTACGATCATTTGAACGAGAAGAAACCAATTTTATTTGCTTGTTATTATTTGAAGTTGCTTCAACCAAATTAATTAATCAATCCTAAAACAAACTTTAGAAATTTTGAATTGAATTAACCACGTCTATTGATAAAGCTTCCGGCAACACTTTTATAATCACATTCCTTGAGTAGACATAGCTTTCCAACATTCTCCTCGTAATACTTGACTAGCTCCAACCTTGTTACATCAAACACACGTCAAGCCTCAAAACATACACACACATATATGATATATTACAAGGGATTTAACATGAATGGAGAATTGTGGTACCAGAAAGCGAGTGTCTGAAAAGGCGCATACTTGTCATATATCTCATTAACTATTGCCTCTACATTTTTCTTCGAACACTCTTGTCTTTGGTGGACCTGACACCATGAATTAAAACATGTGTTATAGATATACGAAGGGCAAGAAAATATACTAACCTAGTTACTTGATGATTAGCGCATATCAGTGTAAATATGTTGTCATTATATTCCATATGATTAGTTCATAAAACATTAAACAGTATCTCTTAACCGGCTTGGCATCTATTAGTGCGATAATGAAGTCTAGTTCTCATTTTTTTATTTCTATTAATGTCGCACCAATGTATAATTAAACTTGATCAAACTAACTGTATCAAATTAAAGTGAGCAGTTGCGGTGAAAAGGGTAAGAAAGATGATTAAAGCATTAACCTGTTTGATATGTCTGATTGTTTCAGAGTCAACTGGAACTTTGTGATAGAAGCCTATGCACATCAACACATTATGTGCAACAAAATCACCAATCCCTTTGATATCCTTCAACTTGTTACACAATTTTTCCGCATCAGAAAGATTCTCCAGGTCAAGCAAATTGATCTTGCCATTCATGACATCCTTTGCTAACTTTAAAATTATCGCACCTCTATATCCCAAACAGCATTTTCCCAGATCTTTTAAGTCGAGTCTTGCTAGCTCTTGTGGGCTTGGAAAATTACCCAATGAGGATTCTGGTTTCTTACCTCTCTTTCTTTTAACACTTAGTGGCCGTTTTGTAAGGATGCAAAGATTTTCCGCCATCTCTAAAGTATCTTTGAATCTGCAAGGATCAAATGGTTTATATTAATAAAGACCTTTATCATTAGTCTTACATTAGTAATTATGTATTGATAATATAAACAAAAAAGATTGATTCAAATTGTAGACAGAACATACCGACAACCACAAAAGGAGAATGCTTTTAACAATATCTTCAAACAGCGTAGGATTAAGAAATAGACAACCAAACCCTCTTTCGGCTGCATCTGAGTAGTGTAAGGTCTGGAATCTTTTGACTTGTTCCTCTCCTTCTGAGGACAACCTTAACATTCTCTTCACTTGATCCTTCATACAGACAAACACATAAACTTTTTATGTAACGTATGAAAAATAAATAAAAATCTAGTATCATCGAAAGTGGAGTGCGTACGCATACCGAAATAGCTTCATGATCAGACGGTGATATATCATGATGAACATAGTCAAGGACAGTTATTTGAAGGAATGTTTCACAAAGTAGATTAATAGAGACGGTCACAGATTTTTGGTCAGGTAATCGTAGTGGCCTAACAAGCGTTTTGCTGGAAGGATTCCAACGGTTGGGTGCCATCATGAAGAATCCATGATTGCATACAGCTTTTTCTAATTCAAATGTTCTTGAGACTCTAATAAGTATGGATTTGTCCTTCATTATGAATGTAAAAACTTTGAAGGGTGCTCCTGGTAGTTGGTATTTCAAGTATTTAGATGATAACTTTATTATAATATGTGTGTTAAAAAACTTTATATAAAAATGTTGGTCTAAAAAATCTTCTAAAGATTATAAACACAACAGATATGGAAGTAGTTAGGAAAATTATGATTATATTTGAGAATTATGAGTACCCTTTGGTTTTTCGAGATTCAATAAATAATCTACACTTAAAAAAAAATGTGTTAGTGCCACTACTTAATTATGAAAACTTGTAAAACAAAATATAGTTCACCTCTTGTACTACCGAATGTTAATTTGACTTAAAGAAAATAGGGTTATGATCGTTGAGCTAATTATGAATAAATCCATTCTAAAATTAAAATTTGAGTACATGGAATCATGTAAAATATATACGCGATAATAATAAATCAAATTTAGTATATTTGCTTAAAATGATTTCTATCTTTACTATAGGAAAAAATAGGAAACGATTACAAGACTTTATTATAGAAATTTTGGAGAATTATTGAGAAATGTACATATTTAATATATAAATTGACATATTACTTAGAGCATCATCAAACTAAACACATATCAAATATGTCATCCTCCCAAAAAGACTCCAAAAAAGCAAAGAGAAATGATGAGAAAAAAAGTGATCCGAGTTCAGGCAAAGAAACGGCCTGGAAACGTGCTAAGAAAAACAGATTGAGTGTTGATGCATTCATGACGAAATATAAGAATTTACATGCATGGCTGAAAAGTGATGGAACGGGCATGTTAGAAGGTACGGTAACAGATGATACAGAGGATATACTACTAACATGTCTGAGGTATTTCCCCGATAAATCTGAACTCGACAAGTTAGAGGCTGAATTGGAGGCGTTTCAAATTAGAGAGATCGAGTGTAATATAAAACACGCACAGCTCTTTGAAAAACAGACCGAATTGTTGAACAAGGGCATAGAGGATCACCAGGCATACAAAGCTGCAAATAAGAAACATACCAAATAAATGAATGGTATATTGGTATGTATATAGAGACTTTAGTTCCAGCGAGAAATTGAGAAGTTTGAGAACCTATGAAAAACACAATTTGAAGTCTTGATTGATGTTTTTTTGACGATTCTTTTACGTAAAAATGTTTCTTTAGTTGATTAGAAACAAATTCGTTAATCAAAGTTTTGAATATTTAACATTTGATTCATAAATGTCAAAGTTTTAATCAACTTACAAATTTAACTGAATCTTCACTAAAATGGCTTTTGTGAACCGTCCGTTTGTATTGAATCAACAAAAAAGATATTTCTAAATATTATAACTATGAATCAACGTGACTATATGTATTTCTCACGTTAAGAATTTTTTATCGATCTTGATTCTTTATTGTATTAAATTTTATGTCCATGATATTGGTTTTCGTTTTACTAATGTTATCTCAACTTCATTTTTAGGTTGGCTAGCATATATAGTAGCATGGATGGCGGAACAAGATTGTTTGCAATTTTTCTTTTTTTATATGTCGTGTTTGGATGAATGCTTTTACCTTTAATTTGGTTTTTGATTAAGTTGTTTTGGTGTCTTTGCTACAAATAATTATCAATAATACTTTCTTTCCAAATTATTCCGTGTTAAGTTGAAATATATTTGATTAATTGGTTTTGATGGGGTCAAATTTTTTGTGACATGGTATGCATTGATTTTGGATATTAAAAAATTGTTATGTACAAGAAGCTATTCAACAACTCACTCGAAAATCCATATCAACACGACGAAAAAATCCACACTAGAAGCAACACGACAACCCACGGCAACACTACCCACATCCACACTGGAAGCAACACCACTACCCAGACCTCGATGATCCACAGAAACCCGACTACCCACAACCAGATGACCAACCCGACTACCTACAGCATCCACACCACCCACAGCAACCCACGACCCACATCGACACTACCTACATCCACACTACCTCCTGAACGATGACCACAAATTCGCTCAACTAGACTAACTACAGCACTTTCCAAACGAGAACTCAAATACTCATATTCCTTCACCGAACTTCTCTCCTCTTGCAACAAACACTCAAGTAGAAAGACTAGAATGTAAATATGAATATTCAAACTCTGCACAAGCTAGTAAGCGTGATAACGAATAATTGTCAAGATAATTGAATGTGAGAATAATGCTTGGATAGCATGACATCCAAAGTAAAAGTCAACTGCATCTCAAGTGATCCATGACGCTTTCATTGGGCATATACAAAGGTAAGCACGTAATCTTGCATCCGGATTCACAAGTCAAACAACACCAGTAAAGCTCTTGATCGAGTGATATCAACTACCGGTCTCAGCCCTTCATCTGAATTGCTATCAAACCAATCACCTACCTCTCTAGTGAATCATCACCAAAGTATAGAGGTGATGAAACATCAGGTAACATCATTTATTTGGTGGAAAATGAAACCTTTAGGTTTCTAGATGGGAGACGATCTACCAACGAAAAAAACGAGACAGACAGAAATGTCCTATGACAAGAAAGGTTATATTCAACCAATGAAATAAAATATGTTAACCAGTCAAATATAACTATAATGCAACTGCATGCTGCACCATTAAAAAGCAAGAATGCGATGTGTACTCTGATCTGTCTAACCTGATCCCTAGTGTACGTTTGATCAACAAATGACGCTACATAAGCCATGCCCGTGCTTGTTAAAGATTGATACGAAACAGCCAACCAAAGCCTCTCAGGAAAACTGAAAGGTATTTAGTGTAATTATCACCCAAAAAACTATAATCGACATGAATATCCAGCCCTAATATGGCACTTAGCACTTGTCACTATTCTGCATGTCAAGAATCTGTAATATTTTTATGTTTGCTCCATCCACAAACATGTAAAAGAGAAAAAAACACTGATCTATACTAATCTTTTAATATGAGTGTGTTTGCGGCTGATGCGGTGAAGGATGCTTGAAGCCCAAGATATTATCTGCTATCTATCTGATGTTTCTTTTATTTAGAAAGTTTAATTTGTTTTGGAGTCTGTTTTGGATTATTCCTTTAGGAGGTTATCTGATAAGTTCTATTAGATTAGAACTAGGATATCTCAGTTAGTATTCTATTAGGATTATTGTTTTTCTATTATAAATAGGGGTTAAGTTTAGGAGTCTGTTAGATGTTCTTTTCCAGATTTTGATATTAATAAAAAGAGTCGAGAATTGTTTTCTCAAACCCTCTGGTCCAGTAAACCTTATTACTCCCTTCTAAAGTCTGACAATACTTAATTGTCTATTACCTGTAGCTTCACGCTACATCAGTTGGTATTCAGAGACAGGTTCTGTTCGGGTTTCAATCCAGGAGTTGTGATCTCAATTGCAACTACAGGTTGATTTTATATTGAAACTCAATCATGGCTGGCGATGAAGTTAATAATAATCGAGTTGAACAGCTCGAAAATTCATTGAAAGAATTTAGAGAAAATGTCCAGAATTCGTTACAACAAATCACTCAGACCCTAGCAACCTTGACCACCCATGAGAATGATGAACGTCGTAATCCTGGAGGTCCTAGATTAAGTAGAGGTCGTTGGAAAGATCAGCCTCAAAGACAACGTATTCAACAGCAAGGAGAAGATTCTGATGTTGAAGATGAGTTGGAGGACGAATGGAATGGAGGAAGACGTTTCAGAAAAAGAGGCGCAAGAGAATTTGATTACCGTCAACGGGCCAAAGACGTCCCAACCTTCCATGGTTCAATGAATGTAGAAGATTTTTTAGATTGGATGAGTGAATTGGATACCTTCTTCAAGTTCTACGAAATTCCTATGGGTAGCAGAGTTGACCTCGTTGCATACAAGCTGAAGGGTGGTGCTCAATCGTGGTGGAAAAATTTGCAACTCACTCGTGAACGACAAGGCAAACTACCTATCACTAGTTGGGAGAGAATGGAGCGAGAGTTACGTAGAAGGTTTCTTCCACCCAATCATGATCAGATTCTTTTCAATCTTCTTCAAAATTGCTTGCAAGGTAAACGTTCTGTTGAAGTATACACAGCTGAATTCCATCGTTTGTCATCAAGGAATGATTTATCCGAAACTGAATCTCAACAAGTTACACGGTATATCAATGGATTGTCACCTGAAATCCAAGATAGAATTTCCCTTGTCCCCGTTTACACATTAGATGATGCTTATAATCTCGCAATAAGGGCAGAAAATCAGCTTGCTAAAAAAAACCGTCCACCTGTGTTTTCTTCAAATCGAACCAGCAGTTGGTCAACACAATCCACATTCAAGCCAGAGAGCAGCCAATCCGGATCAAAGAGTGATGCTTTAGACAAGAAGAAACAAGTTGTGAACACGTCAACCGTGATCAGCAAGTCTACGAACCCATATGAACGTCCCATAACTGGTAAGTGTTTCAAGTGTGGTTTACCAGGTCATCGCTCAAGTGATTGTAGAGCAACCGGAGGAAGGGTTAATTTAACTTTAAGGGAAGAAGAATATGATGAGGAAGAAGAAAACGTAGAAGAGAGTGTTGATGAAGAATATGATGCAGACATGTGCCATCCTGAATCAGGTAATGTTGATGGTGAATATGCAGCGAAGTTTTGTGTCATTCGTCGTATCATGCTAACTCCTAAAGTAAATGAACAATCTCAGCGACACAACCTATTTAGAACACGGTGTGTCATCCATCAAAAGATCTTTGATGTCATAATAGATGGTGGAAGCACCGAAAATATCATTTCAAGGGACATTGTACAACGTTTGAAGCTACCTACAGAAAAACATCCAAACCCATATCGCATTGGATGGATTAAATCCGTTGGTGAAATTAATGTCACTGAACGATGTAAGGTTCCTTTTGCCATTGGAAAGTATAAAGACGAAGTTGTTTGTGACATTGTTGATATGGATGCTTGCCATATTCTTCTTGGGAGACCATGGGAGTTTGATGTAAATGCCATTCACAAAGGCAAAGATAACACTTACTCGTTTCAAGTTAATGGAGTTAAAAAGATTCTGGTACCATTAACTGAAAACTCCAAACCCAAAGTTCTGGAAGAAAAGCGAAAGAATCTGATGATTATGAGCCAACGAGATTTTGAGAATGAGTTAATGGACGAGTCAGTGATATATGCAATTGTTGCTACAGGAGTGATAGATGGTGTTTCAAACAAGATCCCAGAAAAGTTGTTACCTTTAATGAGAGAATTCCAATCACTAATCCCTGATGAATTACCGTCTACTTTACCGCCGATGCGTAATATTCAACATCATATTGATCTTGTACCTGGTGCAAGTCTCCCCAATTTGCCTCACTATCGAATGAGCCCAAAAG
The DNA here is from genome assembly GCA_030686995.1 of Artemisia argyi. Taxonomy (NCBI): domain Eukaryota; kingdom Viridiplantae; phylum Streptophyta; class Magnoliopsida; order Asterales; family Asteraceae; genus Artemisia; species Artemisia argyi. Next base: position 4,479,162 of record CM060696.1, on the reverse strand, counting down.
AGAATTCAATTCTACAAGAGCAAGTTGAAGACCTGTTGAAAAAGGGTCTTATCCGGGAGAGCATGAGTCCTTGCGCCGTTCCAGCTTTATTAGTTCCAAAAAAGGATGGTAGTTGGCGAATGTGTGTGGATAGTCGAGCGATTAATAAAATTACTGTTGCCTATCGATTCCCCATCCCACGCCTTGATGATATGCTTGATATGCTGGAGGGATCAAAGGTATTTTCAAAAATTGATTTGCGAAGTGGGTATCACCAAATACGGATTCGACCGGGAGACGAGTGGAAAACTGCTTTTAAGACAAAAGACGGCCTATACGAGTGGATGGTGATGCCTTTTGGACTTTCAAATGCACCGAGCACTTTTTCCCGCTTAATGAACCAGGTACTTAAACCATTTATTGGATCTTTTGTTGTAGTTTATTTTGATGACATCCTCATATACAGTAAATCTGAAAACGAACATCTCCAACACCTACGAGAAGTTCTCATTGCTTTATCTCAAAACAAGTTATATATCAACCTTAAAAAGTGCAACTTTTTAACGGACAAGTTACTGTTTTTGGGTTTTGTCATCACTTCTCATGGAATTCGGGTTGATGAGGAGAAAGTGAGGACAATTAAAGAGTGGCCTCGTCCTCAAACCATAAGTGAAGTGCGCAGTTTTCATGGGCTTGCAACTTTCTATCGAAGATTCATTAGGAATTTTAGTACTATCATGGCACCTATCACTCAGTGTATGAAGAAGGGAAAGTTTCAATGGGGCGAAGAGGCGGATCAAAGTTTTGAAAGAATTAAAGAAAAGCTAACAAGTGCACCACTTTTAGCTTTACCAAATTTTGATAAACTTTTCACTTTGGAATGTGATGCGTCCATTGTTGGAATTGGTGCCGTTTTATCGCAAGAAGGAAAACCCATAGCCTTCTTTAGTGAAAAGCTTAGTGAAGCCCGACAAAAGTGGTCAACGTACGAGTTAGAGTTCTATGCTATTTACCGGTCAGTTCACCATTGGGAGCAATACTTATTTCATCGTGAGTTCGTTCTCTATACTGATCACGAGGCGTTGAAGTACTTCAATAGCCAACAAAAAATGAACAGAATGCATGGGAGATGGATAGCTTATCTTCAACGTTTCTCTTTCGTTTTGAAGCATAAAGCAGGTGAACAAAATAAAGTTGCGGATGCATTAAGTCGTCGGGCTGAGTTGTTGGTGACTTTAAAGACGAAAATCATTGGCTTTGAAAACTAGAAAGATTTGTATGCCCATGATGAAGATTTCAAGAAGGTTTGGGAAAATAAAATAGTTCCGCCATTTTTACAACTTGATGGGTATTTATTTTATAACAATCGTTTGTGTATTCCACGTACTTCATTAAGAGAGCAATTGATCAGAGAGTTGCATGGGGGCGGTCTTGGAGGACATTTCGGTCGTGACAAGACTCTCGCTATTGTTGAAGAGCGTTATTATTGGCCACAGTTGAGGCGAGATGTGGGTAAGTTTGTTGCTAAGTGCCTTATATGTCAAACTGCTAAAGGTCATTCACAAAATACCGGGTTATACACACCGCTACCTATTCCCGAAGGGCCTTGGGAGGACATCTCAATGGATTTTGTGTTGGGTCTTCCTCGCACAACTAGGGGCTGTGATTCAGTGTTTGTAGTTGTAGATCGTTATTCCAAAATGGCACATTTCATTCCTTGCAAAAAGACGGATGATGCCTCTAATGTGGCTTTATTATTCTTTCGTGAAATAGTACGTTTGCATGGAATCCCGTCTACAATCACGTCTGATCGTGACACCAAATTTCTTAGTCATTTTTGGAGGACACTTTGGCGTTTATTTCAAACTGAGCTAAATTACAGTACGTCTTTCCACCCTCAAACGGATGGCCAGACGGAAGTTGTCAATAAAACGCTTGGAAACCTGATAAGATGTCTTTGTGGTGATCGTCCGAAACAATGGGATCAATTTCTTGCACCTGCTGAATTCGCTTTCAATAATATGGTGAATAGATCGACAGGAAAAACACCATTCCAGATTGTTTACCAATGTCCACCAAAGCATGCTATCGATCTCATTCAGCTTCCTACTCTACCGGGTCATAGCATCGCAGCTCAAAACATGGCTGGAAGAATGGAGGCTATACAAGCTGAAGTTAAACAGAAGCTCGAGTCATCTACTGCCAAATACAAAGAAAGTTGTGATAAACATCGTCGGGTTAAGACATTTGGTGTTGGAGATCAGGTTATGGTTCATTTACGAAAAGAGAGGTTTCCAGTAGGGACATATAATAAACTCAAGATGCGAAAAATAGGTCCTTGCAAAGTGGTTCAGAAAATCAATGATAATGCTTATGTCATTGATTTGCCAGAGCATCTCGCCATTTCTCGTACGTTCAATGTGGCAGACTTGTCCGAGTTTAAACCTGATATACCTTTGTATCCTAATGACAACTCGAGGACGAGTTTTTTCCAAGAAGGGGAGAATGATGCGGTGAAGGATGCTTGAAGCCCAAGATATTATCTGCTATCTATCTGATGTTTCTTTTATTTAGAAAGTTTAATTTGTTTTGGAGTCTGTTTTGGATTATTCCTTTAGGAGGTTATCTGATAAGTTCTATTAGATTAGAACTAGGATATCTCAGTTAGTATTCTATTAGGATTATTGTTTTTCTATTATAAATAGGGGTTAAGTTTAGGAGTCTGTTAGATGTTCTTTTCCAGATTTTGATATTAATAAAAAGAGTCGAGAATTGTTTTCTCAAACCCTCTGGTCCAGTAAACCTTATTACTCCCTTCTAAAGTCTGACAATACTTAATTGTCTATTACCTGTAGCTTCACGCTACATCAGCGGCCCAACCTGAGCCACCCAACTTTAACAAGACTCATGCTTTACATGTTTCAACCCGGACTCATATTAACCAGTTACCTAACACGTCCAACCAGACCATTTGGCCACATTAGTAACCTGGTTGACATAAAAGTTGAACATGTATGCTAAACCAGAAGGCTGAGATTGAGCATAATTAACCACTAGAACCCCCTTGACAAAGTTTCAGAACTATTATACATGTGTTAGAGGAGCAACTAGTAAGCATTAGCAAATGGACCTTGAACATGGAATGGACAAAACTACCATAATGGTAAGTCAAGAGGGTGTAGAGATTACTTCTGATTTACTCCTCTTCCTTATCATTGACTTTTAAGAGCCAAACTAACTATTTTTTTGCATTACATATTAGTCAAAACTTAAGTCACTTTTTATGCAAAAATGTAACCACTTTAAAACGTAAAACCACTATAACTTTTATGCAAAAATACGTTGAGAATGTAGAGCTACAAATTACAAAAATGTTGGATTTCAACACCATTAAGTTTGACATTGAAAGTAAAAAGTCAACAGTCACCTCTTAAGTGACCACACACCATTAAAACCCAAGATCTGTGAGTGAAGAAAGAAGAAGGTTCACAACCGAGCATCACACACTAACCTAGGATAAACATAAGCACAATAAAATCTGTGACTAGGATTCATAATAGAAAGATAAGATATAGCAGTGAAAAACTTTAATTTAGCACCTAGGGTTAATAAGCTTGTGACTAGGATTCATAATAGCATGCCAATAACTAGCTTGTTTGGGGTAAATGCATTCAGAATGCTGTCTAGCCTAGACAAGAACTGAAGTGCCATCAATCAACTAACTTCATCACCTTTATGACCATGATCAGGTAATAATTCTTGCGAGTCACTGCTTCAACCTGAAGCAATCTCACCAAGAATCTTCAAATTCGATGGAATTACAAAACTTTTAGCTTTTAAACGAGCGAGAGTCTGCCAACAATAAGATAACGTAAAATGAGAATTGATCATTATCAAGTCAAAAGGAAAATGGAAATTGCAATGATTCTCCGCAATAAGAAATTGTTTCCAATTCATAAATAGATAAATAAAGGTTCTATGTACCTCTAAACATAATTTCCCTATTTTAACCTCCTTGACATGGGCAAGATTAAGTAGATGTCCTTTAAGCATCTCTTCATGCGTTTCCTGCTCTTCATGAATGTCCACAAGCTGAAAACATCTATTCGTGGAATAACTTAGTTCAGCCTTAATTAGCGAAGACACATTTAACAACATAAGATCCTTCAACAAAAAAAGCCCTTTGATCGCTAGTGTCAAAATATAAGGAGCATTAATTTGGATGACATCCTTAAACTCATGTTTTCCATATCCAAAGAACCCCAAGTTCTTAACACTCTTGTTAGTAGTAATATCAATCCGCTCAAAACCTTCGCAACAAGCCAACTCCAAAGTTTCCAAAAGAGGACTTCCAGATAAAATATTTTCAATCATATATTCGTCAATAAAGGCGTCAATATGCAAAGTCCTAAGGTTTTCCCAACTAATGACATCGACTCGTTCAAATATGAACCCACACAAGCTAACACGGATAAAACTTGAAGAGGTGAAAAAAAGGTCAGGTAAAACAAACCCATTGACCAGATGACTATAAGCCCAAACACAATAAGTCATATCAAAATCAACCTCTTGAACATTACAACTAATAACACTACGAATACAATTGCTAACTTGAGTCAGGTTGTTGTAAAAGGCATCCAGTTTGAACATGTTGACTTGAGTCTTATGAGTTTTTAAGATTCTTTCAAGGGATGAATAGAACTGGGGCATATTACACTCAGTAAAATGGGTAAAGAAAAGGTTAGAAAGCTGAGGCCAAAGATGCTGCCATCTTTTGGAAAGGGTACCTGTTCTAATGGCGTATTTTGTGTCATCTAAACGAGACAGGATTTCAATAAGTAGGCAATCTGGTAATGAACTTATTCTATTTTCTTCTTCTTCTTCCAATGCCATGATGGTAAAACAAACACAGCCGCCCTTCCACACCAGAACACACAATTTACTATTTTACTTGCCCTAAGCATTAAGCAATGTTGAATAAAGTTTCCATTTTGCCCCTAAACTTTTGAAAATTATAGTTCCGCCCTACTAGAGAAATAGGTGTTATCGGAACCAAAACATAATACTTATGATGGTAAAACAAAACATAGCCAGAGAGGCATCTAGATAAGCACTTAAGATTAATGGAACCAAAGGGTGCACCATTAATGTAATAGATATGTATTATACTTCAGCTTGAATGTGCATAGGATTAAGCGTACTTTTTCTCTAAACCTTCTATTACTATTTCGCTCTTATGAGAAGTCTCTTAACCTTCTATTACTACTTAGCCATTTTAATTTGGAGGTGGGAACTATTACTTATGATGGTTGTCTTTGCGACCAGCCGTAATGTACAGATAGCAAAAAGGCTCAAAGAAAGCATTATGTACATAAACATCTTTTCAGTAACTTCTAAAGGAGTCCAGGGTCATGTAAATTAAAAGCCAAGGGTCATATGCCAAGTAAAATAAAAGGTACCTGTATAGCCCCTTCTTTAACCCAATATAAAGAACCTTTACTCATATTTCACAAAACATAATATGCCATTTTTTGTTATTTTATCGCACTGATAAATATTTTGAAACTGAAAGATCTTATAATCGGTCAAAATAGTTAACAAACTAGAAAAGAAGAATAATCACTATCAAAGCAATAGGTCGAAAGTATATCAATCAGTCAGTTATAACACGATGCTATAAGTCATTAAACTTACTTCTCTAAGATTTCAAGTCCAGAATCCAGATGCAGTTCTATAGAAAATAATCACTTTATATTTCCATAGTTTCTAAATGCCCTTTTTCTATTTTGGTTCACATGCATCAGAGGTTTATTTTGCTTATTCAAGACCTAATATATATTCTATCCAACAAACAACAGAAAAACTCCATGAATCATTAGGTGCATCAAAGCTTATCCATTTGAAAGAACAATATAGCTGGATAGTGTATTTTTTTAAAGAAATCTTCAACACCCAATTTACTTTTCTTATTTTCAATTTGTTATTCATATAGTTCTAGAATTAATTTTTCAAAACTGCCATTAACGAGAGTAATTAATCTATATGAGCGGCGAAAATAAAGTGCATATACATATTTGTTTAACAAAATGCGATAGCATTAATTTTTATGTACAGAACCACTCATAACAATCCCATTAAACTGCCAAGAAAGGGATGGTGTTAAGACTTGTGAATGGTGCCTCTCATGTGTGCCTTACATTCTACCATGAATGCCAGTCCCACACTGATTTAGATAAATTACATGTTAGTTTTTGTTTGCAATTAATGTATTCTTCATATTGTATGAAGCTAAACTCAAAGAACACAAGAATTAAATAAAAATTGTAATCCATGTTGCATAAACTTTCGCCCAAGCCGATGTTTAATAATCATGACAAGATTTTAGGCACAAAAGGTACGATCATTTGAACGAGACGAAACCAATTTTATTTGTTCGTTATTATTTGAAGTTGCTTCAACCAAATTAATTAATCAATCCTAAAACAAACTTTAGAAATTTTGAATTGAATTAACCACGTCTATTGATAAAGCTTCCGGCAACACTTTTATAATCACATTCCTTCAGTAGACATAGCTTTCCAACATTCTCCTCGTAATACTTGACTAGCTCCAACCTTGTTACATCAAACACATGTCAAGCCTCAAAACGTACACACACATATATATGATATATTACGAGGGATTTAGCATGAATGGAGAATTGTGGTACCAGAAAGCGAGTGTCTGAAAAGGCGCATACTTGTCATATATCTCCTTAACTATTGCCTCTACATTTTTCTTCGAACACTCTTGTCTTTGGTGGACCTGACACAATAAATTAAAACATGTGTTATAGATATACGAAGGGCAAGAAAATATACTAACCTAGTTACTTGATGATTAGCGCACATCAGTGTAAATATGTTGTCATTATGTTCCATATGATTAGTTCATAAAACATTAAACAGTATCTCTTAACCGGCTTGGCATCTATTAGTGCGATAATGAAGTCTAGTTCTCATTTTTTATTTCTATTAATGTCGCACCAATGTATAATTAAACTTGATCAAGCTAAATGTATCAAATTAAAGTGAGCAGTTGCGGTGAAAAGGTTAAGAAAGATGATTAAAGCATGAACCTGTTTGATATGTCTGATTGTTTCAGAGTCAACTGGAACTTTGTGATAGAAGCCTATGCACATCAACACATTATGTGCAACAAAATCACCAATTCCTTTGATATCCTTCAACTTGTTACACAATTTTTCCGCATCAGAAAGATTCTCCAGGTCAAGCAAATTGATCTTGCCATTCATGACATCTTTTGCTAACTCTAAAATTATCGCACCTCTATATCCCAAACAGCATTTGCCGAGATCTTTTAAGTCGAGTCTTGCTAGCTCTTGTGGGCTCGGAAAATTACCCAATGAGGATTCTGGTTTCTTACCTCTCTTTCTTTTAACACTTAGTGGCCGTTTTGTAAGGATGCAAAGATTTTCCGCCATCTCTAAAGTATCTTTGAATCTGCAAGGATCAAATGGTTTATATTAATAAAGACCTTTATCATTAGTCTTACATTAGTAATTATGTATTGATAATATAAACAAAAAAGATTGATTCAAATTGTAGACAGAACATACCGACAACCACAAAGGAGAATGCTTTTAACAATATCTTCAAACAGCGTAGGATTACGAAATAGACAACCAAACCCTCTTTCGGCTGCATCTGAGTGTAAGGTCTGGAATATTTTGACTTGTTCCTCTCCTTCTGAGGACAACCTTAACATTCTCTTCACTTGATCCTTCATACAGACAAACACACAAACTTTTGATGTAACTTATGAAAAATAAATAAAAATCTAGTATCATCGAAAGTGGAGTGCGTACGCATACCGAAATAGCTTCATGATCAGACGGTGAAATATCATGATGAACATAGTCAAGGACAGTTATTTGAAGGAATGTTTCACAAAGTAGATTAATAGAGACGGTCACAGATTTTTGGTCCGGTAATCGTAGTGGCCTAACAAGCGTTTTGCTGGAAGGATTCCAACGGTTGGGTGCCATCATGAAGAATCCATGATTGCATACAGCTTTTTCTAATTCAAATGTTCTTGAGACTCTAATAAGTATGGATTTGTCCTTCATTATGAATGTAAAAACTTTGAAGGGTGCTCCTGGTAGTTGGTATTTCAAGTATTTGGATGATAACTTTATTATAATATGTGTGTTAAAAATCTTTATATAAAAATGTTGGTCTAAAAAATCTTCTAAAGATTATAAACACAACAGATATGGAAGTAGTTAGGAAAATTATGATTATATTTGTAATGCATCTCATCAGGTTTTTGTTCTCGACTCTTAAGTGTCCAACGAATCTAGAAGTTGAGAATTATGAGTACCCTTTGGTTTTTCGAGATTCAATAAATAATCTACACTTAAAACAAAATGTGTTAGTGCCACTACTTAATTATGAAAACTTGTAAAACAAAATATAGTTCACCTCTTGTACTACCGAATGTTAATTTGACTTAAAGAAAATAGGGTTATGATCGTTGAGCTAATTATGAATAAATCCATTCTAAAATTAAAATTTGAGTACATGGAATCATGTAAAATATATACTCGATAATAATAAATCAAATTTAGTATATTTGCTTAAAATGATTTCTATCTTTACTATAGGAAAAAATAGGAAACGATTACAAGACTTTATTATAGAAATTTTGGAGAATTATTGAGAAATGTACATATTTAATATATAAATTGACATATTACTATCACTTAGAGCATCATCAAACTAAACACGTATCAAATATGTCATCCTCCCAAAAAGACTCCAAAAAAGCAAAGAGAAATGATGAGAAAAAAAGTGATCCGAGTTCGGGCAAAGAAACGGCCTGGAAACGTGCTAAGAAAAACAGATTGAGTGTTGATGCATTCATGACGAAATATAAGAATTTACATGCATGGCTGAAAAGTGATGGAACGGGCATGTTAGAAGGTACGGTAACAGATGATACAGAGGATATACTACTAACATGTCTGAGGTATTTCCCCGATAAATCTGAACTCGACAAGTTAGAGGCTGAATTGGAGGCGTTTCAAATTAGAGAGATCGAGTGTAATATAAAACACGCACAGCTCTTTGAAAAACAGACCGAATTGTTGAACAAGGGCATAGAGGATCACCAGGCATACAAAGCTGCAAATAAGAAACATACCAAATAAATGAATGGTATATTGGTATGCATATAGAGACTTTAGTTCCAGCGAGAAATTGAGAAGTTTGAGAACCTATGAAAAACACAATTTGAAGTCTTGATTGATGTTTTTTTGACGATTCTTTTACGTAAAAATGTTTCTTTAGTTGATTAGAAACAAATTCGTTAATCAAAGTTTTGAATATTTAACATTTGATTCATAAATGTCAAAGTTTTAATCAACTTACAAATTTAAGTGAATCTTCACTAAAATGGCTTTTGTGAACCGTCCGTTTGTATTGAATCAACAAAAAAGATATTTCTAAATATTATAACTATGAATCAACGTGACTATATGTATTTCTCACGTTAAGAATTTCTTATCGATCTTGATTCTTTATTGTATTAAATTTTATGTCCATGATATTGGTTTTCTTTTTACTAATGTTATCTCGACTTCATTTTTAGGTTGGCTAGCATATATAGTAGCATGGATGGCGGAACAAGATTGTTTGTAATTTTTCTTTTTTTATATGTCGTGTTTGGATGAATGCTTTTACCTTTAATTTGGTTTTTGATTAAGTTGTTTTGGTGTCTTTGATACAAATAATTATCAATAATACGTTCTTTCCAAATTATTCCGTGTTAAGTTGAAATATATTTGATTAATTGGTTTTGATGGGGTCAAATTTTTTGTGCATTGATTTTGGATATTAAGGAAATCCCGATGTTTTTTTTTTTTTTTTTTTTTTTGAACGGCAATAAACAATATATTAAGAAAAAAAATGACAACTAGCAAGACGCTAGTTACCAAAAAAATACAATTACAACTACAGACTAGAACCAAAACAAGGAAATCCCGATGTTACACATGCGATAAATTGTTTTGTTTATGTTATTATTTTTTTTGTGGCATTGATTTTGTAGGCTTTTATTAATTTTTTGTGGTATGCATTGATTTTGGATATTAAAAAATTGTTATGTACATAAACAAAGGTAAAAGCCATAAAATACCATCGTACTTTCAAAAATGTCCCAACTTGACCAATTTACTTTTTTATTGCGGATTTTACCAATGAACTTTCAAATTTTTAGCCGACTTGAACCAAATTTAGCTAAAAATTTGGTTCAAGTCGGCTAAAATTTTGAAAGTTCATTGGTAAAGTCGGCTAAAAATTTGAAAGTTCATTGGTAAAGTCCGCAATAAAAAAGTAAATTGGTCAAGTTGAGACATTTTTGAAAGTACGATGGTATTTTATGGCTTTTACCCCGTAAACAAACAAAACATAGCACATTTTATATTATCTTTTAATTCAGTTAAAGAATAGAAACGTGAACCATAGTATAGTGGCCAACGTGGTAGAAATTCGTGTGTTTACATGTAGTTTTTCTAGTTCTTTTGTTATCAGTTGTACTATGGTACTTAATTGGTATATGATGAATGTAAGAAAGCAAGCAAGAAAACATCACTCACACACCTCAATTGATGCTTTCATTGATCTCTTCCATCATGGCCGAGGGTATTAGATCGAAAAACACCACATTAACACAACGAAAAAATCCACACTAGAAGCAACACGAAAACCCACGGCAACACTACCCACATCCACACTAGAAGCAACACCACGACCCATGTTGAGAAAAGTGACACCGGACTGAAGCAAACCCGCAACTAAAATAGAAATATAATAAAAGATGACACACGGATATAACATGGAAAATCCCAATAGGGTAAAAACCACGGGCAAGGAAAGATACGTTTTACTATGTAAAACTAGGAGTTACACCTTTTCTCTAGTTACAAGGATAATACATATTTATATCTCTTGTACTAGGAAATATACTCAACTCTCTATTTTACTCACACTAGGAGAAAGAAATAAGATCCAAACTTGTGTGTCTAAGTTGGAAATGGGATGATTTCAAAGTGAAATGCACTCCTCTATATATAGTAGAAGTGTATGGCAACCTTGTAAATAACCAACTCAATGACAAAACAAAATGCAAAGCACAAGAACGTGCATTCTTTTTCACCATTCAATGAAAAGGCTTCAATTGTGCAAGTTGTCCAAGTTGTAGACCATCTATCTTATCTATATTTAACAATCTCCCACTTGAAGATCTGATTGAAGCTAAATCGATCTTCACACCGTTATCCTTCCTTGCATTTCCATGTTGCTTACGTTTCCGCTAGGCCGCATGAGGATCAGCACCATATGAACTTGTCACAGTTGATTGCTTTCGTCAGATAATCTGCCATGTTATCATCAGTATGAATTTTCATCATATCCACGGTTCCCTCTTCCACTTTCTCACGAACGAAGTGAAACTGAACTCGTATATGCTTTGTCTTTGAATGAAATGCTGGATTCCTTGCTAGATACAAGGCGCTCTGATTATCACAAAATAGAGTAATTTTCTCTTGTTCGTGCCCGAGCTCTTCCAACAACATCTTCAACCATACTGCTTCTTTGTTGGCTTGAGCAGCTGCAACATATTCTGCTTCTGTAGTTGACATAGCGACAACTGACTGCAGTTTTGAAACCCAGCTTACTGTTCCGCCAGAAAGTGTAAATGCATACCCGGTGGTTGATTTACTTCCGTCAAGATCACCTGCGTAATCAAAATCAACATATCCCTTGACAGTTAAACCCGATTCCCCATAACATAATGCAACATCCGAGGTTCCTTTAAGATATCTAAAGATCTTCTTCACAGCTTCCCAATGCTCTCTACCAGGTTCCGCCATGTACCGACTCACTACTCCCACTGCATGTGCAATGTTTGGTCTTGTACAAATCATTGCGAACATTAAACTTCCCACTGCTGATGCATATGGTACTCGAGACATCTCCATCCTCTCGTCTTCACTGCTAAGGCTTATCTTGGAGGATAACTTGACATTAGTAGGAAACGGGGTCGATATTGGCTTACAATCTTGCATATTGAACCTTTGCAAGATTTTCTTCACATAACTTTTCTGTGAAAGCCAAACTTTCCTACTAACTTTATCTCGGTGAATTTGCATCCCTAGAATCTTGTTTGCAGGTCCAAGGTCTTTCATCTCGAATTCCCTAGCGAGCTGTGCCTTCAATTTACTGATTCGATCTTTGTTGGGGCCTGCAACCAACATGTCGTCAACATATAACAGCAAGATGACAAAATCATTGTCTCCAAACCTCTTGTAATATGCACAAGGGTCTGCGTGTAGTCTGTTATATCCAAGGCCAATGATGAAAGAATCAAATCTCTTGTACCAACACCGCGGCGCCTGCTTTAAACCGTACAAAGATTTGTTTAACCTGCAAACCAAGTTCTCTTTTCCTTTTTGTTTAAAACCTTCTGGTTGGAGCATGTAAATTTCTTCCTCAAGATTTCCATGAAGAAATTCAGTTTTCACATCTAGCTGCTCTAGATGTAAATCATACGTAGCACACATTGCCAGAACCACTCGAACAGTTGTCATTCGAACCACATGGGAAAATATTTTATTGAAGTCGACTCCTTCTTTCTGAGCATATCCTTTGACTACCAATCTTGCACGATACCTCTCCACCTGGTCATCACCGTTCCTCTTGATCTTGTACACCCATTTTTTTCCAATGGGTTTTCTACCTGCTGGTAGTGGCATCAGTTCCCACGTTTTATTCTTATGAAGAGCTTCAATTTCTTCTTGCATTGCTTCCCTCCAGAACGAAGCATCTGAATTATTTAGTGCTTCTTGAAGAGTTGATGGCTCTCCTTCCTCTGTAAGAAGACAGTATGCAACATTGCCCTCCATAACATAATCCGTGTGCCACACCGGATGTTTTCTTTCACGATTAAGAGTACAAGTCGTTGGAGCTTGAGACTCAGTTGTCTCATTCACCTCGTGTTGTGGTACGGCTTCAGAAGAATCACTCGACTGAAACTGCTTTTCCACCTGTATTGATGTAGTTTCACTTGTAGTGCTATCACCTTCTTCATTCTCTTGAACTTTGTCTTCCATAAAGACAAAATCTCTGCTGACGACTACTTTGTGGGCAGTGGGGTCCCACAAGCGATACCCCTTTACTCCGTCAGCATACCCCAAGAACAAACATTTTCTGGATTTCGGATCCAGCTTTGTAGTTTCTTGAGAATTGTACATCACGTACACAAGACTTCCAAATATATGAAGGTCTGAATAGTTGACCGGCTTTCCCGTCCACATCTCCATCGGTGTCTTCAACTCAAGTGCAGTTGAAGGTGACCGATTTATCACATAACAGGCGGTATTGACTGCTTCTGCCCAGAACGATTTTTCCAAGCCTGCAGTTGCCAACATTGCTCTTGCTCTTTCTAACAAGGTTCTGTTCATCCGCTCTGATACTCCATTCTGTTGAGGAGTGTATGCCGTCGTGAACTGCCTTTTGATTCCTTCTTGCTTGCAAAAGGAATCAAATTCATCACCTGTATATTCACCTCCATTATCAGTCCTTAAACACTTGATTTTCTTCCCATAATCAAGTTCAACCCGCGCTTTGTAAACTTTGAAAACTTCAAACACATCAGACTTCTTCTTGATTGGGTACACCCAACATCTCCTGGAATAGTCATCAATGAAGGATACAAAATACTTTGCTCCTCCCAGGGATAGAACCGGTGCTTGCCACACATAAGAATGAACCAATTCTAGAACAGAGACACTTCTAGAATTTGATGTCTTGAATTTTAGGCGATGCTGCTTGCTGATAATACAATGCTCACAGAAAGGTAAAGAAACCTTTGTGAGGCCATGAATTAACTTCCTGTGGAAAACTAGAAGGGGGGTTGAATAGTTTACCGCTTTTTCGATTCTTATTTAGCTTAAATATCCTTTTAGAAACTTTACGTTTGCTTAAAGATATAAACACAACTTTATATGTTTGATTCTTTGAAAAGCTTTTTATGTGAATAACAATTCTAACTTTACTTGTTTCATACTTTGAAAAGCTTTACTTGTGATGATCCTAACTTTGCTTGTTTTAGTTCTTTGAAAAGCTTTACATTTGTTTCAAGATATAAATACAACTTTACTTGTTTTAATTCTTTTGGAAAGCTTTATATGTGATTAGCAATTATAACTAAAAGACAACATGTAATAAGCAAAGATAAAGAAAGAAACGATCAAACCACAACACGATTGTTTATCGTGGTTCGGCTACAAGGACTCTTTTTCCTTGCCCTACATCCACGCCCCGAGTTTCCAACTCGAGAGTTATAAGCACTAAACAACAAGCTCCTTTCACCGGCGGAGAAAACCTTTACAACGTCGCTTACACTTTTACCGACACTAAGCTAGATGTCGAATTCTTTTACAAGGGTACAACCACTCCCATTCGTCGCTTACACTTTTACCGACACTAAGTTAGATGTCGAGTTCTTTTCCAAGGGTACAACCACTCCCGTTAGTTCTTTTACAAGGGTACAACAACTCCCGACACACTAAGTTAGATGTCGAGTTCTTTTCCAAGGGTACAACCACTCCCGTTATTTCTTTTACAAGGGTACAACAACTCCCGACACACTACGTATTTTGAGGCCTAAAATACTAACCACTTACATCTATATACATGACACACATGAAGTATAAACTATCAAAGCTTATACATGACCAAGCTACCAAGACTTGCAACTTTAGAGTTGAAGCTTGTAACTTCTTGAATGATCTTGTGAAGTCCCTTGCTACATAAGAGAATCACAAATCAAAAGGTTACTGAGTTAGTTGAGAGAGTGTGTGAATATGTGTCCTAAAGGGTTACCAAAAACAAACAAATGGTTTGGTATTTATAGCAAAAAATTCTGCAGGTCTGGCGGATCAGGCGGACCCCTCAAAAGGGTTCCGCCCGTGTACCCCCAGGGTACCGCCAGGGCTGCAGTTGGTTTTGCAATAAATCTTGCAAACCAAACAAGGTCTTGTCTCATAACTCCTAGCAACCAAACAATGTCACATCTCATAATAACAAGTCAAATACAAAGCTTGCAAGCAACAACAAAGTTAGTCAAACACATTTCTTTCCATAAATGCATCATGACAAAACTTGCCCTAAATGTGATGTGACCTTACTATATAAAGAAATAAATATGATGTGACAAGACTCATTTTAGTTTAAGAAATAAACACAATGTTTTGTTTAAAAGGAAATGTTAACCTTAGTTAAACAAGACTTAGACACTTAAAGTGATGATTTACTTATAGCTAAACTTCATACTTTGTCATTAACAAAACTTAGCAAAGATCGTAAAATATAAATAACGTTTTTAGGCGATATTTGTATTAACACTTCCTTTCAACAAGAATCTTCATTCCTTGTTCTGACATATGTCCAAGCTTCTGATGCCATGTTACTGCAACTCTATGACTTGGACTATGTGAAGCAATAGATGCTTCCGCCTCCTCCACTATCTCTGTCTTCAGTTGGTATAAGTTCGCAGCCACCATTTCACCTTTCATAAGAACAAGCGCGCCTTTTATAATTTTCAAAATCTTGTTTTGTATTTCAACCTTACAACCAAGATTATCAAATTGTCCTAGAGACAAAAGATTCTTTTTCAGGCCCTCCACGTGTCGCACATCCCGAATAGTACGAACTGTACCATCATGCACCTTCACCATGACACTTCCAATTCCAATGATCTTTAGTTTTTCATCCTTGCAACTGTCCACAGATCCACCTCCAGAGATAGGTTTATATTGATGAAACCATTCTCTTCTTGCGGTCATATGAAAAGTTGCTCCTGTATCGAACAGCCATACATCTGCAAATCTCGTCCTGCCTTCATTTGCAACCGCTGCTTCACAACACAGAGCATTACCATCTTCTGAAGTGCTGGCGACATTTCCTTGAGGATTAGAGTTTCTTAAACTCCTACAATCTTTCTTCATGTGACCCTGCTTGCCACAGTTGAAGCATTTAAAATTCTTCTTCTTTCCTGTTTTAGATTTACCATGATTGTGACTCCCACTAGAGCTAGGTTCCATTGACCTCCCTCTCGTTACCACCAACGCCTCCACCTGTCTTGAACTGGCCTGTCTGTCCTCCCTATTGTTACGCATATTTTCTTCTTCCAGAATAGCGGCTGCAACATCATCGAAGACTAGATAGTCCGAAAGAACATTACTGGTTAAGTTGATTATAAGTTGGTCATATGAGTCAGGTAAACTTTGAAGTAGAATTTCAGCACGTTCATGTGGCTCTATTTTACAACTCAAAGACGTGATCTGAGAAAATAGACTATTCAGGTTATTAACGTGCTCAGTCACTGAAGTAGATTCCGTCATGCGAAGAGCATAAAGTTTCCTCTTGAGAAATATTTTATTGTGGAGCGATCTTGCCTCATACAATTGAGCAAGATGATCCCAAATCTCCTTTGCACTTTTCTTCTCCTCTATGCTTGACAAAACTCCATCTGCTAATCCCAGATGAATATTTGCAATAGCATTTCCATCCATCTCGTCCCATTTACTGTCATCCGTGACCTCAGCTGGCCTTTCGTCAATGGCCGCTAAACATTTATCCTTTCTAAGGATAGCCTTCATCTTTAATTTCCACAACGAGAAATTATTCCCATTGAATTTTTCGATTTCAAATTTTGCCGCCATTGCTACAATCACAATCTACTTTTTGACAAAACTATTATTTGTTAATAATAGTAACGAACACCTTTTGAGTGAGTATAATCTTATTTATCTTTTGATGTGGAGGGTCCACTAATTAGTGGCAACCACAGAGCATACGATAAATAATTATACACACACCCAACCTTAGCTCTTGATACCACTTGTTGAGAAAAGTGACACCGGACTGAAGCAAACCCGCAACTAAAATAGAAATATAATAAAAGATGACACACGGATATAACGTGGAAAACCCCAATAGGGTAAAAACCACGGGCAATGAAAGATACGTTTTACTATGTAAAACTAGGAGTTATACATTTTCTCTAGTTACAAGGATAATACAAATTTATATCTCTTGTACTAGGAAATATACTCAACTCTCTATTTTACTCACACTAGGAGAAAGAAATAAGATCCAAACTTGTGTGTCTAAGTTGGAAATGGGATGATTTCAAAGTGAAATGCACTCCTCTATATATAGTAGAAGTGTATGGAAACCTTGTAAATAACCAACTCAATGACAACCACAAAATGCAAAGCACAAGAACGTGCATTCTTTTTCACCATTCAATGAAAAGGCTTCAATTGTGCAAGTTGTCCAAGTTGTAGACTGTTGACGTATGTGTCCGGAGGGTATGATCCGGACACTGTAACTTTGACCAGATGATAAATACTACCCTCCGGTAAGTGGGCGAGGAGGTAGGTCCACGTGCGCCGTCTTTCCAGGAAATCAGCAAACATGTTTCAACTGCTACTGACACAAGCCTAGTCACAGGATAACGGCTACTGTTCATGAAATATCCCACTGTTTGCAGGTACGATTACTATTCAAATAGTGTTACTTTCACTATTCATATGTCCTCTCTTTGGGGTAGTATAAATACCCCCAAAGCCATTAATTGTAAGACTACTTTTTTTTCTCTCATAAATACACACACACATCATTATACCTTTCGGCCTAGAATATATACTTACTTTCACGCCCGAGCTTGGTCCTGGGATAACACCCGGGGCGAGGCTAACGAGCGGTTGTACTTGTGCAGTTCTAGAAGCCGAAGGACTCATTAGCCAAACATTCTGGAGGATTCATTAGTCAAACATTCTGAAGGAGCGAAGATTTACTTCAACAAATTGGCGCCATCCGTGGGACCCTTTATTCACTCTACCAGTCAAAGAGTATGGCAGATTTCCCACCCCTCACTCCCCTTACGGGAAAGGGAAGTGATGACGTCAGCAGGGAAACTCCGGAAGGATCTAACCGGGACAACCATGATTCACCCAATATACCGGATTTAATACAGGGGCATCTGGCGGCTCTGAAGGAGCTTGTCACAGAACACAATGCTCTTGGAGGGAGTGTCTTCAAGCCCATACGATTGGACTTTGGAGACAACGATGACAAAGCACCGGAAGATAATCAAGGGAAAAATCAACCTAAAGACGATCTGGAGAAGCCTTTCAAATCCGTACACAAATCACTTTTCACCCGAAGAATAATTGAGTTCTCCGGACCATCACACAGAATGCCGAATAACATCAAATTGTACAACGGTTCGACCGATCCGGACGATCACATAAACCTCTTCGCCGGAGCAGCTAATCAGTTCGAGTGGCCAATGCCAGTATGGTGCCGGATGTTCCAGCAAACGTTGGACGGTCCCGCACAAGGGTGGTTCAGTCGCCTCGAGCCGGGAAGCATTGATAAGTGGGAGGACTTAGAAGGACAGTTTGTCACTCGATTCTCTCTTCGACAAAAGGGAGTCAGAGACCCAACTGAAATTGCAAAAATAGTAAGAAAGGCGAATGAGACTCTACCAAACTTTAAAGAAAGATGGACAGATGAGGCCAGCTATATCCCGGGGGTTCCCGAAGTTATGCGCATATCGTCTTTCATGAATAGCCACAAGTGTCCGGAATTAGCCAAGCGGTTCTCCGACAGGGTACCCCTCACAGTAAAAGAAATGATGACTAGAGTAGACGATTTCGTAAGGTCGGAAGAGGCATATGAAAATACGGAGCTACCAAAGGGTGAGGCACAAGAGTATCCTCGCAAGAATTTTCTCCCGAGGATGGATAGAGCGAGAGGGTTTCATGTGGATAGAAGGAAGAATGACCGCCGAGGAGAGTATCGATACAAAGAGTCGTACTCGCCGTACGTACTGCCCAAACAAGGCCTTCAACCGGGAGATTTTCGAAGAAAAGAGATAGGGAAGCATGATCATTACTGCTCTGGTTTGACCGCTTTGATCAAACAGCCAAGGGAAATATTGGCGACGGAGCATCAGCTCCGATTACCACCTCCTCCGCCGTTGATAGGAAAACCGAGTAGGGAAAATGCAGACAGATATTGTGAATACCACGGGGAGAAGGGGCATTTCACTAATGATTGTCACCATCTCAAAAAGCAATTGGAAACAGCATTGGAGTCTGGAAAACTAGATCATCTCATCCGTAGTATGCGACACCAAGGTAAGGATCAGCCAAGGGAGAATGGGCGAGGGAAGGCAAAAGTAATCCACATGATAGGCGCGGTAAGTTCACAAAAAAGAAAGGACATGGAACCGGAGGAACCATGGATGCTGGTACCAATAATTTTTCCCCCCATAGCAACAAAGGATCTATCTGACGAACCACTCATTATCGAGGCGGAAGTAGAAGGCTACCTGGTTAAAAGGATTTTTGTGGACAGAGGGGCGTCATTAGAAGTAATGTATGAGCATTGCTTTAATAACCTGTGTCCTACAATAAAGTCAAGGCTAAAAGAATGCGACTCCCCCCTAATGGGATTCTCGGGGGAGGTAGTCCGGCCTCTGGGAAAGATAGGGCTTGATGTTTGTTTTGGTGATCATGGGCTATACCGAAAGGCGAGAATGAAGTTCACCGTAGTCCGATCATCCTCACCATATAACATCATCTTGGGAAGGACAGGATTAAGGGAGCTGAGGGCCATTCCTTCCACCATACACGCCATGATAAAATTTCCCACACCGAAAGGTATAGCTACACTAGTTACCCGGTCAACAGCGATGATGGAGTGTAGACTCCGAGAAGAGGCACAAATGTCGTTCGAGAACGATGTCGGAAAGTCAACAGAAAAGGGGCGCTGGGAAGAAAAAACCGAAGTAGGCGCTACGGAGGAAGTATCCGTAAACCCAGCATACCCTGATCAGTTGGTAACAATAGGGGGAAACTTTTCAGAAGAATACCGACGGAGACTGATAGACTTGTTAAGACGGAACAAGGACGTGTTTGCTTGGCAACCTAAAGATATGACGGGGGTACCTAGATCTGTAGCACAACATACCCTAAACGTGAAAGTAGAGGACTCTCCAGTTGCTCAAAAAAGGCGTACCTTCTCACAAGAGAAAAATATGATAATAACTAAAGAAGTGCAAGAGTGGGTCAAGGCCGGGATAGTACGTCCAGTCCGGTATCCAACTTGGATCTCTAATCCGGTACTAGTCAAAAAATGTGATGGTAGTTGGAGGATGTGCATAGATTTCAAAAACTTGAATTTATCTTGTCCGAAGGATTATTACCCCTTGCCTGAAATAGACTGGAAGATTGAATCCGTGGTGGGTTTCCGGTACAAATGTTTCTTGGACGCCTATAAAGGGTACCATCAGGTGCAGATGGCAAGGGAGGACGAGGAGAAGACGGCATTCTACATTGAGCAGGGAACTTTTTGTTACACTAAGATGCCTTTCGGATTAAAAAATGCAGGGGCTACATATCAGCGTTTGGTCGATTCGGCTTTCAGCTCTCAAATCGGAAGAAATCTCGAAGCATACGTAGATGACATGGTCATTAAAAGTAACTCCGAACGAGTTATGTTAGCGGACATTGCCGAAACTTTCGATAATCTCCGGAAAATCAATATGAAGCTGAACCCAAAAAAGTGTTCCTTCGGAGTAGAAGAAGGAAAATTCTTGGGGTATATGGTAACCTCCGAAGGAATCCGGGCAAATCCGAAGAAAGCTAAAGCAATTGCCGACATGAAATCTCCCGGAACCCTAAGAGAAATGCAGAGCCTCAGTGGGAAGTTAGCGGCACTTAATCGGTTTTTATCTCGATCGGCAGAAAAGTCGCTTCCATTCTTTGAAACCCTTAAACACATCACGAAAGAAAACAAGGAAGAGTACCGTTGGATGCAGGAGGCCGAAAAGGCCTTTCAAGCAATGAAAAGGTTGGTTTTAGAACTTCCGGCTTTGACAACACCCAAGCCCAAGGAAAAATTATATTTGTATCTAGCGGCTGCCTCTGCGGCTGTTAGTGCGGTCCTGATCGCCGAAAGGGGAGGAAAGCAGCTGCCGGTACATTATGTTAGCCGAACGTTACACGAAGCCGAAAGGTACTACGCTCCCCTGGAAAAGCTTGCCCTGTGCCTGCTACATGCTTCAAGAAGGCTACGGAGGTATTTTGAGGCACATCCGATGACTGTAATCACCGACCAGCCTATAAGGCAAATATTGAACAAGGCGGAAGCATCTGGGAAGATGGCTAAGTATGCCGTAGAGTTGGGAGCGTATGACATTACTTACATACCCAGAAATGCGGTCAAAGGGCAAGTGTTAGCAGACTTTCTTACCGAAATACCAGTAGAAGAAAGGGGAAGAAGTGTGGTAGGGGAGCTCAGTGAGCATGATGAATGGATACTATACACGGACGGAGCGTCCAGTAAGAAGGGAGCAGGAGCTGGTCTTGTACTCATTGGACCCTCGCAGGAGGAATACACCTATGCCCTCCGTTTAAAATTTGAAAGCACAAACAACGGAGCAGAATACGAAGCATTATTGGCTGGTTTACGGATTGCCGAACAAATGAAGATAGAAGCTTTAGACGTAAGGGTTGATTCAAAACTGGTGGCCAGCCAGATCAACGGGGACTTTGTCGTAACTAAGGACAGCATGATACGATATCTGGCAAAGGTGAGGGAACATGCCTCTCGGTTCAAAAGTTTCAAAATCCGGAATATACCCAGGTCGCAAAATCAAAAGGCAGATGTGCTAAGCAAGTTGGCCTCGGTTGCTTTTAACCATCTCACTAAGGAAGTTCTGGTGGAAGTTCTAGAAAGGCCATCCGTTGACGAAGAACAAGTACATGCAATAGTAGAAGAGGAGGAGGATAACTGGATGACTCCAATTGTTAAGTGTCTAGAAGAAGGAGTGTGGCCGGAAAACACCAATGATGCTAGAAGCCTACGGATGAAAATCCCCCATTATACAATACAAGACGGAGTCCTCTTTAAGAAATCATACTTGAATCCAATGTTGAGGTGTGTGGGTCCGTTACAAGCAAACTACCTGGTAAGGGAAGTACATGAAGGGATTTGTGGAATGCACTCCGGACCCAGGTCCGTGGTGGCTAAGTTGATAAGGCAAGGGTATTATTGGCCGACTATGCACAGAGACGCTAGAGAAGAAATCCGCAAGTGCGATTCTTGTCAAATACATGCTCCGGTACCAAAACTCCCAAAAACACTCTTAACCACAATTATGGCACCTTGGCCTTTCTTTCAGTGGGGCATGAATGTATTATGCCCATTTCCGGAAGCACCTGGGAAAGTAAAATTCCTCATTGTGGCAATAGACTATTTTACTAAGTGGATAGAAGCCAAACCGCTGGCCAAAACCACGGGAAAGGAGGTGAAAAAATTTGTATGGGAAAACATTGTGTGCCGTTTTGGGATACCCGGGATAATCGTAACAGATAACGGGACCAATTTTGTGAATGATCCGTTTAAAAGTTGGTGTCAACAATTACACATCAGACAAAGAAATACAGCAGTAGCGCACCCGCAGGCAAATGGGTTAGTCGAAATGGCCAATGAATCGCTCTTAAAGGGAATGAAGGCAAGGCTGGGAAAGGCTAGGTCCGGATGGGTCGACGAGCTACCAAGCATTCTGTGGGCCCACCGTACATCAATCAAAACAAGTAATGGAGAAACCCCTTTCAGTCTCACCTATGGCAGTGAGGCAATGATTCCGGCGGAAATAGGGATGCCCACATATCGGACGATAATGTTGGACGACAGCCGGGATGATGAAGATTTATGGAGGGCGTTATGCCGAAACGAGGAAGAACAACGCCTCTCGCTAGATTTGTTGCAGGAGAGAAGGGAAGCTGCGGCAATAAGGGAAGCTAAGTATAAAACACAAGTGGAACGATACTACAACCGAAGGGTTAAGCCCGTTAGCTTCAAAGTGGGGGATTTTGTGTATCGCCGAAATGAAGCTAGCCGGGTGGAAAATCTGGGAAAATTGGGTCCAAACTGGGAAGGCCCTTACCGGGTGGTGGAAGCATATGACAACGGTTCTTATAAGTTGCAGACGATGGACGACAAGGGCGTACCCCGTCCTTGGCATGCTGTGAATCTCAGGAATTGCTTCTTATAAAAATTGTTATTATTAGAATTCTGCTAAATGTAATGACAATGGTTCACTTTTTTAATAAATTAAGTTGGTGTGCCCTTCCTGGGAGAAGCGGATGGGACACGTTTTGCAAAAACAATTGTTATTTCCTTCCGGATGGCTGGCCCCCATCCGGATATTAATTCCGTAGAATAAATTTAGTCCGGACGCCCGAGTAATAATTTGTCTCGGATGCCCTATCACATTATGGATGCCTGGATGATAATTTCAGTCTGGATGCCTGGATGGTAATTCCATTCCGGATGCTCAAAACAATAATTTTGTTTTGAATGCCCTATCACACTATGGATGCCTGGATGATAATTTCAGTCTGGATGCCAGGATGGTAATTCCATTCCGGATGCTCAAAACAATAATTTTGTTTTGAATGCCCTATCACACTATGGATGCCTGGATGATAATTTCAGTCCGGATGCCTGGATGGTAATTCCGTTCCGGATGCTCAAAACAATAATTTTGTTTTGAATGCCCTATCACTATGGATGCCTGGGTGATAATTTCACTCCGGATGCCTGGATGGTAATTCCATTCCGTATGGTCAAACTAATTTTGTTTCAAGTGACCTACAACCCAGACTTATATTGAGGTAACGACCATAAAATAAGGGGAGAAGGGAGAGAAAGATACATTGCAAGAAACACAAGTTAAGATATTAAAATATGTATTCACAACCAAAATCACATGTTCATTACAGACAAAGTGCTAATATCCGAAGAATGTTAGAAGGTATATACAAATGATGATAATCAAACAGGAGGAGTAACATTCTCCTCAACCGCTGGGGTTACAATCTCAACCGGTGTTGTCGAAGTAGGGCCACCAGTACGGAGATCTGGGCCGCCAAGCAAACCCTGGGGAGTGGAGGAAGCAGGAAAAATGTTCATAAGGTCCCCCAACGGAAGTCGACAAGAATCAGCAACATTCTTAATAAATGGATACTCGAGAGAAAACACTTTGTTGAACTCCGCTTTCCAGATTGACGGAGCTTCCATGTTGACTTTCTTGGAAGTACGGATGATTTTCTCTACCTCCTCCGGTTTTCGGGCAAGACGAACCCCATCTAACCAACCAGCAGAGTACGAGAGGCTCAAAGGCTTTGCCAAAGACTTCTTGTATTCCTCGATGTCCATCAACCGATGAAAAACGGTGGGGACCAAGGACTTGACTGTATTCTGGCGAACGACCTCTGCCTGCCCCAGGTTCGCGGTCAGGTCCGAATTATCCGCCTGCAGCTTGGTTACCAGATCTCTCGAGGCGGCCAGTTCGGCCTCTAGCTGCTTTATCTTTTCTAGCTGCTGAGCTTCTGTATCCAACCAAACCCCTTTTTCCCTGCCCAGCTCATCAACTCTCTCTAGCAGCGTTTTCTCCCTGTTTGCACAAACTTCGAACCGACGACAGACGTCTTCATGCTCAGCGGAAAGTTTGTTAAACCTCTCGGCATAAGCATCACGGTCCCTCTCGGCCTCCTCCAGCTTAGCAACCTGTTCAAAACACTGGCCATGAACATGTTCCAGTTCGCGATAGTCAGCATTTAAGTGCCTGAACCTCCTTAGCACCTCCCCCTGGGAAATGATGCTAGTGCCTAGCTGCTCATACGCCAACCTTGCCAAGTCAATATTGTTCAACTCTTCTAAGGTAGATTGTTTGGCCGGGGTGGGCAAGTTGGCAATCATTTCACGACAAGCCCTGTAGGAATTAATTCGGACATCATCCCGAAGGGTCCAAGCCGGAACAAAGAAATTAGCTTGCTCTACAGATCGGTCTAAAAAAAAAGGGAGAAGCAGTTATCAAAGGCGGTTATAAATATTTCCCAAGTATCTGGAAGAAATAAAAAAGAAAAAACATGGTCGTACCAGAATGGTCGGAAGGAACCACATGAACAACCGGACGTTTAGAAGGGCCTGAATGGTGGGCAGACATCGCTATAACAAGCAAAACGTAATATGTTAGAACAGGTAAACAAAGCATAACACTTGAACAAAATGTAAAAAATAGACTAACCATCCGAGGCACGCGGTTGTTGGTTTCCTTCCGGAGAATGTAAACAAATAGGAGGAGTATTACCGCGAACTGGAGGGGAGCGTTCATTCTCATTGACCCCTCCGCCTAAATTCTCCCCGACTCCATGATTAACATTCTCCTCCCCGGACAGCTGGGGAGCAATGTTCTCTTCGGCATGGGCAGCTACCTCGGGATTTGGCTGATTTTGGATGGGCCCACTAGACGGGAAGGCTTGATTGATGGGATTGGGGTCCTCCGTCTCATTCAGGGAAATCACGCCCTCAACCACATTAGCATCTCTCCTGACCCTTTTAGGCATGGCTATGGACGGCCCTTCTCCGGCTCTGGTCTTCCTCTTCAACATCTCCTGCTCCTTCCTATGACGAGCATCAATCACCTGTTGGCAGGGTTTTTCAGCCAATCGCATCAAGTTATCCTTTGGGGGTAACTCTTTGCCGGCTTCAAGAAATGGAACAGTTCATTGGGGTCGCTCTTGACCCGCAGGAATCTCTCCCCCCTCGGTAATCTCAGTACCCTCCCAGTCCGACAATTCAAGGAATTCGGCCATACTCAAAACTACAATCAATACCGGAATAAATAAAGAGATAAAAAAATTGTAAGAAAAATCAAAGTAATAATGAAGCGGGTATTACCATGCCCCTCGGCATCCTTTAGAACGACCTGAACATTCTTGGTCTCCCACACGGTGGAAAGCCCACTCACCCATAACAGACAAGAAGGCACCTCCCTCAGCTTGATGATTTTCTCACTAAGTCTCTCTGCTGGTTCCTCTGGATAACTGATAGGAAAGGTATCAGAAATCTTGGAGTCGTTGTGTCTCCAAGCCATGGCATCCGGAATTGCCCTTCGGTCAATCAGAAAAAACTTCTCTTTCCAGTGTTTCAGCCCAGATAGGACTTCGAGAAAACATTTCTTGGCTTTCTTCCCGGTTCGGCTTTCAAAGGAAAACCAATGTCCTTACTTGCACAGCCTATAGAATACCCGGAACAACGAGACGGACGGCTGACAGTCTAGGCTGTAACAACATACCTCGAACAAAGTAACACGGTTTAACCCTATCGGAACCAATTGAGAAATGTGCACCTTGAAGTGTTTTAACAACCCAGACCTCGATGAGCCACAGAAACCCGACTACCCACAACCCGATGACCCCCAACAACCCCACGAGCCGCAGCAACCCGACTACCTACACCATCCACACCACCCACAGCAACCCACGACCTACATCCACAGTACCTCTTGAACGATGACCACAAATTCGCTCAACTAGACTAACTTCAGCACTTTCCGAACGAGAACTCAAATACTCATATTCCTTCACCGAACTTCTCTCCTCTTGCAACAAACACTCAAGTAGCAAGACTGGAATGTAAATATGAATATTCAAACTCTGCACAGGTAAGCGTGATAATGAAGAATTGTCAAGATAATTGAATGTGAGAATAATGCTTGGATAGCATGACATACAAAGTAAAATTCAACTGCATCTCAAGTGATCCATGACGCGCTTTCATTGGGCATATACAAAGGTAAGCACGTAATCTTGCATCCGGATTCACAAGTCAAACAACACCAGTAAAGGTCTTGATCGAGTGATATCAACTCCCGGTCTCAGCCCTTCATCTGAATTGCTATCAAACCAATCACCTACCTCTCCAGTGAATCATCACCAAAGTATAGAGGTGAGGAAACATCAGGTAACATCATTTATTTGGTGGAAAATGAAACCTTTAGGTTTCTAGATGGGAGACGATCTACCAATGAAAAAAAATGAGACTGAGACAGAAATGTCCTATGACAAGAAAGGTTATATTCAACCAATGAAATAAACTATGTTAACCAGTCAAATATAACTATAATGCAACTGCATGCTGCACCATTAAAAAGCAAGAATGCGATGTGTACTCTGATCTGTCTAACCTGATCCCTAGTGTTTGATCAACAAATGACGCTACATAAGCCATGCCCGTGCTTGTTAAAGATTGATACGAAACAGCCAACCAAAGCCTCTCAGGAAAACTGAAAGGTATTTAGTGTAACTATCACCCAAAAAACTATAATCGACATGAATATCCAGCCCTAAAATGGCACTTAGCACTTGCCACTATTCTGCATGTCAAGAATCTGTAATATTTTTATGTTTGCTCCATCCACAAACATGTACAAGAGAAAAAAACACTGATCTATACTAATCTTTTAATATGAGTGTGTTTGCGGCCTAACCTGAGCCACCCAACTTTAACAAGACTCATGCTTTACATGTTTCAACCCGGACTCATATTAACCAGTTACCTAACACGTCCAACCAGACCATTTGGCCACATTAGTAACCTGGTTGACATAAAAGTTGAACATGTATGCTAAACCAGAAGGCTGAGATTGAGCATAATTAACCACTAGAACCCCCTTGACAAAGTTTCAGAACTATTGTACATGTGTTTGAGGAGCAACTAGTAAGCATTAGCAAATGGACCTTGAACATGGAATGGACAAAACTACCATAATGGTAAGTCAAGAGGGTGTAGAGATTACTTCTGACTTACTCCTCTTCCTTATCATTGACTCTTAAGAGCCAAACTAACTATTTTTTTGCATTACATATTAGTCAAAACTTAAGTCACTTTTTATGCAAAAATGTAACCATTTTAAAACGTAAAAACACTATAACTTTTATGCAAAAAGATGTTGAGAATGTAGAGCTACAAATTATAAAAATGTTGGATTTCAACACCATTAAGTTTGACATTGAAAGTAAAAAGTCAACAGTCACCTCTTAAGTGACCACACACCATTAAAACCCAAGATCTGTGAGTGAAGAAAGAAGAAGGTTCACAACCGAGCATCACAAACTAACCTAATGTTAAAAAAAAGTACTTTCAAGAGAGTACTTTCATCTTCAAGTACATGACCACAATCAAGCCTTCAAGTACACGACCACAATCAAGCTTAACAAAGCTCACACGAGCATATGACATAAGATAAACCAGTATCATAGAAAGGATAAACATAAGCACAATCAAATCTGTGACTAGGATTCATAATAGAAAGATAAGATATAGCAGTGAACAACTTTAGCACCTAGGGTTGATAAGCTTGTGACTAGGATTCATAATAGCGTGCCAATAACTAGCTTGTTTGGGGTAAATGCATTCGGAATGCTGTCTAGCCTAGACAAGAACTAAAGTGCCATCAATCAACTAACTTCATCACCTTTAGGACCATGATCAGGTAATAATTCTTTCAAGTCTCCGCTTCAACCTGAAGCAATCTCACCATGAATCTTCAAATTCGATGGAATTACAAAACTTTTAGCTTTTAAACGAGCGAGAGTCTGCCAACAAAAAGATATGAATTGATCGTTATCAAGTCAAAAGGAAAATGGAATTGCAATGATTCTCCGCAATAACAAATTGTTTCTATTCATACAAGTCACATATCCAAACAGCCACAAATTCCCAAAGTAATAATAATAATAATATAAATAAATAAATAAATAAATAAATAAAGGTTCTATGTACCTCTAAACATAATTGCCCTATTTTAACCTCCTTGACATGAGCAAGATTAAGTAGATGTCCTTTATGTTGGAATATGTGAATAATATAAACACATAAACATCAAAGAGTACGCAGCGGAATAGATCAAATACAAATAATAAATTAACCGAATATAAATGGATACGTACCTCTTGATTCAAGCAAGAACAAGAACTTATAAACCCTAGGAGAGGGCTTATATGGATCGACTAGGGCTAGTCACAAGGCAAGATCACCGTTAGCAAAAGTATGCTAACACTTCGTTCTCACACACACGTACTATAAGC
Source organism: Artemisia argyi (assembly GCA_030686995.1). Classification (NCBI taxonomy): domain Eukaryota; kingdom Viridiplantae; phylum Streptophyta; class Magnoliopsida; order Asterales; family Asteraceae; genus Artemisia; species Artemisia argyi. Next base: position 4,450,103 of record CM060696.1, on the reverse strand, counting down.
GTTTCAATGGAAATGCTAGATTCGTAGTACACGAAAAGATTAAACTATTGGTCCTATCAATCAAAGATCGATTAGACACAAAGAAAGAGATTAGAGAAGATTAGGTTGCTATGGAACCAAGGGATGATCAGAATGAATGAGAGGGGTCTCATTATATACTAATCAAGAGGCTTGGAGCAAAAGCTATCCCAAACCCTATGTGGTTATGGGTGTGGCCGGCCATGGGTTACAAAAGCCCAACCCGAACCGAACTTTCACTCTTTTCCAACTCTAGTCCTTCATGTCTTGTCTAACGGTCGTTAGTTACCATTAAGTTTATATTTCGTGTATTTAATAATTATTCGTCACTAAAACAATAATTATTAATTCATTGAAACTCATACGTAAAGTGTGCAATCCCGAAGTCTCGAGTTCGAATCCGGTCATGATATATTAATTTATTATCCGTCAAACTAACAGCTCCCACTCGGATATAGATTAATGTAACAATGACAATGGTTAGTCTAGCATAACACGCCAATGCCCCCAGAACGATCTCGAGTATGGTTTCCTGGAAAAAACCACCTTTGATGATTCATCATCATACTTATCCTTTTGATTCTAATACTATGTTAATTTGGATATGGATTGAAGTCATTCCATAATTAACTAGTGTTTCTCGTTATTTATGATTAAGCAAGATTACCAACTCTTCTGAACGTATTCCAGATAGACCTTGGGCATGGCCATGCAAACATCTTGTTAATCCTACGAGCGGCCAAACAGTATTATACTTCAAAACAAATTTGAAGGAACCAAATCCTGTATTGACTACAAGCATAACCTATGAACTTCGCATCACCTCTGAAAATAATCCTTATAACTACCAGTTACGGATAGCGTTAGATTATCTCACAGAAAATGAGCTACATCCACAGTAGTTACCTAGTATCTCAAGTCTGAGGATAAATATTCATGATTTACTCTAATGACAACATCCATAAGTACAATCATGTAATTGGGATTTTGTCCTATATCCAATTTATCCAGTATTGAATATCATCTGAAATTGGCATGTCTACGCATTAATATATTTTAATATATTATACCAAAACTCAGATTTGTCTTAGTTCAATGATACTCCCATATCATTAATTGACAACGGACTATTTAGAATAACATAACATAAGTTATTCATGGATTAAACATGCAAATATGGGATACAATTTATTATTAATGAAAACAAACGTACTCAGTACTTTAATTCATTATTAAATAATAATTGCTTAACATCCCTTATCCAAATACTAAATAGATCAATGCATGAAAATTCTCGTTAATGAATTTTGTCTCAAGTAATACCAATCATACTTGTTGACAATTATGCCCAAGTAATGATAATCATACTTGTTGACAAGGCATTATTCAATTAACTTTGATCTATCGGAATTTTGAGAATACTTATTTCAATAATGAAATTCTTGTATATGTGCATTCAAATAATTTGATATAACCACATAATACATCATAAAATGTGTATGACATCCTCAACATACAATTTATGATAATTAAACTTCCAAACCTTTAAAGTTTAAAGTATTCTTATTCTTTAACGTATAATGCAACTATGCTTTTCGTTAAGCATAACTAGTACACATGGCTATTAACAAGGATGAAATCCTTCCATGACTAGTATTGAGTGTCATCTCAATTTATATTAGCATCATTGTATGCAAACAACAATATGCTCTTTTCTGTAAACTTCAATGTGTAATGTGTTATTCCTTCCAAACTTTCAAGTTTGTTGGCTATGACAATTTTACAAATTGTTCATTTATAGAATCTAGAAATTGTTCCAGGCTAAGGATGTGATTCTATATCCAAATATATTCCTTTAGAATATTCATTACACAACTTATCTAATATCTTTCGTTAGATATCAATGTTGTCAAATCATCTTTTATCAAAGCATGATATAACAACAACATGATCTACATGAAAAATTCTCGTGTCCAACTTAATTTCATTCATGTACTACATATCCATTTAAACTTTCTAAATGATATATCATGTTCTATTAGATTCATTTACCGCACATGTTTACATCAATAAACATATATTCAAGGTTGTATGTTTTACTTATTAAATCTATCAAGTAAAGTTTCATTCCAAGTTATGACTCACCATTTAACTTATATAGAATGTTACTTCCTATATGTTATACAACATATATGATTTAAATAAGTAAACATAATACTCCCACTAGCTTTCAGAATTACTTAGGAGTTATCTTATTTTAAATTATAAATAAAACATAGATTTAATATTTAAACATAAGATTTATCTCATTGATGCATGCATTTATCCATACTTTGATTCTTGCATTTTGTATACTTTCAAAGATTAAATGAATTCATAAAACTCTTAATTACTCATCGTCATCGCTTAAGTAATTATATAAGAAAGATGTTTTATAATCCATTGTCAAATTTCATATTCATACAAATGAGTATGACAATTACCATCTTTGTAATTTTAATGTGCTTAGGAAAGAGTATTCAATCATAGTTAATTACTTAAGTATGATTAATAATCTTGTCATAAGACATACATTAAAATATGTATACAATTTTTGTCCATATGATTCTTTATGCAAAGATTTAAACCTCTAGGGTTTTTCTTCTCTTGCAGAAACTCATTTTCATTAAGATAAACCAAATTTTCAAAGTTGACTTATCTTTATGGACAGCATCTTAACATTCATAGTATGAGCAATTTACCATAATTAGTAAATGCGTCATTATGATTAACAGGCTTACTTTGATCCTGTAATTCATAATTCTCAGCATATTAATTCAATATCTGAGACATCCCTACGGATCTATGAATGAGAGTTTCATCATGTTGAGATTTAACCTTTACATTTCAAACCTCATCATGATTTTCACTAGTGTGGTTTTAGAAGATTATATATTTTGTAATTTTGATCTTTCAAGATCTAAACAAAACTCCCACTTGCCTTTTGTATTTTATGAGCAACACTAAATCGTTCTCATTTGGGATATTACAAAATATTTTACAGTTCCTGACTCTTATTAACAAAATCAGAACTTCATTTTAAGACTTTAATGTGATCCATCACATTCCATAATGTCTTATTTAATCTTCTAGGTTGGAGTCTTATTGAGTATATTCATTCCATACTCAATTTTCTAACCTTGATAACTTTTGGAAGAAAAGAAGTCATATTTATCTTTTAATCAAACAATATAACAAGAGTTTGATTTTTCCTAACTGAACACATCCACCAACTTGTGATGTTTCATTAGAATTAATATTGTGAGACAAACTAACAATATGTAAGATAAACTTATTCCCTTTGGCTTACCTATTTACCAACTAAGTCAACTTAATGGTACAATAGAATTTCCAAGCCAATTGCATGCTATATAACATAAGTACTTTTGAACAAGTTACTTCATGTTCATGTCTTAAGAAGACATAAACTGTTATATTCCCACTCTACGTTGTACATCATTGATCAACTCAATGATTTCTTGTTTAAAACATAACAAGTTTAACGTCTTACTTTACTATAAGTCTTGTAATAGTTAAAAGACTTCATGTTTATAAGAAGATATAAACATAAATAACTAAAGTATTTGTGAACACCATCACTTGGTTTCAATAGTAATTTCAAGTTAATTTACTACTTCATTTGCTTATGTCATTTTATGATTATCCAATTTAAGAAACTGCAAACTCACATAATTCCATTACATCAGTTGATCTGCTAGTAATGAAATCATGTAGTTTACCTTTCTATTGCAATCTAGGCAGGTTACACCCTGACGTAAATTGTAAATTCAAGTGTTTCTTTAATTTGAATATCATAAGACATAAAAGTAGTCTTAAAATCATGACACATGTTCTACATAAGATAATCTTACACATTAAATGTATAAGTCCTATTAGAACATTGATCTCTTACTTTGCAATTAAGAGAATCCTATCATCATATTTCTATGTATTGTTCCTTTGCACACAATAAACAATTCTCCCACTTGTGCATTGAACAATATCATGTAGTATATAAACAACACAACATAAGTTTGTTTATGTGATTCAATATGATTTGTGTCATAAGTAGATGTAGGACTACTTTGTCTTATCAGGAAACGCATATGGCTATCCTAAGACCATGAGTGTCTACAATTTGAAAGTAATTATCTTGAAGATAATTTGGGCTACTACACAGAAATTAAATCTTGTAGCTCCCACTGAATTAGAGAACATAACAATAACTCTATATTCAGTAAACAACATAAAGCTCCCACTGGATTTGACAACATTGTACGTGTTTCATAACCAGTGAAAACAATTTGCTTGTTTTTACTTTCCTACACATTTAGAAAAACCCATACGTAATAATTTACACAGGTTCTAAAATGTGTATTCTACTATGTTTATGATGGATTATCCATCAATGATATTAACTTGAAGAATTTGAACATGCAGCTTCTTCCTTAATAGGCCTACCATCCCCATAATGGTATGTAGCACCTTTAAAGCACAACAACTAGATAAAATACTAGCTTTGCCTTTTACCAATTTTTGCGGTAATCTGTCCAGCTTCTAATAACTCATATTTTCTATTTAACCAAATGCCTTGTTTGTTATAGAAGAATTCATTCACCAAATAAGTGTAATGAAATTTCTATGGAAAATAAGATGTGCTATATCCTTAAATATTAAAGATTGCTATGAGTTATATATTAGAATGTAGACAATTCTAATGTTCCTATCATACCTTTCTCAATCATGAAAAGGAATAGGATGGAGTCTTATTCTTTTCGCATGGAAAATAGACTTAGGATTGAGTCTTATTCTTACGTTCCTATCATACTTTTCTCAATCATGAAAAGGAATAGGATTGAGTCTTATTCTTCTCTCATGGGAAATAGACTCTTTCATTTCGGTAAATTTTTCTCAATCAAACATTATGTTTGAAAGCAGAATTATATCAATTTACCAATTTAAGACCAAACCACGTTTACGGCTTTAATGTTGCATTAATACGTTAAAAAGAATTACAAAATTCAATTTTAGTATTTTCGATAATTAAATTTTCAAGAAAATTAAATACCCATGGTTCATAATCATATAACCATTTAATTTTCACTGAAAAACTAGGATCCAAATTGACATAAGTTCATCACATCAGTTGATCTGCTAGTGATGACATTATTCAATAAGGTACGAGTCGAACCTCAATTGCCAATATTCAATTGCAATTCCTAGAATCGATGGGATTTACATTAATTGCCAACCGCAGTTGCAATGTAAGCATGTTTTATCCCCATCTTCTTATGCCTTGAGTGATCAGTTCCCACTATCAACTTAATTAAGTTAACCAATTTAAGAAACAACAAACTTACATAATGACACCACACCAGTTGATCTGCTAGTGATGAAATCATGTAATTTGCCCCTCCACTGCAATCTAGCCAGGTTACGCCCTGACGTAGATCCAATTTTAGGTGTTTCCGTTTCATTGGATGGCATATAACTTAAATTTAAGGGTAGTTAATTTGATGTGTGTAATCAAATATATGTACAAAGATGTCATGCATTCATCTTGTAGCATATGTTTCATGTAAAAAACTTTTACTCATTAGTTTCTTTACGAGCTTAAATCTCCAAACTTTTGATTGAGGCGTTGAGAAACTTACAACTTTGCCTTAAGTGCTTCGTAGTTATCATGGATGTTAGGTAAAGACTAAAATATGACTCACAGGCGAGCGGTAAGCCAGAATGGAGGCTCACTAAGGCCGCAATTTAATGCGTAGCCATCCTTATACCCACTTTAATAGTTGTCATAATTAGTTCCACCTTTCAACCACTTAATACAGTCGCGATCAATCAACCAAAAGTTCAAGAATTATAAGTAAGCTCAAAACAAGATTTCACCATTATTAAGTCCGTTTAATATTTTATTTCTTGAAATTACCCTTTGTTACTATCATGTTGCAAAAACATATAAAACAAAAGTAATAAAATAAAATAAACAAACAACAACAATAATGGTCATGCAAATTACAATCAATATAAAACACACTATTGATTTAATATACGATTAATAGGGTCTTCCCTAATTTTATAATTAATCAAATTTTAGTAATCTTTATACATAATATTTACTAACCCATTTATCAATTATAATAAATCGCATAAATAAGCATGAAATCAAAACAAATCATAATCCATAACAACACATGCATAGTTTGTCATGGATGCCCATATTGCACATATTATACAAATAATCATGTCAATCAAGGAACGCAACCAAACGGCATATAACAATATCCATACACATAAATTACATGCAACCTAGGGTTTCTTCAAGTTTTTTATAACATAATTCAACAAACCCTAATTTCTTTTTAAATAAAAAAAACTTTCGACATATATATAAAATAAATTCGAAATAAAAAAAATAAAAAACTAGGGTTTATGAAAAAAAATAAAAACATAAGAACACCAAGCATGTTATAATCAAACGATTCAATTTTATGTGTTTCGGTAATTCATTATAATGTATTAACGGCTCTTGATGCCACTGTTGGAATATGTGAATAATATAAACACATAAACATCAAAGAGTACGCAGCGGAATAGATCAAATACAAATAATAAATTAACCGAATATAAATGGATACGTACCTCTTGATTCAAGCAAGAACAAGAACTTATAAACCCTAGGAGAGGGCTTATATGGATCGACTAGGGCTAGTCACAAGGCAAGATCACCGTTAGCAAAAGTATGCTAACACTTCGTTCTCACACACACGTACTATAAGCATTTCAATGGAAATGCTAGATTCGTAGTACACGAAAAGATTAAACTATTGGTCCTATCAATCAAAGATCGATTAGACACAAAGAAAGAGATTAGAGAAGATTAGGTTGCTATGGAACCAAGGGATGATCAGAATGAATGAGAGGGGTCTCATTATATACTAATCAAGAGGCTTGGAGCAAAAGCTATCCCAAACCCTATGTGGTTATGGGTGTGGCCGGCCATGGGTTACAAAAGCCCAACCCGAACCGAACTTTCACTCTTTTCCAACTCTAGTCCTTCATGTCTTGTCTAACGGTCGTTAGTTACCATTAAGTTTATATTTCGTGTATTTAATAATTATTCGTCACTAAAACAATAATTATTAATTCATTGAAACTCATACGTAAAGTGTGCAATCCCGAAGTCTCGAGTTCGAATCCGGTCATGATATATTAATTTATTATCCGTCAAACTAACACTTTAAGCATCTCTTCATGCATTTCCTGCTCTTCATGAATGTCCACAAGCTGAAAACATCTATTCGTGGAATAACTTAGTTCAACCTTAATTAGCAAAGACACATTTAACAACATAAGATCCTTCAACAAAAAAAGCCTTTGATCGCTAGTGTCAAAATATAAGGAGCATTGATTTGGATGACATCCTTAAACTCATATTTTCCATATCCAAAGAACCCCAAGTTCTTAACACTCTTGTTATTAGTAATATCAATCCGCTCAAAACCTTTGCAACGAACCAACTCCAAAGTTTCCAAAAGAGGACTTCCGGATAAAATATTTTCAATCATATATTCGTCTATAAAGGCGTTACTAATATGCAGGGCCGGTCCTGAGATATTTGATGCCCTGGGCGAAATGATAAAGAAAACGCCCCTACTAAATGTTGTAATAAACGACACGCTTTCTTTTACCTTAAAACAAAACCGCATATCATCTTGATAAAAGTTGAACAACTATATAATCTTTGCATTTGATATAAATTCTACTAACTAGTTAGAATATAGCGTTAGTTTACACTTGAACTAAAAAAAAAAAAAAAAAAAAAAAAAAAAAAAAAAAAAAAAAAAATTAACTATTGAGTATTTTTGTTTTCATAAAAATAATCTTATTCAGTTTACCAAAAATATATTTAATTGTGACAACTATTTGTCAATTAGTATGTTCAAAATTGAGATCTTTTATTAGCATAATTCGGTTCTCAAAGACACCTTTTGCGAAATTGATTTGAATTAAGTGTTTTATTTTATTATATAAAAAGTTATTAATATCTAACATTTTCAATTTTTCCTGTTACGATTATATATTCAGAATAAATATTATTAATTTACCTTGTATAATGAATTATTAATCATTTTACTTTTCTTTAAAACTTATTAATTAATTTTACCGAATAACCGAAACTCTCAACTGTACCATGAAAGAAAAGGTTGAATTGTTTTTCTTAAAATAAGAGTAGATAGAAATTAATTTACTTTTACAATTACCTTGGTAACATAACATCATCCTCACGTGACTTGATAAGCAACTTTATCAATTAATTTAATATCTAATTCTACTTTCTCTCTCAAGCCTATATCATCTTCTTCACAAAGTTCTACTACTGTGTATAATCCAGGCTTTAAGAATAATTCTCAACTTCAGTTATCTTCATCATTAAAACTACATTTGATGCCCCCCATTTATGTGATGCCCAGGGCGGTCGCCCAGCTCGCCCACCCCTAGGGCCGGGCCTGCTAATATGCAAAGTCCTAAGGTTTTCCCAACTAATGACATCGACTCGTTCAAATATGAACCCACGCAAGCTAATACGGATAAAACTTGAACAGATGAAAAAAAAGTCAGGTAAAACAAACCCATCGACCAGATGACTATAAGCCAAAACACAATAAGTCATATCAAAATCAACCTCTTGAACATTACAACTAATAACACTACGAATACAATTGCTAACTTGAGTCAGGTCGTTGTAAAAGGCATCCAGTTTGAACATGTTGACTTGAGTCTTGTGAGTTTTTAAGATTCTTTCAAGGGATGAATAGAACTGGGGCATATTACACTCAGTATAATGGGTAAAGAAAAGGTTAGAAAGCTGAGGCCAAAGTTGCTGCCATCTTTTGGAAAGGGTACCTGTTCTAATGGCGTATTTTGTGTCATCTAAACGAGACAGGATTTCAATAAGTAGGCAATCTTGTAATGAACTTATTCTATCTTCTTCTTCTTCTAATGCCATGATGGTAAAACAAACAAACACAGCCGCCCTTCCTCACCAGAACACACTAAAGAAATAGGTGTTATCGGAACCAAAACATAATATTACTTATGATGGTAAAACAAAACATAGCCAGAGAGGCATCTAGATAAGCACTTAAGCTTAATGGAACCAAAGGGTGCACCATTGTAATAGATATGTATACTTCAGCTTGAATGTGCAGAGGATTAAGCGTACTTTTTCTCTAAACCTTCTATTACTATTTCGCTCTTATGAGAAGTCTCTTAACCTTCTATTACTACTTAGCCATTTTAATTTGGAGGTGGGAACTATTACTTATGATGGTTGTCTTTGCGACCAGCCGTAATGTACAGATAGCAAAAAGGCTCAAAGAAAGCATTATGTACATAACATCTTTTCAGTAACTTCCCTTATTTCCTATATATAGTTTTCTAATTTTCACATTAAAAAGGGAGGAGTTTTGGAGAAACCCTAGGTCCGACTTTGGTACGAATTTTACAGGTTTTTCAAGGGTTCTTTGCCCTTGATCCCTTTCATGTGTAATTGAGATAAGTATTCTTCTAATTCAATCAATATGTCTATGTGTTGGTTGTCTATATCTTGTTCTTGTCTTAATTCCATCATGCTAGGCTAGATCTTTCTTGTGTTTGCTTAGATCTAATGAAACCTAGATGTTAATTATGTGTTGATTACTTGTTTATGGTTGTATTGGATGAATGATTTCGATGTTAGGCTTAAGAAAACTGGCAGATCTCCAATTGGTAACATGCTTGAACATCTTAAGAAACATGAACCGATGTGCACTAGGTTTTATTGGTTGTATTTACTACATGAGTAATTTCTAATGATCCCATGTTAGGAGTTTTTAACGGCTCGACATAGGAGTGAAGTAGGCACTCATAGGATTGGGGAAGTAAGTGCGCCACCCCATGAATGGTATTAAGGAATACAATCCGTCTAAAGGAGTCCAGGGTCATGTAAATTAAAAGCCAAGGGTCATATGCCAAGTAAAATAAAAGGTACCTGTATAGCCCCTTCTTTAACCCAATATAAAGAACCTTTACTCATATTTCACAAAATATCTTTCCCACATAATATGCCACTTTTTTGTTATTTTATCGCGCTGATAAATATTTTGAAACTGAAAGATCTTATAATCGGTCAAAATAGTTAACAAACTAGAAAAGAAGAATAACCACTCTCAAAGCAATAGGTTGAAAGTATATCAATCAATCAGTCAGTTATAACACGATGCTATACGTCATTAAACTTTCCTCTCTAAGATTTCAAGTCCAGAATCCAGATGCAGTTCTATAGAAAATAATCACTTTATATTTCGATAGTTTCTAAATGCCCTTTTTCTATTTTGGTTCACATGCATTAGAGGTTCATTTTGCTTATTCAAGACCTAATATATATTCTATCCAACAAACAACAGAAAAACTCCATGAATCATTAGGTGCATCAAAGCTTATCCATTTGAAAGAACAATATAGCTCGATAGTGTCTTTTTTAAGGAAATCTTCAACACCCAATTTACTTTTCTTATTTTCAATTTGTTATTCATATAGTTCTAGAATTAATTTTTCAAAACTGCCATTAACGAGAGTAATCTATATGAGCGGCAAAAATAAAGTGCATATACATATTTGTTTAACAAAATGCGATAGCATTAATTTTTATGTACAGAACCACTCATAACAATCCCATGAAACTGCCAAGAAAGGGATGGTGTTAAGACTTGTGAATGGTGCCTCTCATATGTGCCTTACATTCTACCATGAATGCCAGTCGTATGTTTAATAAAAATTATAATCCATGTTGCAATTACATGCTAGTTTTTGTTTGCAATTAATGTATTCTTCATATTGTATGAAGCTACACACAAAGAACACAAGAATTAAATAAAAATTATAATCCATGTTGCATAAACTTTCGCCCAAGCCGTATGTTTAATAATCATGACAAGATTTTAGGCACAAAAGGTACGATCATTTGAACGAGAAGAAACCAATTTTATTTGCTTGTTATTATTTGAAGTTGCTTCAACCAAATTAATTAATCAATCCTAAAACAAACTTATAGAAATTTTGAATTGAATTAACCACGTCTATTGATAAAGCTTCCGGCAACACTTTTATAATCACATTCCTTCAGTAGACATAGCTTTCCAACATTCTCCTCGTAATACTTGACTAGCTCCAACCTTGTTACATCAAACACACGTCAAGCCTCAAAACATACACACACATATATGATATATTACGAGGGATTTCACGTGAATGGAGAATTGTGGTACCAGAAAGCGAGTGTCTGAAAAGGCGCATACTTGTCATATATCTCCTTAACTATTGCCTCTACATTTTTCTTCGAACACTCTTGTCTTTGGTGGACCTGACACCATGAATTAAAACATGTGTTATAGATATACGAAGGGAAAGAAATTAAATATACTAACCTAGTTACCTTGATGATTAGCGCATATCAGTGTAAATATGTTGTCACCTATGTCCATACACATTCTGAACAGTCATTATATTCCATATGATTAGTTCGTAAAAGATTAAACAGTATCTCTTAACCGGCTTGGCATCTATTAGTGCGATAATGAAGTCTAGTTCTCATTTTTTATTTCTATTGATGTCGCACCAATGTATAATTAAACTTGATCAAGCTAAATGTATCAAATTAAAGTGAGAAGTTGCGGTGAAAAGGTTAAGATATACTCCGTATGATTAAAGCATGAACCTGTTTGATATGTCTGATTGTTTCAGAGTCAACTGGAACTTTGTGATAGAAGCCCATGCACATCAACACATTATGTGCAACAAAATCACCAATCCCTTTGATATCCTTCAACTTGTTATACAATTTTTCCGCATCAGAAAGATTCTCCAGGTCAAGCAAATTGATCTTGCCATTCATGACATCCTTTGCTAACTCTAAAATTATCGCACCTCTATATCCCAAACAGCATTTGCCCAGATCTTTTAAGTCGAGTCTTGCTAGCTCTTGTGGGCTCGTAAAATTACCCAATGAGGATTCTGGTTTCTTACCTCTCTTTCTTTTAACACTTACTGGCCGTTTTGTAAGGAGGCAAAGATTTTCCGCCATCTCTAAAGTATCTTTGAATCTGCAAGGATCAAATGGTTTATATTAGTAATAAAGACCTTTATCATTAGTCTTACATTAGTAATTATGTATTGATAATATAAACAAAAAAGATTGATTCAAATTGTAGACAGAACATACCGACAACCACAAAGGAGAATGCTTTTAACAATATCTTCAAACAGCGTAGGATTACCAAATAGACAACCAAACCCTCTTTCGGCTGCATCTGAGTGTAAAGTCTGGAATCTTTTGACTTGTTCCTCTCCTTCTGAGGACAACCTTAACATTCTCTTCACTTGATCCTTCATACAGACAAACACACAAACTTTTGATGTAACTTATGAAAAATAAATAAAAATCTAGTATCATCAAAAGTGGAGTGCGTATGCATACCGAAATAGCTTCATGATCAGACGGTGAAATATCATGATGA